>CM065592.1:285526999-286052869 GCA_033119425.1 Bufotes viridis | reverse complement strand
AAATGGCTTTTGATACTCGTGATTTATATTATTTTTTTGCTGTGTTCACCTAAGGGGTTAGGTCATGTGTTATTTTTAGAGAGCAGTTTGTTACGGACGCTGGCGATACCTAATATGTCATACTTTTTATTTATTTAAGTTTTACACAATAATATCATTTTTGAAACAAAATAATCATGTTTTAATGTTCCATAGTCTGGGAGACATATTTTTAATTTTTTGGGCGGTGTCCTATGTAGGGTATCATTTTTTGCGGGATGAGATAATGGTTGGATTGGCACTATTTTGGGAGGCATATAACTTTTGATCATTGCTACTATACTTTTGTGATGTGAGGTGACAAAAATGTTTTTTGACATTGTGTTTATTATTTTTTTTACAGTTATTACCTGAGGGGTTAGGATCATGTGATATTTTTATAGAGCAGGTTTTTGCGGATGCAGTGTACTGTACTGTATTTTGACTTTTACACAGTCTGATCAGACTTCTGCCTTTAGCAGAATAGTACACTAATAGTGTGTGCGTTTAATCCACATCTGTGACATATACAGTCCTCCATCCGCAAAAAAAATTTTTGGGGGGGAAATTTAACTAAATTGTGCCACATCTGTGTGTGCATTGAATCCACATCCGTGACATATACTGTACTCCATCCGCAAACTATGTTATTGGGGGAAATTTAACTAATTTGTGCCACATCTTTTTGTGCGTTTAATCCACATTCGTGACATGTACTGTACTCCATCCGCAAACTCTGGTTTTTGGGGAAATTGAAATAATTTGTGCCACATCTGTGTGTGTGCTTAATCCACATCCGTGATATATACTGTACTCCATCTGCAAACTATTTTTTTTTGGGGACATTGAAATAATTTGTGCCACATCTTTGTGCAACATTTAGTGTCCATAGTGTGTGGTTCTCTGTGTCAAATACTGTACCACATGTGAAAACAGTGTCTGATGCGCAAATCTAAATAATCTGGGCCTAATCTAGTGTCTAAATTACTTGTGCAACATTTAGTGTCCATAGTGTGTGGTTCTCTGTGTCAAATACTGTACCACATGTGAAAACAGTGTATTTTGGTGAAATGTAAATTATTTGTGCAACATCTACTGTGTGTGCATTTCATACATATCACTGACATATACTGTACTTTCTCCGCAGACGGTGCATGCTAGTCTGTGACATTATCAGGGCTGTGTAAAGTGTGCGCATCCCAAATACCTGTTTAATTTATTGGCACATACACTTACAAATCCTATGCTACTGTATATGTGACATACTTTTAAACATATATAACATTTAATATTAAGAAGGTGGCCAGTAAGGGACATGCAAGTGGCTGTGATGCTGATGGTAGCCCTGGGTGCAATGAAACTGAATAAAAGAATGTAGCTGAGGGCCTCCAGATGCGCTAACCCTCTAAAACAGTGATGGCGATGGCGAACCTTTTAAAGACTGAGTGCCAAAACTGCAACCCAAAACCCACTTATTTATCGCAAAGTGCCCAAACGGTCATTTACCCTGAATACTACAGTCCAATATAGTATATCTTCCATGTCCCTTATCATTTAGCTATAGCTGTAGAGTGCCAGTTCGTGACACGTGTCCAGCTTGGACACACAGTAGCTGTAAGGCACAGAGGGATCATTGAGGACGCTGACATGGTCTGCTATGTACTCCTTTACCATCTTCCAAATTTTTTCCATCCTTCTGATACTAGGTTGCGCATCAAGGAGAGGGTGTCCCATGAAACTGTCCCAGGCCAGTGTTGTCCTGCCTCTGTTGGAACTGCTGTGTGTTCCCCTCATCTCCCCTCCTGGGTTGCCCAAGGAACTACGTACTCTGCCGCCAGCGTTGTCAGATGTAAATTTATGGAACAATTTTTCAAGAAGGACCTTCTGGTATTGCACCATTTTGCTCGTTCTCTCCACCACAGGAATGAGAGATGAGAAGTTCTCTTTGTAGCAGGTGGTCGAGAAGGGTGAACTGAACAACCAGTAATCGCTGTTGTGCAAAATAAGTAGAATGCGAGGGTCACAGGAAAGGCAGCTTAACATAAAGTCAGCCATGTGTGTCAGAGTCCCAACAGAATAGACTTTGCTGTCCTCATCAGGAGGATGACTCTCAATCTGCTTATCCTCTTCCTCCTCTCCTGCCCATCTATGCTGAACAGATGGAATAAACCTGCTATGGTTACTACCCTCTGTAGCGGAGGCAACTGTCTCTTGCTCCTCCTCCTCCTCATCATCATCCAATTCACACTGAGAAGTCGAACTGAGGGTGGTCTGGCTATCACCCTGTGTAATGTCTTCCCCTAGTTCCACCTCTTCCACATGTAAAGCATCCGCCTTCATTGTTAGCAGCCAGCGTTTCAGTAGACACAGAAGTGGGATGGTTAGGCTGATATAGCGGCATTACCACTCACCATCTGTGTTTATCCCTCAAAGTTGCAGAAAACCTCACAGAGGTCAGACATACAAGACCATGTTGCAGCTGGTATTCCACTACTGCCTTCTGCTGCTCACAAAGCCTGGCCAACACACGTAATGTAGAATTCCTTTTTAAATCAAATCATTTTTTATTTTCATATTCAAGAAAAAACAATATTGCAAATGAACATACAACAGTACGAATGTACATGTCCAAAAAAGTAAGATCGGAATCCAGTCCATCTGAGAAATAAACCAGGAGGCATCATGTACATACAAAGTATCAAAACATCTTCCCTCCCTCCCACCCCCTCAAGTCGCACCAGCGTACACATAGCTGACCGCACTTCTGCTCATTGCAACGCTTAGTGCCACCATATACGCATGTAATGTAGAATTACAGCGCGTGCTCACGTCGCACAACAGTCGGTTAGCTGGCAAATACAAGCACTGCAGCAGCATTGCCAGACCGTCGGCAACTGTAGATGACTTTCTGAAATGGCGCACCTTCACCAGTAGCTCAGGCAAATTGTGGTAGGTTTTGACAAATTTCAGAACACGTGGGGTAGGCATGGTATGGCCAGATCCCGGACATTAAAGAGGGATTCACATGGCCATATTAGCAGTTGTCCAATGTACAATTTTGCTTTCTTCACTGGGCAGAGGTTGTTTTCTGCCCAGTGATTAAGATTCTATTATTAGGACAGGTTTTTGAGGGACAATTTCCCGACGTTCTGCTGTGGTCACTGGGCAGAGTTGTCATTCTTCCCAGTGAGGGACGTGATTGGCTGAGGGCTGGCCCTGTTATGTTCCATTGTTTGAGTTGTTATTGTTATGGTTTGAGTTTATGACTACGATGTAAAATATGTTAAGGTTATTTGGTTATTTATGAGTTCTTTAAAAAGCCTTGCCATTAGTTTACCTCCACTCACATGTTTTATGTTTTTATTTATATTAATACGTTTGGGATGTTTGTTGTGCATGGTACATATATGCTGTATGATTGCCATGTGTGTGAGCTTGCCGAGCTACAAAGCTGCCAACAAGTTAAGGCCATTATCAGACACAACCAACTTGGTTCCTTATACCCTGCCACAGCTCTGCGGCGGTGTGCTGTTTGTCATCCAAGCAAATGAGTTTAATCACGGCCTGTTGCTGCTTTCCCTTTGCCGTGCTACACTGCATCCAGCTACTGACTGATGGTTGACTGCTGCTGCAAGAGGAGGATTCAGCGTTTGCAGTGGAGGAGGAGGTGGAGGAAGAGAGGGGGACTTGCAGCCACTAATGTAGGTGGTGGCGGAAATCTTGATGGAAGTAGATCCTGCAATCCTTGGCGTCGGTAGCACCTATGCCATCCCAGGGTACGACTTGTTACCGGCCTCCACAAGGTTCACCCAGTGTGCCGTCACAGAAATGTAGCATCCCTGGCCAAAAGCACTTGTCCGTGTGTCCGTCGTTAAGTGGACCATCCCAATAACTGCGTTGGTCAGGGCACAGGTGATGTTACAGGACACAATTGCTGGTGTAATACGGGGACGGCACACCGAGAAAATTAGTGGTGGCTGGTGACTGAGTAACGAAAGACGGCCGCCGCCATGAGGCTAAGGAAAGCCTCCGTGTCCACAGGCCTAAATCGCAACATTTCCAGGGCCAGAAATTTTGAAAGGTGCGAATTGAGTGCTATGGCCTGTGGGTGGGTGGCTGGATATTTGCGATTACGTTCAAAGGCCCAGGGTAAGGACATCTGTACGCTGTGGTTGGACACAGAAATGGGTGTGCTAGCTGATAGTGCTTGCAAAGGCCCAGCTGCAGGTCGGGAGTCTTCCAGGCCTGTGTCTAGGACAGAGGATTGGCTAGCACGTAACACAGGGGTGGAAGAGGAGGCAGTGGTGTCACCCACAGACACTGATTGTGGACCCAGGGGTTCGGACCACCTATTAGGGTGCTTTGATGCCATATGGCGGATCATGCTGGTGGTGGTGAGGTTGCTAGTGTTCACACCCCTACTCATTTTGCCTCCAGTGTACTGTCTTCGCCTATTTTGTTCCCGGGTTTGAGTTTTTATTGTTATGGTTTCAGTTAGATTTTATGAATAGGATGTAAAATATGTTATGGTTATTTGGTTATTTATGAGTTCTTATTTTGGTATGGCACAGTTTGCAAATGATAATTCTTTTATCGTCCAAACTTTCCTCAAAAAAGCGCCAAACTGAGGAACACCTAGCCCTTAGCAAGGGAGATTTCCGCAAGGGGGAACAGTTGCGGGCCTGTTTGGTGTGGCCCGCCTTCTCCCTTTTGCCATCCTACAGCCTCTTCCAGCCTGTTGCGGTGCTGTGGCTTTCTCCCCCTCTGTCCTGCTGTCTTCGCTTGGCTTGCCACCTTTCCAGGTTGGGTCAATGATTTCATCATCCCCCATCTCCTCTTCCACTTCCTCACTCTGGTCATCCTCCTGACTTGTGTTGACCTAACAAGAACCTCACTTATTGACAACTGTGTCTCATCTGCATCATCCACCTCGTGAAACACTAATTGCCAATCTTTTACAGGGCAATCAAAAAATATTCTTGAATCTCAATAAAAAAAAATCATATCCGGTGCTGACCACCATTCCCTGTGCTAACTCTGCAATGTAATCTTACCGCAAGCAAAAATCATTTTTAAAATTCTATAAAATTTTATCGTGGCCAGTGTTTTTGATAATATCTCTGCAATGTCCTTGCTCTGGCAGTCAGGGGTGATGTAACTTGTTAGCACGGAGGAATCTCGTTGGTTATCGGAATGAACCAGACAAATCGCTCCACCCGCTGACAACGGCCATGCACCACCACCCACAGAATCGAGAAACAGGTATCAATATGTCAATCCTTTCAGTGTCTGGGTGAGGTTTCCCATGTGGAATCAAATTAAGCCGCAGGCTCCACTCCTGGTGGTGCCCTTCCGTTAATTAGTTTAAGTTTTAGCTTTGCAACCATACTCCCCCCGAAACCCAAAGACTTTGGTTTCCAGGAAAATGCTCGGCGGGTAATGGGAATAACGCTGCCGGATCGTGTGTCGGATCGTTTTCAAACCAGGCTACAAATTTCATCTTAGATTCATGAAAACATTCTTGGCAAATGCTTTCAGTGTGGTTCTTCTGGCGCCAGTCAAAGAATTTCACCTATAGCAGCGCAATACGGATACCTCCGGCCATCCATCTTAATCATTAATGGTTCCCAGCAGTGACCTGGGAGTCCAAGATGCATCCAGACATGGTCCCCATGCTGTTCCCGATCAATTTCGGTGGTATTTCTGTCACTTTCTGACCTTTTTCTATGAACCAGGCACCCTCCCCTCTTCAGAGCAGGGGGTGTCTCATTGTCTCCCATTGACTTCCATTACCCTAGGTACACACCTAAGCGTTTTACAGCGCGTTCAAGCGCGCTGTAAGCGCTACAACATAATGAAAAGCCATGCTTCCCTATGGGCATGGTTCACATTTGGGCGTTTTACAGCGCGTTTAAATGCGCTAATCAAACGCATACCTAAACAAGTACATGAGCTTCTTTGGGGCGTTTTAACGCGCCTATGGACAATGATGCCATAGGGGAGAATCACTGAATCGCGCGTTTCTTAGTTACAAAAACGCGCATCCAAAAACGCGCGTAAAACGCGCGTCATACGCGCGATTCAGAAACGCCTAGGTGTGTTCCCAGCCTTATATTCGGGTGCTAGGCCAAGCACACTAACATAGCAATGTGTTCGGCCCGAACATCTGAACACCCGAATACTTTGGTGCTCGATCATCACTAGTATTTATGTGCATGTGTGTTGCATATATGTGGTAAATGTATATGTAAATGTGTCGTGAAGCTGCGTGTCTGCCGTTGAGTAGGGAACCTGTTGTTAAAAATTTGAATCCCACCCCTGGATGAGACTGAAAAAAACCTACAGGGAATCTAGCTGGCTGCTTTACTATTGCCTGGCCCTGTCAATAAAAGCAGAGAGTGAGGGGCTGTCCACAGAAAGGAGTGGAGCTTGGGAATGGAGGAATGTTGACACCCTCATTGCACCAAAAGCTTCATTTGCATATTACAAAAAAGTACCATAATTCGAGATTGGAGCCTTGGATTAACAAAAGAAAATGAATGTTTTTAATCATGCCCTGACATGCATTATGGCTAGTTTAGTAGGACGACTGATTCTGCTGACAGATGGCCTTTACATGATAAAGACAAAATACACAAGCTGCACAGTGACACCAACCAGCAATATGCAGGCAAGAAACCAGTCAGACGTACCATATTTGTAGCTGTTACATGGTATCACGGGTTAACAGCTGCCACATTGTTTCATGGATCTGAGGGTAAAGGGACTTTGGAGTTCATCTATTATACTGAAATATGCCTATATTAGGCGTATTTCAGGCGCAGATTGCGGCGCAATGGTTTGTTGCGCCGCAATCTGTATTTTTTCCCCACTTACGCCAGGTATAAAATTATGGGCATGGCCTGGGCCTGTTTCAGCCGTTGAAAATGGTCTAAATGTAAGGCAGCTCGGAAGCTGTCTTACATTTAGAACTGGCAGAAGATCCGCCAAAGGTATGTAAAACACCGGACTTAATAAATGTGCCCATTTATCTTTAAAGGGTTTCTGTCACCAGTTTTAACCCTATGAAGTTAGCTGACATTAGCGATGTGCTAATGTCAGCTAAACCTAACTAGCCTATTCCTACTTTTCTCAGTGCCCGCATAAACCTAAAAATCGAACTTTTATAATATGCTAATGAGGCTCTAGGAGCAGGGGGGGCGTTGTTCCTGCTCCTAGAGCCTCCATTCTCCCACCTTGGTCTCCTCCCTCCAGGTCTTGATTGACAGGGCCAGGCAGCGCTTGCGTCTGTCTGCCAGCCCTGTGCTCGGATGTAGTCTCGCGCCGTTACGAACTCAGCGCAGGCGCGGTGAGGAACCTGGCAGCCGACGAGCGTCTTTCCCTCACCGCGCCTGCGCTGAGTTCAGAACGGCGCGAGATTTCATCCGAGCACAGGGCTGGCAGACAGATGCAAGCGCTGCCTGGCCCTGTCAATCAAGACCTGGAGGGAGGAGACCAAGGTGGGAGAATGGAGGCTCTAGGAGCAGGAACAACGCCGCCCCTGCTCCTAGAGCCTCATTAGCATATTATAAAAGTTCGATTTTTAGGTTTATGCGGGCACTGAGAAAAGTAAGAATAGGCTAGTTAGGTTTAGCTGACATTAGCACATCGCTAATGTCAGCTAACTTCATAGGGTTAAAACTGGTGACAGAAACCCTTTAACTGATAATAGCTTGTCCTGTTGGGGAACTACAGTGATCCTCACAAAACCAACCACACATTTACCATCCTGACAACCCTGTCCAGTGCTTTGCCCTGTACTTGTCATCCCCATCCAACCTGTATAACATGGTCCTGACATGCCATGTTTCTTTTAGTAACTCATCTGTTAGTAACTCATCTGTACCCTCATGAGTTACAACCAGAAACATGGCATGTTGAGGCCATGGCATAGAGGTGAGATAGGGCTGACAAGCACTAGATCAGGTACCAGTTGGGGTCACCTTTATCCAGGGGCAGACTGAGCGGTCGGGCACTTCGCACTTCCGAATCCAATATCCAGGGCCTGCCTGGGCGCACCCGGAACTTGCGCAAGTTGTGCTGCAGCGCTGCCGGGCACCCGCCCTTCCTGCGTGTGCCGGGCCATTTCGGGCAGTTCAGTGCTGCACGGCAATATGGGTCAGTCACGTGGGGCGGGAGGTGGCGCAAAGGAGGGAGTCTGGAGCTGTTGAATGGTGAGTACCGTGAGCGAGCTCTGTGCCATGAAGGGGAGAAATGTGCAATGGCGGGGGGGCATGAATGTGCTGCCATGGAGGGGAGAAATGTCATTGTGCCATTGGGGGTGGGGGTTGCTGGGGAGAGATGTGCTGCCGTGCCATGGGGGAGGTTGTTGGGGAGATGTGCTGCCATGGAGGGGGAGGAGAATGTGACACAAAGGTGGTGATGTAAAAAGGAAGGGGTGATGTGACATGGAGGGGGAGAAATGAGACATGGATGGAGGGGGGGGGGAAATTACATTGAGGGGGTAAAATGTGACATGGAGGGAGCAAAATGTTACATGGAGCCTCCATATGGCTGATATGACATAGGTGATTTGACATCCAGGGGAGAAATGTGACATGGATGGAGGGGGAGAAATGTGACATGGATGGAGGGGGAGAAATGTGACATTGAGGCAGGGGGGCATCATTTGGGGCACTTTTTACTGGCTCGTTATTAGGTTGCACTATGGGGGCACTTCTTACTGGCACATTATTGAGGGGCATCTATGGGGGCACATTTTACTGGCACATTATTGGGGAGCATCTATGGGAACACTTATTACTGGCACATTATTGAGGGGCACTTTTTACTGGCACATTATTAGGTGGCACTATGGGAGCACTTCCAGCCGGCACATTATTGGTGGGCACTGTAGGATAAAACACAATATCGGCTACACCTAGCCCCCCAGCCAAAGTGTTGAAGTGGTGTCCGAGATCCCCAAGGGCCAAACCAAGTAATTGTAAGCTTTCGTCTAAAATATGTTTATGTTATACACATATAGCATACACTGTGCCACACAATACAGAGTATACCTCTACACTCTGTAGTCTGCTCTATAAGCACCACATTATTTTTGTCTGCCGCCACAAAACAATCTGGAAGTGTCCCTCCCAACTTGGGAGGGGAACGTCCAGATTGTTTTGTGGCACCCGACAGGCTCTGGATCCGCCATTGCGCCACTGCAGGCGGGCACTCTGACAGCTGTGTTGTGTGCTGCGTGTGCCGTGAGGATATGGGCGTGGCTGGAGGCTGAACATGCGCATGGCTGTCGGCAGGACTTGGGTGGGGCCTGGAAGGGGGCCCTCGATTAATTTTGCCCGGGGGCCCTGTGGGTTCTCAGTCCGCCCAGCCTTTATCTGTGTGGTGACCAGAGGCGGACTGGCCATAGACCCTGCAGAGAGATTTTCCGGTGGGCTAATGCAAACGGCGGGCTGTCTGAAACATAGAAACATAGAATGTGTCGGCAGATAAGAACCATTTCGCCCATCTAGTCTGCCCAATATACTGAATACTATGAATAGCCCCTGGCCCTATCTTATATGAAGGATGGCCTTATGCCTATCCCATGCATGCACTCCTTCACTGTATTTGCAGCTACCACTTCTGCAGGAAGGCTATTCCATGCGTCCACTACTCTCTCAGTAAAGTAATACTTCCTGATATTACTTTTAAACCTTTGCCCCTCTAATTTAAAACTATGTCCTCTTGTAGCAGTTTTTCATCTTTTAAATATTCTCTCCTCTTTTACCGTGATGATTCCCTTTATGTATTTAAAAGTTTCTATCATATCCCCTCTGTCTCTTCTTACTTCCAAGCTATACATGTTAAGGTCCTTTAACCTTTCCTGGTAAGTTTTGCCTGCAATCCATGTACTAGTTTAGTAGCTCTTCTCTGAACTCTCTCCAAAGTTTCAATATCCTTCTGCAGATATGGTCTCCAGTACTGCACACAATACTCCAAATGAGGTCTCACTAGTGCTCTGTAGAGCGGCACGAGCACCTCCCTCTTTCTACTGTTAATGCCTCTCCCTATACACCCAAGCATTCTGCTGGCATTACCTGCTGCTCTATGACATTGTCTGCCCACCTTTAGGTCGTCTGATATAATGACCCCTAAATCCCTTTCCTCAGATACTGAGGTTAGTACTGTATCACTGATTTTATATTCTGCTCTTGGGTTTTTACGCCCCAGGTGCATTATCTTGCACTTATCGACATTAAATTTTAGTTGCCAGATTTTTGACCATTCCTCTAGTTTTCCTAAATCCTTTTCCATTTGGTGTATCCTCCAGGAACATCAACCCTGTTACAAATCTTTGTGTCATCAGCAAAAGACACACCTTACCATTGAGGCCTTCTGCAATTTCGCTGATAAAGATATTAAACAATATGGGTCCCAGAACAGATCCCTGAGGTACCCCACTGGTAACAATACCATGGTCTGAATATACTCCATTGACTACAACCCTCTGTTTTCTGTCCTTCAGCCACTGCCTAATCCATTCAACAATATGTGAGCCCAAGCTCAAAGACTGCAGTTTATTGATAAGCCTTCTATGTGGGACAGTATCAAAAGCCTTACTAAAGTCCAGATAAGCGATGTCTACTGCACCTCCGCCATCTATTATTTTAGTCACCCAATCAAAAAAGTCAATAAGATTAGTTTGACATGATCTCCCTGAAGTAAACCCATGCTGTTTTTTATCAATCAACCCATGGGTTTTTAGATGTTCCACAATCCTCTCCTTGAGTATGGTTTCCATTAATTTCCCCACTATTGATGTCAGGCTTACTGGCCTATAGTTGCCCGATTCCTCTCTACTACCTTTCTTGTGAATTGGCACAACGCTTGCTAATTTCCAATCTTCTGGGACGACACCTGTTACCAGTGATTGGTTAAATAAATCTGTTAATGGTTTTGCTAGTACACCTCTAAGCTCTTTTAATAGCTTTGGGTGTATCCCATCAGGCCCCTGTGATTTATTTGTATTAATTTTAGACAGCTGACTTAGAACCTCTTCCTCTGTAAAGACACATGCATCAAAGGATTCATTAGTCTTCCTCCCTAACTGAGGTCCTTCTCCTTCATTTTCCTTTGTAAAAACTGAACAGAAGTATTCATTGAGGCAGTCAGCTAGTTCTTTATCCTCTTCCATATACCTTCCTTCTTTTGTTTTTAATTTGGTAATTCCTTGTTTTAATTTCCTTTTTTCATTTATGTATCTGAAGAATGTCTTATCACCTTTTTTCACTGACTGAGCTAATTTCTCTTCTGCCTGAGCTTTAGAAGCTCTTATAACTTGCTTGGCCTCTCTCTGCCTCATCTTATAGATTTCCCTGTCATCCTTGTTTTGGGTGTTTTTATACATACTAAATGCCATCTTTTTGTTTTTAATGATTTTGGCCACTTCTGCTGAGTACCACAGTGGTCTCTTCCATTTTTTCCTTTTACTGACAAGCCTAATGCACTTTTCTGTTGCCTTCAATAGTGCCACTTTTAAGTAGTCCCATTTCTCTTGGACTCCATTGAAATTGTTCCAGTCTGATAGGGACTCGTATACCACTAATCTCATTTTAGAAAAGTCTGTTTTCCGAAAATCTAAAACTTTTGTTTTTGTGTGGAATGATTCAGTCACTGTACTTATAGCAAACCACACTGACTGGTGATCACTAGATCCTAAGCTTTCCCCTACAGTAATATCAGACACCAAATTGCCATTTGTGAATACCAAATCTAAAATGGCCTTCTTCTGGGTTGGCTCCTCAACTACTTGCTGTAGAGATAATCCCAGTAGGGAATTTAGAATGTCTGTACTCCTGGCAGAACTAGCTATTTTGGTTTTCCAGTTCATATCAGGAAGATTAAAGTCTCCTATAATGACAACTTCCCCTTTCAATGTCATTTTAGCTATTTCCTCACCTAGTAGATGATCTAATTCTTTGACTTCGCTAGGTGGTCTAGCCCTAGTCTGAGCCCTGCGTACCAGCCACCAGCCAGGTACAAAACAATATAATGCAGTCAGCATTAATTAATGCTAAAAGCATCATGTATCTATGCACTTGGCTGGTGGCTACACATGCCCTGCCAAATTAAACTGTACTGCCATCCTCTGGACAGTGATACAGTTAAATACTGTGGAGGGGCGGCAGTATTTTGTGCTGGACTGTGGTATTTGGTTCTGCTAGCGCATATTTTGAGCTGACCTAAGGTACTGCTGATCCCTGCCTATATGTGTTGTCCCACCTTCTGTCAATTTGAACCTGTAAATTTCCAAGACCACAGTAAGTTCCCAGTCCACCCCTTGTAATGACTCTGTGGTTAGGTTTTTGAGAGTCATTGTAGTCTCCTAACAGCATTGTAGTCTCCTAGTGACTAGGGTCACTACATGTTACTTTACCTTCAGATCCATGAAATAATCCAGCAGCCGTTAACTCGGGTTAAGAAATGCTATAGTTTCCATAAACTGGTGCAATTCTGCAATAATTTTGGGACGTACTATGAGCACTAACTTTGGGCTCATGCACACGAACGTGTGCCGGCAGTGGTCGTATTGCGGGCACCAGCCGTGTGCGTCCCACATCAAGGATCCATTCACTTGAATAGGTCTGCGATCCGGGAGTGCTTCCGTGGTGTTTCTGGCCGTGCCTCTGCACAGCAAAAAAGTAGTGCATGTACTACTTTTTTGTGGAACGGACTGATCACAGACCCATTCAAGTTGAATGGGCCTGGATCTGTCTGCGGCAGCCACACGGATGTTGCCCGTGCATTGGGGACCGCAACGGCCAGCACATGTTCGTGTGCATCAGCCCTTTCTCAGAGTACGTATGCTGTTTTATAATGTGAGGCAGATTAATGAACAGTAAGATCATTTCTGTCCAACTACTCATTTTTTGGTTATACTAAAATACAAATGAACCAATGTAAGCCTACTCTATACAGTATCTACTTAGCAACATTGCATTAGAACGGATTTTTTTTGCTATTTGTCTATTGTCATCTAAAACATATGACGTGGACTGCCCAGCAGATGGTATTTCTAATATTTCTTTATAAAAGATATAATTATAAGTTTATTACTGTATCTAGTTAATTCATACACTTAGAAATTAGAAGTTGATGTGAAGAAGTAACAGATAAATAATATCAGCACGTTTTATGGTTTTTATCTAAACTTCACCTACACTAAGTAACAACTCATGTCAGAAACTGTTTTATTGCTTTAGATACTGAAAAAATGTACAACACAAACAGCGTATTTCGGACGTCACTGTTACTCTATCTCTCATGGGGAATCAGAGAACATCTGGAAATTATTTTACAATATCCAGAACAGAAATGTAACATCCTGCTACAAGTGTCATCTGTTAACTCATAAAGCATGTTTAAACACCTATTTCTCAAGATGATCAAAAGTACTGAAGAAAAACATTCACTGGAACAGTTCTAGGAAACTGGAGGCATCAGAACAAGAGAGAGTAAGATTATCTCAAGAAAAATTATAACTGAAAATGTTTTCTATGTTTTCACTAATCTTCGGATTCTTTTTTTAACGTGAATAGCCAACATGAAATAAATATTGAGAAATAATAATCTATAACTTACCATTACTTACAGCTTCATACATAAAAAGTATTGCTCCCCCAAAAGTTTATGGCAGTTCCTTGGAATGGTAGCGGAAAAGTCTTCCATGGTTTTTACGATAGTTCAGCTGCAAAAACCACAACAAAAACTACATGTACTACATAAGGGTTTTGCTACAGAATAGCCAGCGGACTACACCTACTCTACTGCAAAAAGGTTATTCCCTTACGTCCTACCAGCAGCACAAATGGGGTTAACCACCCCCCGTGGACTGGCAGGACCGGCGGAATGTTTAATGAGCCCAAGACTAATAACTCAATTTAACAATTAAGTATCTCCTTAAAAGGAGGAAGTCAACCCCCAGCCCACTGTGTTTTTTTCTGTCCTCCTGGACAGGTGGACTAGGCGGTTTGTTCCCCCCTTTCTTATGGAAAGTGCGGGGAGCCTTCTTTTCGTTTGGGTAACGGCGTTGCCCTTTTTTTCCTAGGTACCTTGTCAGTTTGGCCGGCAGCTTATTTGCTGCCGGCCCGCGCAGTTGCGCCTGGCTGGGAGTATTTTGGCGGCGTCCTTGGTCCAGGATTCCCGGTCCCTGTGCGCCGCCATCTTCCGGAGGTGACGCTGGGACTCTCCTTTGCATCACCTCCGGGTAATCCGGCCGTGATTTTTTCACAGGCACGATTTTTTTCATAGATGCGATATTTTTATGCATCTTCCTGTGGAGGATTTACTGGGGGAAGGGTGGATTGGCTATCCCTCCCCTTCCCTTATTTTGGGAGGCTGTGTGCTCCAGTTCAGTCTCTGGCTACATATGCTTTTTCAGCTAGCTCCCAGAGTCCTAAAATTGGTGTTGTTCCACTTGTGGTGTTTTTTTCCTCAGCTGCCTCCGGTCTGTTTTTCTACCTCTCCTGCGTAGATAGGTGGTTTACAAATGTTTTATTTGTCCCTTTTTTTCCCGCAGTGATGTCTTCTCTGCGGGATTCGGAAGGCAGGAAAGTGGATTCCAAGAGGAAGCATCTATCCTGCTACCATTGCAGCAGTCAACGGTTATTGTAAGCTGATCATACCTGCACTCGTGAGATCGCAGAAGCTAAACAGCTTAAGGCTGGGCTAAGACCAGCTTGGGAGACCGGTTGGGAATCCCTGGGTTTGTTGACTTAACCTACACCAGGTGTTACAGCTGCCGTTAGAGGTTTCTGACCTCTAGTGAACCTGCGTTGCAGGATATGTATCAATCGCTCTATTAAAGGAGTCATAGGCCTGCTGGATGGAAAGGCTTCCTATTCGTGCCCAGGCCCCTATGGAGACCTCTGTCCCGGTAGAGTCTCCTTAGTTTCTTCTCTCCTCGGATGAGGAGGAGCTGACTTTGTGTTTTCTCCCCTGGCTTAACCCTTGGTGGATTCGTGGGGATCCATTCTCAAGGTGGACATGGCTATTGCCAAGTTGTCCAAGCGCATTCTGGTTCCTGCAGACGATGGGTCTAGCTGCAGGACCCCCTTGCAGAGTGCACACTAAGACGGGGTGTTACGGCAGCTGCGGCTTCCGCTTCCACAGCCATAGCGGCTTTTGAAGTCTCTACGTTCCTCCGATCTCGTCTGGATCAAATTCAAGTTGATGTGAACCAGAGGTTTTTTCCAGGACGACATACTGGCTGCTTTCAAGACGATCAACCTGGCTACGGACTTCTTGTGCGATACCGCACAGCTCTAGTTGAAGCTAGCGAGGGTGCTTCCCCGCTAGCAAAGCAAGTCCTGGGAACAAGACCAAAAACATATCCTTGCTATTGAAGCTAAGCAGCAGGTCTGTGGCTCATGGGAGACCAAGTGCGCCTTTGGCACCCTGTAACCATACTATCAAATAACATCAGGGGCCTATATATAGCATGGCCCTGGGATCAGCGGCCCATATTCCATTTTGGCTTAAGCCTTGGGTCCCTGACAATTCCTCAAAATACAGAGTGACTGGAGAGCACAGCGAAAGGGCTTGAGGTGCTCTCGTGGAGGAGCCAAAGATGGAAAATCCACCTCCTGACTACGGGCCTCTTCGAGGCTCTTGGTTAATTCCCGTTACTCCTGCCGTCCTGCCAATAAGCTTCCCCATTCCTAAGCTTCATGTACCCGTCGGAGTCGTCTGTCCCACTTCTGAGAAGAATGGATCCAAGAGATCTCGGATCCCGGGTCCTGAATATCATTTTCAACGGTTATTTAGTCAACAACACCTCTATTCCTCTGGACAGGTTTGTCAAGATCAACCTTCTACAAGCTGCCAAGGAGGCGATCCTAGAGGCCTACATTCAGGACTACATTTGCAAAGGGGCTCTGGAGGAGGTTCCGGCAGGAGAACGGGGCCTAGGGATCTATTCACCAGTTTTTCTGGTTCCCAAGGCTTCAGGAGATCTCCGGATGATTATTGATCTGAGATATTTCAATCGATTTATAAGGAAGGTGAAGTTTCGTGTAGAAACCATCAGGTCAGTGGTTCACGCCATCAATCCTGGAGACGTGATGGCAACCCTGGACCTCAAGAATGCATATCTGCACATCCCGATCCATCCTGGTTCCAGGAAGTATATCAGGATCACGGTCCAGGTGTCCGGTGTCGTCAGGCATCTTCTGTTTGTTGCCCTTCCCTTTGGCTTTTCTTCTGCCCCTCACATTTTTACCAAGGTGGTGGTTCTGTGGTGGCGGCTTTGAGGCTTCAAGGACTGACCATCATTCCTTATCTGGACGACTGGCTTTGAAAGCCTCTGCTCTAGCGGTCCTAACCCAACTTCTTCAGGTAACAATCTCCTTTCTGTTCCACCTAGGTTGGATCATCAGCTGGTAGAAGTCGAACGTGAGCCCGTCGACTTCAGTAAGATATCTAGGCTTCATAATCGACTCCACTGGGATGTCGCTCCAGTTGACTCCAGAAAGAAGATTCCGGGTTCAGAACACGGCAAGTTCCTTTCCCGGCGAGTTCCAATCCGGACTCTCATGAAGATGTTGGGGCTCATGTCAGCGTCTGCGGAAGCAGTCCCTTGGGCTCTATGGCACCTCCGCCCTCTACAGTCGGAGGTCCTCTCCTAATGGAATGGCAGCCCTGCTGGGCTAAACTCCCTGTGCTCCCTGACTTGGCAAACTCGGTATTCCCTCAGATGGTGGTGCCATCTTTTAGACGGAAGTCTATGACCCAGCCAGTCTGGGTCATATTGACTACGGATGCGTCCTAAGTAGGCTGGGACGCTCACCTAGACGACTCTCCAGTTCACGGGACCTGGTTTCCTCAGGAGTGGCTTCTTTCATCCAATCTCCGCGAGATTCAAGCTATCCGGCTAGCCCTCCTTCACTTAGCCCCTCAGATCCGGGGCAAAGCGGTGAAAGTCCAGTCAGACAATGTGACTGCGGTACTTTACATCAACCAGCAGGGAGGCACGAGATCACTTCCCTCTTGTCAGAGATCGGGTGATTCTGGATTAGGCAGAGTTGTACCTTCCCACTTATCTGCGATCCACATCCAAGGCTCCCTCAATATGATAGCGGCTGAGCCGCGGTCTTCCGTCGGTGGAGTGGTCTTTACATCCGGAGAATCAAGCAGATAGTCCTCAAGTGGGTATGCCAGAGGTGGATCTCATGGCAACAAGGTTCAGTGCCAAGGTGGAGAGGTTCTGCTCCCTCTACAGGGAGGACAACCCCCTGGCGTTAGACGCTCTGTCAATATCCTGGAGGTTCAGGCTGGCTTACATCTTCCCTCCCTTTTCCATGATACCGAGGGTATTGATGAAAATCCGTCAGGATCAGGCCTCGGTGATAGCCATCATACTGTTTTGGCCGAAGAGATCCTGGTTTACCTAGCTCACCCAGTTGAGTCGAGGACAATATTGGAGGCTCCCCCCACAGCAGACCCTGGTGTCGTGGTGTTCTGGTCCTGATGCAAGGGTCAGGCTGAGTTGATGTACTGCTCCGAATTGGTATTCAGGTATTAGGCGTACGCCGAGAGTAATCACACACAGACCATCACAATGAAGTCAATGCTAGATGCTCTGGTTTATTACGTGTGATACATGGGTTGATATAGAAGATAAAAGGGGAACTTAATGACTTGGCAGCATTATCTCATAGCATTGTCTCATTGTCACATTATCAAACTAAAAATACACATGTAAAACATCAGATCAGCCGATGTTAGATTAGCTGAAGTCATCATTATCATAAGATGATTAGTAAGACATTAGTAAGGGAGTTGGCTTCTGCTCCAGGGGCCATCTTTGTTTTAAGCAATTGTTAGTTATAATACAAGCAAGTATACATTTCATATATGTTTCCACAACAGTCCCCCTTGTAGACTTGATTGTAGACTTTCCCTAAGCCTAACGAATCCACAGTGAATACCTTTCGCATCCTCTTCACCGACAGTGGCGACAACCTATCCCTTGTGGATAGGCTCCCGGTTAAACGGACTTCTGGTAATACCCTGGGATTCATCTGTCCCTAGTCATTTCTTGGGTCTTCTGTTCCTGGAGGAGGAGGAGGAAATTCATCAGCTGGAGTTGGCGACGGGGAGGTGTTGGGATAACATCCACATCGATTGTAGCCATGTGTTCGTAGAGGAGCATTATTGGTTCTTCAACAGTCTTCTTCTTTTTGGTGATGCGGTTGATGCATGAAACAACAAGTTTGATTAGTATGTAACTTATCAACAATATTAGGGCTATCTGCAGTATTCCCTGAATTATTCCCATTACCCATCCTCCAATTCCTTTGAACCAGGTGCTGGGATTAAGGAATGAGAAAGTGTCAGACCACCATGTTGATTTATCTGCTCCATGTGCATCCAACCATTGATCACGTATCTCACTTATCTTTTCCAAACCCACTTTCACTTGTAGATTACCTTGTGGATCAATATAGTGGCAGCATGCAGTACCTATTACCTGACACATTCCTCCTTCCTTTGCAGTCAAGTAGTCTAGCACCAGAGTGTGTTGATTAGTGACTATGATGAGCTGGTTCTGGACAATATTAGATGTATTCATCAATTTCATTATCTCCCAAATCTGATCATCTAGGTAGTCAGTGGCCATTACCAGTTTGTCATACATTTGCATAATCATGGGATAGATAAACAGGGCGCTAAAGATTTTGTTGGGAATACTCATTTCCACAACATGGGGTTTTCCATTTGGTCTAGGAGTGTTATCTGCAGCTCTCCTGTATAAGGTATGCTTGGGGATAGCATTGACATCTAGGTTCCCATGAGGCAATATAAAGGTGGCTGGAGTGAGTCTTGCAATTGTACATAAACCATTGAAGTCTGTAGGGAGCCATTTATATGCTTTGTGTCCACATACCATGTATACATTTTCTGGGATAGAGACCACTGTACTGTTGGACAAGCTAGTGATCAGTTTGGCTACCATGGCACCTTCTGCTAGTCCCATACCCTCTTTTTGGCCTTTTGTTGTCTTACTAGTTATTCCAGTTACCAGGTCATTTATAGTGCGGCGGGTGCAGGCTAGATCACCACTTGCTCCAGCATATATACCTATGCACTGCACTGGGCTGTCCGGGTTGGAATCATTACAGCCTGATTTGTTATGGGGGCTAAAAACCATACCGTGGGTCTGCACCTGTAGACAGTGACAGTGGGTCCAATTTGGAAAGCAAGATACATTGGTCCACATGTAGTCATTCCAGGGCATGTTGCTATACTCAGCTGAGGGTCCTGATCTGTTTATCATTAGCCATGGGGACCCATCCCATGCTACTACGGTTAGGGAAGCTTTTCTGTTGCCATCTTTGGAATTGACCTCTTGTATATTTGAAAGGAAGATAGCTGATCCTGCTAGTTCTTTCAATTCTAGGAGAGTTAGGGTACCGCTATGTAAGGCATAGTTCTAGCATTTATTGGGCTATGTGTACATATCCAACAATCCTTTAGTGATGGGGTGGAGTCTGAGTCACCTTCCTTCAGGCTCTCATACAACACCTGATGATGTTTGACAAACTTATTGTCCCATCCATCATCCTTTTCTGGGGAAGTACATATGCACTGGTAAGTGTTAAGGGTGCTAGTAGACAAAAGAAAATCATTTTATTAGCTCTGGATCTGGCGGGCATCTTATCCTTTTGCAATGAGAGGCGTGAATCCAGGTGGGTCTCCCTTCGAGCTTTACGGAAGTTGGTGTGGTCAGCAGCACTTGGTAAGGCCCCTCGAAACGTGGTTCCAGGGTACTTCTGACGTGTTTCTTGACCACCACCCACTCTCCTGGTTTCAGAGTGTGGCTTCCTCTAGGGAGTCAGGATCTGGAATGGAAGAAAAGACTTGTGCATGGATGTTAGATAACTGTTTGCTCAAAGCTATCACATATTTTGCAATGGATTCATAATGCATTTGCAGTTGTTGTGGGAAGTACAGCCCCATCCGGGGTCCTGACCCAAACAATATCTCATGTGGAGTCAGCTTGTGGGGAGGTTTTGGAGTGTGCCTGACTGCAAAGAGTGCTATAGGTAAACACTGGACCCAGTTTAGCCCTGTCTCCCTAGTCATTTTCAACATTTTTGACTTTAATACCCCGTTCAGTCTCTCAACCTTGCCGCTACTTTGGGGTCTGTAGGGGTGTGAAACGCCAGGTGTGACCCTATCATCTTCCAGACTTCTTGGGTTAGGTTAGCAGTGAATGCTGGGCCCTGATCACTCTCAATGACCTCAGGTACCCTGTACCTACAGACAGTTTCCTGTATCAATTTCTTAGCAGTAGTTGTTGCTGTCTGATTCCTGACGGGGTAGGCTTCTGGCCACCCAGAGAACATGTCTACCACTACTAACACGTATTGAAACCCTTGGCACATTGGCATCTGGATATGATCAATCTGGATCCTCTGGAAGGGGTATAAGGCTTTTGGGAGACATCTTTGGGCGTGGGCTCAGTCCTACCGGGGTTGCATTGGGCACAAATTAGACATGACTGGACATATTTTACCAGAACTGGGGTGATTCCTGGTGCTACCCATATTTTATCAATGAGTTCTTTCATTATTGTCTTAGATTGGTGAGTGGGTCCATGGGCCACAGAGGCAATTAAGGGATAGAGTGCTCTGGGCAAGCACACCTTCTTTCCTTGTGTCCAGAGTCCGGATTCTTCTTCAAGGGCTGACTCCTTCAGCCAGGCTTCCTTCTCTGAGCGAGTGGCTTGCTTTTGCATCTGTTTTAGCAGATCCCATGATACTTCTTGTTGTTTGAGATCTTCTTGTGCCAGCATGATTTTATCTGGCTGTGCTCTTTCCTCTTCCATTGCTGCCTTTTTGGCAGCTCGGTCAGCCAAAGCATTTCCCTTGGCCTCTGGTGTGTCAGCACGGGTATGTGCCTTGACTTTGATTACTGCCACTTCGGTAGGCAGGAGTACTGCAGTCATTAAGGCCTCTACGGCTGAAGCATGTTTAATTGGGGTTCCTGCAGCTGTAATGTAATCCCTAGCTTTCCATATTGTTCCAAAGTCATGGACTACTCCAAAGGCATATCTGGAGTCTGTATAGATGTTGGCAGTGGAGTCTTTTGCTATGAGGCAGGCCTCAGTAAGAGCTATGAGTTCAGCTTCCTGTGCTGACTGGTCTGGGCGCAATTGCCTTGCACACAGCACTTCATACTCACTAGTAACTGCCATGCCAGTATGGAATTTCCCTTGTCATCGGCATACCTTGAGCCGTCCACAAAGAGTGTCCATTTTGGGTTTTGCAAGGGAGTGTCTTGTATTGATGGTGGTGTTCCTACTTCAGCTTCCATCATTGTAATGCAATCATGGTCTGGTTCCTCATTAAGAGAGTCAGTAGCTGTCCATAATTCCTCTTCCTGAAGATCTTCTTCTGCCTGTAAATCAATAAAATCCACAGAATCTGTAGTATACTCCCCCTTGGGAGAGGAAGGAGTGCAGCCGGGTTGAGGATGTGGCATCTTTGAATGGTGACATTATCTGGTAGAAGCAGACTACACTGAAGTCTGAGATGGCGCTGTGCAGTAAGATGTTTAGGTTGTGTCTGCTGAAGGATGGCAGAAATGTCATGAGGAGCCATGATGGTGAGGGGTGTCCTAGGACAATGTCAGAGGTGGCGTCCAGAAGGGAACTAGCAGCATGAACGGCCCTGACACAAGAAGGAGTGGCTCTGGCTACAGGGTCAAGACGTTTTGAGAAGTAGCCTAGGGGTCTATTACGGCCTCCATGGCTCTGGGTGAGAACTCCTGTAGCATGACCCTGACGCTCCATGACATAAAGCCGGAAGGAAAGTTTGTAGTTAGGAATGCCAAGAGCTGGGGCAGTTATAATGGCTTTTTGAGAGTTTCAAATGCTTCTATGGCTTCTGATGTCATCTGAAAAGGAACAGTGGCCACACGTGGTATGCAGTCATAGAGTGGCTGCATCAGGACTGATGCATCAGGAATCCATGGCCTACAATAAGAAATAAGTCCCAGAAAGGTTTGCAGTTGATGAGGAGTGTCTGGGAGTGAGATGTCTGAGACTGCTTTCTTCCTGGCATCCGTAAGATGTTTACTGCCTTGTGAGATACAGTGGCCTAGAAAAATAACTTTTGGAAGACACAACTGTAACTTGGACTGAGAAGCTTTACACCCAGCATCTGCCAGAAATTGGAGAAGTGAGGTAGTTGAATGTAGGCAGATGGGATATGAGTCGGCACAGAGGAGTAAATCATCCACATATTGTAAGAGTTCCACCTCAGGGTGATCTGCTTGCCACGGTTGTAAGATGGATGCCATAGCTTTACTGAAACAGGATGGGCTATTCTGAGCTCCTTGAGGCAAAACAGTCCATGTGTACTGTTTCCCATCATGTGTGAATGCAAAGAGAAATTGAGAGTCCTCATGCAGTGGGACAGAGAAAAAGCATTTGCCAGATCAATGACTGTAAAAATAGAAGCTGTAGGAGGAATGCTAGCAAGCAAAGTATGAGGATTTGGAACAATAGGGGTCTCAAAGACTGTAGCCTCATTGATTGCTCTGAGGTCTTGGACCATGCGATACACAGGGGTTGTCCTTTCTCCCTCCGTTTCTTAACTGGGTATAAGGGAGTGTTACAGGGGAGGTGGTTACTTTGATAGCCCCATTTGCGAGAAAGGTCTGTATCTGGAGGGTGATAGCATCCTTCTGTGGAATGGACAGAGGGTATTGAGCTTTGTACGGTAGTATGTCAGGATTCTTCAAGGTAACAGTGACTGGCTGGACCTTGAGACGCCCTATGTCTTGAGGACCATAAAGAACCCAGAGGGGAAGTGTCAGAAGAGACGGTGGAATATGCAGCTAATACAGCTGGTGCAGGACAAACCCCTGCACGTGGGATGCCGCCTCTTAGCCTTTACTCTGATGTTTCCCCACAAAGTCAGGGTACAGGGGTAACAAATGAGTTTTTCAACATCAACTTGCACAGTTGCGAAGTGACATGCATAACTTGGAGCAAGGAAATCTTACAGTTTTAAAGGAGGCATTGTTAAATACTCACCCTGTAGGACCTCCTAAGTATGTGTCTTTCACTCCCAGCAGTTATTCACTATAGTGAATCTCATGCCAGACCCAGATACTCACCCTATCACACGTAATAAACCAGAGCATCTAGCATTGACTTCATTGTGATGGTCAGTGTGTGATTACTCTCGGCGTACGCCTAATACCTGAATACCAATTCGGAGCAGTACATCAACTCAGCCTGACCCTTGCATCAGGACCAGAACATTGGCGCCCAACGTGGGGCCATCTTTGTTTTAAGCAATTGTTAGTTATAATACAAGCAAGTATACATTTCATATATGTTTCCACAACAGTGGGACACTCACCTCTGCTCAGATCTGCACAGATTCAACCTGACAGCCTGGAGGTTGATCAGTCCCTTCCCAGAATAGAAGGGCTTTCAGAGTCGGTCCTGAGAACGCTGTCTCATTCTAGAGCGGACTCTACCAAGAGAGCCTACTCTTGTATTATGAGGATATTCTCATCCTGTTGTACCTCAACTGAGGTGGCGTCTGCAGATCCGCCCCTCTCCGCTATCCTTCAGTTCCTGCAAGACGGCCTTGATAGAGGCCTTGCCCTTCTACTCTGAAGGTTCAAGTTTCAGCCATCTCAGCTTGCCTTAACAGGCTTTTTTTCTCAGGACCCGCTGATCAAACGGTTCCTTAAAGGAGCTGAAAGATAAAAGCCTACAGTACTGAGACCCCTTTTTTCAATGGGTTTTCAGTAGTTCTCAGGGGTTAGCATCTCCCCCTTTGAACCGTTAGGAGGTGGACATTAAGTTCGTCACTTGGAAGTTTGTGTTTCTCCTTGCAGTGACTTTGGCCAAGAGGGTCTCTGAGCTTCAAGCTCTCTCAGCACATGAGCCCTATTCTTACATGACCGGGACCTTCTTAGATTCCTCCCGTATTGTAGGCCTAAAGTTCCTTCCTTCCAGAACATCAACCAGGTGATATTCCTCCCGGTTCTGTCGACATCTACCACCTCCTCCTAGGAACCTGCTAGACATCCTCTGGACGTCGAGATGTCTCCGGATCTATGTGGATAGATCAAGGAGTTCAGGAAAGATGAGAATCTGCTAATCCTGTTGCCGGTAAGTTTAAAGGCTATAAGGCATCCAAACCTTCCATCAGTCGGTGGATTGAGGAGGCTATTAAGGAATCCTTTGTTTCACAATCTGGACCCTCCGGGATTCGTGAAGGCCCACTCTACTAGAGCTGTGGCTACTTCTTTTGCCGAGAGGAGTCTTCTGCCTCTCAACATGATTTGCAAAGCTGCCTCCTGGAGCTCTGAATCGACATTCATCTCCCATTATAGACTAGATGCCAGTCTAGCTGAGTTTCGGCCTTTGGGCAGACTTTTCTTAGTTCTGCCAGGCAGGAAGGCCCTCCCTAGGGGTTTCTTCTTGCTATCTCCCCATCTGTGCTGCTGGTAGGACGTAAGGGAATCGTTAATTTCTAACGATAATTTGTTTTCCTTAGTCCTAACAGCAGCTACACAAATTTCCCACCCTAGTAAGTCTAGTTTTTTCTTGCTATAAACACAGTGGGCTGGGGGTTGACTTCCTCCTTTTAAGGAGATACTTAATTGTTAAATTGAGTTATTAGTCTTGGGCTCATTAAACATTCCGCCGGTCCTGCCAGTCCACGGGGGGTGGTTAACCCCATCTGTGCTGCTGTTAGGATTAAGGGAAAAAAAATTATCGTTAGAAATTAACGATATCTGCTGGGAAGAACATCAGCATAAATTGACATGCTGCAGATTGTGAAAAAAATGTGTCACCAACATTTTTTCTGCCAGTTAAAACCAGATAGTAATCCAGTGTCCTAAAATGCACTGCAAAGCACTGTATTTCATGTATTATGCTGTATGTACTATAAATCCTATAAGGTTGCATAGGGAGTGGGAGGTCCCAGAGGCTAGTCAGGGCTGGCCCCCACCCTTCCTCTCTAGGAGGAGGATTCTGGAGATAATGGCTGTCTGCTGAAGAGTGAATACCTCAGAGCAGCAAGGACCAGCTCCTATTCCTTTACAGCGCACAAGCCACTTATGTGCCAGCCCTCAGAAAGGGGTGGTCCTGTTGTTCGTGAAGGCACCTGTCATGAGGGTGTCAGGAGCCACGTGTGACTCCGTTATACCCAGGGTCAGAAAGTCTCAGCGGGTGGCTGCGCGCTCTATGTCAAGATCATGCTGTTACTTAATGGTAGCTTTCTGTTTGCCTAGCAATCCTTTTGTTTCACTCAGGGATCCGTAGCTTCTTCTCCTCAGCTGTTTCTTGTCCATCACTCCCAACCTCCTTATATTCCTCCTTCCCACTTCTTTAGTTGCCAGATATAGAGCTTCCTGCCTGGACTTCTATACTGACCCACTGGAGATGTGTAGCTGTTGTTCCTGGTTGTCGTACTCAGAGTGTTACCCTCCGGATCCCTGTCGGGCTTTGTTGTCCACTGTTGTCGCCCACCTGGGCTTATATGTTTGCCTGTATTGTCTGTCCTCTCTCTGGTGTTTTCCTTTAGTGTTAGTAGTGAAGACTAGTGCTCCCACCGCCCTATTTACTACTTAGGGCTCATCTTAAGGAAAGCCAGGGTTTAGGCACAAGATCAGCGTACAGGTGAAAACCCCGTCTAGGGACGTCAGGGCAGTCAGGTTCCAGCTTCTAGGTGAGTTAGGGTCACTCCCTTTGCGTCACGCCGGTCATGATAGCACCTATATTATCGTTTCTGGGCAGCAGAGTGTGCTGTTTAAACAATAATCTGCTGCCAAGAAACCATGCTTCTGTATGTGGAGGTACTCGTTGCATGTAAATGCAGCACTTCACAACCAGTGAGCGAGCAGCCGACTGTCGGGAATGCTTCCTTAGCGACAATCTGTTGCTCCTCGGTGTGTCTAAATGAGCCTTACTGCAGTAAAGTAATCTGTACAGACGAAGAAGTGGCACATATTGTATTTAACTCCTTGCCGACAAATGACGTACTAGAGAGAAGGGGCTGCCTCTCCATCTTTCCCCGAGGCTGCAAAGACAAGGGGCCGAAGGCTGCCATGGCAAACCCAGGCCACGCAAAGACCTTGGGGTCTGCAATGTATAGAAGCCCAGGCTGGGTCTCACAGACACACTATCAGTGTATTACACTGACAGTCAATGTAGTACAATACAGTATAAAAAGGTTATTTGTTTTATAAAAAAAATAAGGGTTTACAGTAAAAAGTGCCCCTTTCCCTTCATCAGGGGTTTAAGCGATTTAAAGATTTAATAAAAATAGACATATTAGATATTGCCAGGTCCGTAACATAGTTTAAGGTTGAAAATAGACATCTATCCATCTAGTTAAGCCTGTTATCCTGCAAGTTGATCCAGAGGAAGGCAAAAAAAACTAGCAACTAGCAAAAACTATAAAAATATCACATGACCTTTATATATCATATAAAAACTGGCCAAATAAGCCATTTTTTGGTCACCTTGCCTCAAAAAAGTGTAATATTGAATGATCAAAAAATCATGTACCCAAAAATGGTACCAATGAGATTTCTTCCTGCAAAACGAGCCCCTACACAAGACGACCAGAAAAAAAAAAAAAATATATATATATCTTTCAGAAAATGGCGACACAAAGACATGATTTTTTTTAAATGCTTTATTAAACAGACATATTTGGTATTGTTGCATCCATAAGAACCTACTCTATAAAGATAACACATGATCTATCCTGTCAGGTGAACGCTGTAAAAAATAAAAATGGTGCAAGAATAGCCATTGTTTTGTTACCTTGCCTTACAAAAAGCGTAATATTGAGCGATCAAAAATATGTACCTCAATATAGTACCAATAAAACTGTCACCTTATCCGGTAGTTTCCAAAATGGGGTTACTTTTTGGTAGTGTCTTTTGTAGCGTTGCATCAGGGGGTCTTCTGCTGAACTCCAGCAGGCTGTTCCCGAAGATTTTAATGCTAGTGTAAAACAAGTAATGGGCTCTGACTGGGAAAGGCAGTAAAGCTAGAGTGAAACTAGCCTAAGGCCTCTTGCGTACGAACGTATTGGTTATATTCCGTGTATTGGGGACTGAAATTTGCGGTCCTTAATGCACAGGCAACATCCGTGCGGCAGCTGGGACGGATCCAGACCCGTTAAACTTTAATGGGCCCGTGATCCGTCCGTTCCGCAAAAAGATCCGTCCGTTCCGCAAAAGTTCTGTGGGGTTCCATTCCGTGCTTCCGTTCCGCACCACACCACATCTCCGGATTTGCAGACCCATTCAAGTGAATGGGTCCGCATCCATGATGCAAAATGCACACGGCCGGTGCCCTGTGTATTGCAGAACCGCCGCAATGCGGCCACGGGAGCACAACAGCCGTGTGCAAGAGGCCTAAGTCTGTAAATCTTTGTACTTTAAAATAAGAAATATTTTCTGTAATAAAATATGTAAGAAAGTTATGCAGCATGGTTAGGTAATCATCTTACCTTCCCTGTGCCTCACTGCAAATTGACAGAGGGGGTCAAGTTGGCTCCCTGCTGAGAAGAGCTTTATAAATCATATTTGATTGCTTAAAGCTAACAACAGCTGGAATATCCT
Source organism: Bufotes viridis (assembly GCA_033119425.1). Classification (NCBI taxonomy): domain Eukaryota; kingdom Metazoa; phylum Chordata; class Amphibia; order Anura; family Bufonidae; genus Bufotes; species Bufotes viridis. The sequence goes on along the minus strand of CM065592.1, from coordinate 286,025,191 downwards.
TCACTCCTAGACCCCCTAAAGAGAGTTTTTTGACAACATATAACAGACAACAGATTACAGCAGAAATCTATAGCAGTTTAATCTATGTAGTTAGACTTTAATTGAAACAAAAAATTTAATCTGTGAAAGAAAATTGTCAATGATTTTGTTTAACAATTAAATATTACATTTCCCTTTTAGATCAGATAGTTTTTCGGTTTGGGTCATTTAAATGACACTCCTGTGTCTAGGCACTGCTGTAACATACCTGTTATGGCACTCGTTGGTGCTCTTTTGATTCCCTTTCAGAATATCCATGTAAATGTGCATGCTGAATGTAGTACCTGGATGTGCGGTATTATGAATGGAGGTTTAGGCTCTTTCACACTTGCGCTTTTCTTTTCCGGCATAGAGTTCCGTCGTCGGGGCTCTATGCTGGAAAAATCCTGATCAGGATTATTCCCATGCATTCTGAATAGAGAGAAATCCGTTCAGGATGCATCAGGATGTCTTCCGCTCAGGCCCGGAAAGTTTTTTGGACGGAGAAAATACCGCAGCATGCTGCGCTTTGTGCTCTGTCCAAAAATCCTGAACACTTGCCGCATCGACGGATCCGGAATAATAGCCCATTGAAATGTATTATTCCGGATCCGTCCTAACATCTTCAGTCGTTACGACGCAACGACGGATCCGGAAGTTGCGTCTGCGCCTGGCCGGGAAGTAGGAAGGGCTTGGCTGGCGCGAAAACTTTCAGTAGACAGCCCGCGCAGGAGAAGACAGGGCGTGGAAGAGGCTCCTGGAGGTGAGTATTGTGTGTGTTTGTCCCTACAAAAAAAAATAATATCTACATGTATCTACTATGTCCTAGACATAGTAGATGTATGTAGGAGGCAGAAATGGATGCTGGGGTAGTAGTCCCCTGGGAATGCTACCCCAGCACCATCGTGCAGTCACCCCAGCTGCAGTCCCAAGTGCTTTTGCTTTGGGATTGCAGATTGGGTGACTGCATGGAGGATGTTGGGGGTAGTAGTCCCCTGGGAATGCTACCCCAGCACTATCGTGCAGTCACCCAGCTGCAGTCCCAAGTGCTTTTGCTTTGGGACTGCAGCTGGGGTGACTGCATGGTGGATTATGGGGGTAGGAGTCCCCTGGTTAAGGTAGTACTGTTGTTTAATACAAATTTGCTCATTTTCTTTTTTTTTTTGTTTCATTGTTTAGGCTATATTTTTTTGGAGACCAGATAAAGAAGTGTCAAAGACATAAAAAATGTCCAGTAAGTATCATTTTCGATGGAATATTTTCAATGATTAAAAATCAATGGTTTAATTGTTTTTAATTATTTCAATAGGCTCTTTAAGTGAGGCCGGGGACTCTCCTCCAAGGCACGAGTTCGCTTGGATACGGTATGTCATGTTTTAAAGCTTTATTTTATTATCCTATATCCAAAATATTAATTTTTTTTTTCTTTCACAGCTATCGTCAACGGACGAGAGGTGTTCCGGCCGTGCTACGACAGCGGGAGAGGAGGAAGTCGGGGGTGGACACCAGGAAGCGGTAATTTTTTTTGTAAAATTTTTGGGGTTTTTATTTTATTTTTTTCTATTTTTTGAGTATTAAGTTTGATATTCTTTTTTTTTTTTTAGTCTAATCCTCCTGTTGCCTCAAGAGGTCGTCAGCAACCACCCACAAGGCGCTGGGGAGCATGCGGCGGTCGGGGACGTGTGAGTATATCTCCGTATTGAATCTTGTTATATCATATGTGCAATTTAGGTATTTTTTTTTTTATTATTAATTTATTTTCTCATTTATTTAGGGTTCAAGGGCCTTTGCCAGAACGGATGAGGAGGAAGTATCCGGATTATATATCAACAATGAACTCCTCATCCATCTGGTGGAGGAACGCGTCCCACTCTGGGACCATACCGACCGCGGCCATGCAGACCATCACCTGACCCGGAGTCTGTGGATGGAGATTTGTTCAAAAATAGTGCCGAATTGGGAAGACCTCAGTGAAGGCCAACAGGAAGATTGCAGTAAGTATCCTTAAATTTTTTTAATTGATTTAGTTATCAGTCATGTCCAAACTGCGGTCCTCCAGCTGTTGCAAAACTACAACTCCCAGCATGCCCTATCCAGGCTGCCAATCACAGCTGAAGGTGCCCAGGTGCGGCGTCATAACGGACGGTGCCCAGGTCGCGTGCTCATCTTCCTAAGTGTCCACGCCCCCTTTCAACCAGACGGCCAGCCCAGTGTCTTCTGCTTGGCCTCCTTCTGAAGTGGCTAAATCCTGCGCCTGCGCCGAGGATCCGGCAGTCTGCGCCTGCGCACTGGTTTCCCGACTACTGGCACAAGCATTGGGGTATCCTGTGCGCAGGCGCGGACTGCCGGATCCTCGGCGCAGGCGCGGGATTTAGCCACTTCAGGAGAAGGCCAAGCAGAAGACACTGGGCGGGCCGTCTGGGTGAAAGGGGGCGTGGACACTTCGGAAGATGAGCGCGCGGCCTGGGCACCGGCCGTTATGACGCCGCCCCTGGGCACCTTCAGCTGTGATTGACAGCTGCAATAAAAGTCATTTTATGAAGATAGGTAAGCTGTGAAACAATAGGGTTAGAGGCTTTTTAATGGGGGTGCAATTTAGAACAGGAAGATGTGAGTACTGAAAAATGGGGTTTGGGGGGTTAAAGACTCCCTTTAAATCTAAAGTTAGGATTACCAGCGATATGCTCCCCAGAATATAGCTTGTTAGGACTGGTTAATGACCTGCAAGCCACATATTCTATGATATACTGTCTTTTGATGTTTTATGCTAGGAAGGTTATACACCCGAAAATTCCTACAGTCCAACACTGGGTGCAGCTTATTGAAGCCGCCTTGCCAATATACAAACTGACTTACGTTACCAGGGGGAATACAGAGAGATTTGAGAAAATTTGGGGCCCGTGGTTGGCCACTGGGGTAGTGATACTCTAAAATAGGATGGGGGGCTTGCGGTGCTTCGGTTGTGTGTGTGTGTAAGTGAATGGCAATTACAGTCATCCTGCAGTTATCAAAATGTAACGGCGAATCTATGGGCTAAGCAGAGAAATACTGTTGATATTTTATGACAATCTCGTTATTGTATCAAGCAAGCTGTTGCACTGTCTCTATGAACATGTGACACGTGGGCTGTAAACTATGTTATATGCTTGTTTTTCACTTTTGAAAAATGACAAATACAGACTATTAAAAAAAAATAATGTAGTGGCCACCAGCGATACAATTGTATCAGTTGAATTGCAGAGGCTGGACACAGAAGTCAATGGCTTCCTGCCCTGCCAGTCAATTTCACATGCCACAGGCCAATAGGTCTAAGGTTTGTGGGAGAGTAGAATGGCGCAGGCGGTTGCATAGCAATGACATCATCGCTACCACCTGTGTCAGGTCTCAGGCAGCGTGTTGCCTTTATTTCGACTGCCTGAGCTGAGCAACCGGCAACTCAGGCTGCAGGAGGAAATAGCCCTGTGGCTTGCATCGAAGACTGAAGCGGGGAGTACACAATACTAATGGGGACTCTACAGGGGGCCATTACAACTACTGGAACACTATAGGGGGCTTTTTACTTACTGGGGCAATATAGTTAGCTGGGAGCACTACAGGGAGGATTCTACCTACTGGGGGCTCGATATGGGGCATTATACTTACTGAGGGCACTACAGGGGGCATTAAAACTACTGAGGGTACTAGAAGGGCATTATTACTACTGGGGACACTATAGAGGGAATTATAACTACTGGGACACTATAGAGGGGCCTTTATACTTACTTACTATAAAAGCCATTATACCTACTGGGGGTACTAGAGGGGGGCCTTATAACTACCAGGGCCACTATAGGGGGCATTATAATTACTGGGGGTTCCACAAGGGAGTCTTAAGGAGGAGCTTTATCAATACTGGGAGCACTATGAGGCATTATTACTACTGAACATTTTGTGGGGGCATAATTATTATTGGGCACAATATGGAGGGCACTATTACCCGGGCATACTTAGGGAGCATTATCACTGCAGAGGGCACTATTACTAATCTGGGCACTCTGGGAGAGAATTATTATATTGCTGGGACTTTTGAGAGCACTTTGGGGAATATCTGTATAGCACTGTTATTTGTTAACGTATTGTATTTGTGGGCATTGGTAAGCACAGTGGGCACAGTATTGGTAGCAGGATTATACTGTTGGGGCACCAGGAGGAGAAAGATGATAGAAAAGTGATGTACCTGAGATGTCTGTGAAGCAAATTGTACAGAGACGAGACTTGGCTGAAAGAAGTAATCATATGTTGTCTGGGCCGAATGGAGAAGATAAAGAAAGAGAAAGTTTACATGTATTCTCCTGCATGTGTGATAGTGCTAAATGTAATGTCCATCCAATATGCCTTTAGAACTGGAGCCAGGGGGTTGTATTGAAAATTTAACACATATGCATTGAGGCTTGGACCCCAAATCTTTTGAGAGCCTAGCAAATCTCCTGGTGCTGTGTGATAACCTAATAAATTTTTATGGCTATTTCAATTTATACATAGAGAAAATGTTTTATTCTCATGTATCGACGGGTTTACTGAAGTCTGATTAATGTCAATCCAATAACAAAAATATCTGCCATATGACATCCGTCTTGTCAACAAGGTCCTAGGTTACTAGAATGTTACTGATATTCTATGAGAAAGTCCTGTGCATCATATAATACTGTATGTTACAATACACTATTAAGCATTTGAACTGTTCTCCCTACAGAAAGAAGTTAAAGTATGTTGAATGAACACCAACCTAGCTTTTCTGCTTGCAATGCAGTAAAACTACACAGCTTTCAAGTCATACTGTGGCCCGGATTTTCTAATCCGATTGTAAATACAGCACACAGATAGACACTATAACAGCCATAGGTTGACTTACCGTGAGACAAAATTTTACACCAGAATTGTGGTACAATTTTGGGGTTTCTTTCCTGGGAAACCCTGCCCCTTCCCACTAAGCACCACCCTTTTGTACGCAAGTTAGGAAAAATTTTGAAACTCTAGTTGTGCAAAATTGCACTGACAACTCAGGGACCTAAGCTACTTGTAGAAATGTCCTGCAAGGTCTTGCTTCCCTCTTTCCATTAAAATAAACATGTATAAAATGTATGGACATGGGAGATAGCTGTTGGTCAAACCATAGTTTATCCGAAAGCTACCTGATTTGTATAGCCAGCAGAAATATGTCATGTATGCTGTAAGATAATTTTTCAGTTTCATATTAGGTATGTTAACCAGTTCCCGACCACACATTTAGGGTTGCCAACCAGAATTTTTCTTTTTTCTGGACAACTTATGCCAAAATCACGGACGGCCAACATTTTTTACGGAAAATTGGAAAACCATAATGAAGGATAAATATTATAAGTAATACATGCCTATAGCTCAATATACTGATCAGAATTTACTGTGAGCTTTTAAATAATGATAATTGCAACCAAAATAATCTAGTCAAGTATCACCAGTCTCAAAAAAATCATGAACACCTCTATTTTTTTCACGGACAGAGGAAAAAGTTGCCTATTTTTACAGACTGTCCTGAAATTTTTAGATGGTTGGCAACCCTGCGCCCATTAACTATAAATGTCCAGATGGCCGGGACTTATCTCTAACAGACATTCTGGAACGTCCGTTCAGAGATCACAGCTGCATGCTAATCGTGCAGCTGCTGAGCAGGGGACCCGCTGTCAGTAACCGCAGGGAAGCCTATAAAGAAGGCAGGGATGGTTCCTCAGTGTCCCTGTCTTCTAGATCACTGTATACAAAGCGCTGAAGGAGCACTGTGTATACAGATAGGAAGCGCAATGCCGCTTCCAGTTCCAGCCCTAGCACTGGGGCTGTGCGACTGCAGGAGCTACCAGTTCTTCCAAGACCTTGATCAGCCCTGCACTAAGGCTGTACAGCATAGTATACTGCTGTGTGCCTCTCTGGGGGCTGTGATCCCCCTGTAACTGGAGCTACTATGTCAGCCCCAGTTACAGGAGAAGTCAGCAGGAAAAATAAGTTAGTTAAAATGTCCCCAGAGGTCTTGTATGATCTTGTGGGGGACATAAAGTGTAAAATAAAATAAAAAAAATTAAAAGTAAAAAAGTGTTTTATAAAAAAATAAAAATTCATGTGTAAAAAAGTGTCCTTTCCCCTAATCAAGTCAATTAAAAATTGTAAAAATAGAAAAAGAAATTACATATTTGTTATCGCCTTGTCTGTAATGACTGGCTCTATAAACACATTACATGATCTACCCCATCTAGTGAATGCCGTAAAAAATAGATAAAAATTATGCCAAAACAGCTATTTTTAGTCACCTCACCTCTCAAAAAAAGTTAGATGTACCCCAACATAGTACCAGTGAAAATGTAAACTCATCCCACAAAAACAAGCCCTCACACAAAACCATCGATAAAAAATAAAAAATATGGCTCTAAGAAAATAGCGACACAAAAGCATGATTTTTTTTTCAAGAATGCTCTTATTGTGTAAAACTGAAAAAAGTAAAATAAAAAATAGACTGGTATCACCCAGTCCATAATGATCGGCTCTATAAAAATATAACATGATACACCTCATGTGGTGAACAGTATCAAAATAAAAAGTATGTCAAAACAGCTATTTTTAGTCACCTCACCTACAAAAAAACAAATCAAACAATTAAAAAGTCATATTTACCCAGAATGGTACCAGTGATAACGTCCTCTCATCATGTAAATAATGAGCCCTTACACAAGACCATCTTCAGAAAAATAAAAAAAATATGGGTCTACTAAAATAGCGATACAAAAGCATGATTTTTTTAATGTGTAAAACTGAAAAAAAAAGAAAATAAATAGACATATTTGGTATTGCCGTATCCGTAACAACCGGCTCTATAAAAATATCACATGGTTTACCTTATTAGGTGAACCCTGTAAAAAAAAAAAAAGAAAGAAAAAAGAAACAGCTATTTTTTAATCATCTCCTATAAAGCAAAATATTAAACGATCATAAAGTCATATGTACCCCAAAATAGTACCGATAAAAAGTACTGTCTGTCCTGCAAAAGGCAAGCCATCTGTTGGCAGACAACTAAAAATGTTATTGATATTAGTATATGGGGATGCAAAATACAACAGATTTTTTATAAAAAGTGATTTTATTATGCAAAAGTAGTAAAACATGAAAAAAAAAAATTAAATTTGGTATCGGCATAATCGTATCAACCTGAAGAATAAAGTTATCATATCATATCTACCACATAGTGAACTAAAAAAAAACTACTTTTTTTTTTTGCCTAATTCCCCTCCCAAAAAATGAGAAAAAAAATGGTCAGAAAGCCAAATGTACCCCAAAATTGTGCCAATACAGCTTGTTTTACAAAAAATGAGGCCTCACACAGCTCAGTCAACAAAAAAATAAAATAGTTATGGCCCTTAAAAAAGTTTCAGTAAATTCCATGTTATAAAATCCAGGTTCCGCTCCTTCCCTTCTGAGCCCTGCTGTATCCCCAAACAGTAGTTTTCGACCACAAATGAGGTGTTACTGTATTCGGGAGAAAATGGGTAGCAAATTGTGAGGTGATATTGTCCTGTTATCCCTTGTGAAAAAAGAGAGTTTGGGCCTAAAGCAACATTTTCTTGTAAAAAAAAAAAGGGTTATTTTTCCATTTTCACAGTCAAGCGTTATAAATTCAAGTGAAACTCTTGTGGGGTAAAGTGCTCAGTAAACCTCTCAAAAAGTCCCTGGGTGGTGTAGTTTCCAAAATGTGGTCTCATGGCGCTCAAGGACCATTCCAGCAAAATCTGCCCTCCAAAAACCATATAGCGCTCCTTGCCTTGTGAGCACTGCCGTGTGTCTATACAGTAGTTTACGACCACATATAGAGTATTTCTGTAAACTGCAGAATCGGGGTAATAAATATTGAGGTTTGTTTTGCTGTTAACCATTGCTGTGTTACAGGAAAAATGTATTAATTGGATCAAATGGATTAAAAATCTGCAAAAAAGTGACATTTTTAAATTTCACATCCATTTTGCGTTTATTCCTGTGAAACACCTTAAAGGGTTAAGAACATTTCTGTTTTGAATAAATTGAAGGGTGTAGTTTCAAAAATGGGGTATTATTGGTGGTTTCTATTATTTAACCCCTTAAGGACGCAGGGCGTACAGGTGCGCCCTGGTACTTAAGGACCCAGGGTGAGAATTTCCGATCACCGCTGCGCCGGTGGCGGTGATCGGAACAAGATGCCTTGGCACAATGCCCAGGGGGTCCTGTGACCCCCCATGTCGGCAATCGCAGCAAACCGCAGGTCAATTCAGACACGCACACTTTTTTTGGCACAAGCTCTTAGCGTCCGGCCACTGTTAGCGTATCGCCCATCCCCATGCAGGGACCCTGTGGCCCCGCTTGCCAGTGCCGCCATCAGGGTCGTATTGATATAATTGCCATCAGGGGGTGACTGACTGGGATGGGGGCTATGTTCATGTCTATGTTCACTGGTAATGGGTGTAACGGATCGACGGGTGTGGATCCGCTGTGCCACTTACCGGTTTGGCTTTGGGCCAAACTTGGGAGCGGAGTCTGAGTGTCCCCCTGGTTTTCACCCTTTATCCCGCTCCAGGATGCGGAAGCTGGACTCAGCTGCAGGGGAGACACCAGGTCACTACCGCAAGAGTGGTCCCGGTTAAGTGGCAGCTGGCCGGGCAGGCCAGAAAGCCCCGATGCTAGCACCGGAACAGGCAATATAGCAGACAGCCGCAGGATAATGCTGAGCTAAACAAGCGGTATAGCAGAGCTAGTGCTGTGAGAACAGCAAGGCTGAGTTAGTCTAGGTGGAGCTGGTGTAACGATCTGCACAGCAGACAGAGGCGTGGTCGACAGTCCGGGTCTTTAACTTGAGAGCAGCGAGGTACAAGAGGATCAAGCAGAGACGAGGTCAAGATACAGGCAGAGGTCATAAGCAGGATATCGAATGCAGGAGCAACAGGAGCCTTAGCTGTAGGAAGTACAATATTGCTCAGGCATTGCAGGAAGGTGGAAGCACCCTTATAAAGGTGGTGCCTGGCCAGGATTGGAGAGAGGGCGGAATCAGGGCGTGCATTAACCTTTAAGGTACCAGGACGCCTGCGGCTCCTACAAGATACAACAGAAGCTGTCGTAGCCTGCAACAGCGCAGGAAAGCGGGTCCGGAGCCTGCAGCGAAGAGGAGGAGCCCTGCGTGGAGCTCGACTGAGGTACGTAGTCGGACGCACTGCACGCTGGCGGCTGCCAACTGCCATTGTTACAATGGGGCCTGGAACTGTGATTGTACTTCATTCGTCAGAGCGCCATCAAGGCAGCATCACATGGGTTCAGTCCAGCATCTATCAGGCTCCAGCGCTGCCCTACTAGTACTTTCTAATCACCAATGAAGGGGGTGGGCGGAGTCTGACTAACCCATGCCATTAGTGAATACTAATGCTGGGGCCTGATAGATATCGGAATGAGCCAAATGAGCTGTGGTGAGCGCTGTGACTGGAGCCACATTACTGGGGGAAGTGAGGGGATGAACATTACTAGTCTTTGGGGATGTACCAATGAAGGGCCTAACTAATGTGGTCCTCTGGTCCAGCTCCATAGATTACATCTTTGTCTTCTGGAGTGGGACAGAATCGGAGTTTGACAGATTTGTCACAGAGTTAAATATTAATTCTGTGAATCTGAGGTTTACATCAGTAATAGCAAGAGAATGTTTACCTTTTCTTGATATTTTTATCCAAAAAAACACCCACGAACACCTAGAAACCACCATATAACGTAAACCTACCTCTACAAATTCCCTATTGAGATGGGAGAGTAACCATCCAGTACCTCTCAAACGTGGGATACCTACTGGACAATATTTGAGACTGAAACAGAACTGCTCTGAACGGTCAGAATTGACCTTAGAACAAGATTCCGTGAGGGGGAATATCCTGATGGGGTCCTTCGCACCTGTTACCAAAGGGCATTGCAACAGGAGAGTACTACCCTATTACATCCCACCAAGGTATCTGGCTAGACCACGCAGGGTCTGATTAGATTGATAGGGAAGTATGATGAAGTTTTTTTTCTCCCAGGCTATGAGCTCTGCGCTGCGATTGGCCAGCGCTGCAGCCTGGGAGAAGGAGATGAAGGGCAGGCTCCGCCCACTATAACTTAGTGAGCACAGATACAAGAGCCTATACCGGGAGAACGGAGCGGCGCCCAGGGATAATAGTAAGTGCAGGGAGATCCCTGGGCGCCGCTCTACATGTGAGCATACTTGGTTTATATCTTTAGAAGTCATGAAAGGTCCTCTTTAAATGATGTGGTCAGCCCCTAGCCAACAAATACATACAGAAGGGGGCGGAGCCTGAGAGACCATCTTGTACAAAGTCACTTCACACCCTTGCAGAAGCCTAAAACATGTCTCAGTAATCTAATAAAAGGATGTTTCCAGTGTGGAAACTGTAGTTTCTGTGAGCGTATGCAACCAGGCAAATCTTTCACAGGGAGAGGAAAAGAGCCTGCCTACTTTATATGTGACTTCATTAATTGTTGCACTAAAGGAGTCATATATCTGATCACCTAAGTGTGGGCTACAATATGTAGGTAAGACACGCAGGGAACTCCGCCACCGCATGGGTGAGCACCTTAAAGGGGTTCTCCTTAAGAAAATGAAAATACTTAAAATATTACTTTTGTGTGACAGGTTTTGTGTGGACTAGTAGGAAGACGGCCATTTTATTACTCCTAATGATTGCTCCCCAGACAAAACGAGCCATTATAATGAATGAAAGGTATTTGGGAATATATTTAGAATGAAGTAATATTTAAGTATTTTCATTTTCTAAATTCCCAGAGAACTCCTTTAATGATGTGCGAAACAATAAAGAGACCCCAGTGGCCTGATACATGAATGAGGCTCATGATGGAAGGACAACTGCCATCAGGTTCAAAGGAATTGAATGTGTGTTTAGTTTTCCCAGAGGGAGCGACTTGGACAAGAGTATTTTGCAGAGGGAAAGTTGGTGGATTTTTTAATTAAACACACCAAGTACCCATGGCCTGAATGAACAATTAAACTTTGGTTGCTTTCTGTAATTTATTATCTCTTGGTTGTGTTCAGTACCTATTTTATATTTATTTTCACCTTTGATTTATATCTGCAGCCTTTAATTTCTTACCGACCGCCTAACGCAGGATTGCGTCCTGCGGGCGGTCGGTTTGTTCCTCCTTGACACGCGGGCGCATCATCTCGCGAGACGCGAGATTTCCTGTGAACGCGCGCACGCGCATGCGCGCGTTCACAGGATCGCGTCGGGGAGAACTTTAACTACAGCCTGCCAGTGCTGATCGTGCGCTGGCAGGCTGAAGAAGTTAAAAAAAATGGCATATCAGACGCTGTTTTGTTAACAGCATCTGATATGCTTGCTGTTCGTTCCTTTGGTGGTCCCTTTTGCTTGGGACCACCAAAGGAAACTTTTGTAAGTGCACCAATCACCACACAGACCCCCCATCCACCCCCGGTCACTGATTAACCCCTGATTAACCCCCGATCACCCCATGTCACCCCCCTGCTCATTCAGACGTCCGTATGTGTTTTGCGGATCCATGGATCCGCAAAACACGGACACCGGCAATGTGCTTTCCGCATTTTGCGGATCCGCACATTGCCAGAACTATATAGAAAATGCCTTTTCTTGTCAGCAATTGCGGACAAGAATAGGACATGCTCTATCTTTTGCGGAGCTGCGGCTGGATGTTTGGGGGCCGAAACCCGGAAGTTTGCGGCCGCAGCTCCGCAAATGCTGATGCGGCGAGCACATAGTGTGCTCTCCGCATCACCGCCGGCCCCATTCACACTGAATGGGTCCACATCTATTCCGCAGAATTGCGGAATAGATGCGGACATTTTTGCGGACGTGTGAATGGGGCCTTACTACTTTTTTTTTTTTTGCACATTTTTTGGCAGAGATTTTTTCATCCACATTGATTGATGCAAATGAGGAAATCTGTGCCGTTCATTTTTTTTTTTTTCAGCCCAGAGGCTGAACGGAAAAAAAAATTTCATTACCCGTATGCTCAATATAAGGAGAATCGCAGAAACTCCTAATGCTGGCCATACGTGTAATGATTGCGGAGACCCTCAAATGCCAGGGCAGTACAAACACCCCACATGTGACCCCATTTTAGAAAGAAGACACCCAAGGTATTCCGTGAGGGGTATGGGGAGTTCATGTAAAAAAAAAAAATTTTTCACTAGTTAGTGGAGATTTGAGACTTGGTAAAAAAAATATATATATATCAATTTCCGCTAACTTGTGCCCAAAAAAAATTAAATTCTGTGAACTTGCCATGCCCCTCACGGAATACCTTGGGGTGTCTTCTTTCCACAATGGGGTCACTTCTGAGGTGTTTGTACTGCCCTGGCATTTTAGGGGCCCTAAAGCGTGAGAATCCATATGCGTAAAAATGCCCTGTGAAATCCTAAAGGTACTCATTTGAATTTGGGCCCTTTTGTGCATTTTGGCTGCAAAAAAGTGTCACACATGTGGTATTGCCGTACTCAGGAGAAGTAGGGCAATGAGTTTTGGGGTGTATTTTTATATATACCCATACTTTGTGTGAGAAATATCGCTGTAAACGACAACTTTTTATTTTTTTTTATACAAAGTTGTCAGTTTACAGAGATATTTCTCTCACCCGGCATGGGTATATGTAAAAATACACCCCAAAACACATTTCCCTACTTCTTCTGAGTACAGCGTTACCACATGAGTGACACTTTTTTGCAGCCTGGGTGCGCAAAGGGGCCCAAATTCCAACGAGTACCTTTAGGTTTTACAGGATTGCTCACAATTTAGCCTCGTCCAAAATGCCAGAACAGTAAACACACCCCACAAATGACCCCATTTCGAAAGTAGACACCCCAAGGTATTCACTGAGGGGCATAGTGAGTCCGTCTGAGATTTTTTATTTTTTTTTGCCAGAAGTTATCAGAAATTGAAACTTTTTTTTTTTTTTTCTCAGAAAGTGTCATTTTCCGCTAACTTGTGAAAAAAAATGAAATCATACATGAACTCACCATGCCCCTCCGCGAATACTTTGGGGTGTCTTCTTTCTAAAATGGTGTCATTTGGGGGGTATTTATACTTTCCTGGCATTCTAGCACCTGAAGAAACATGACAGGCGCTCAGAAAGTCAGAGCTGCTTCAAAATGCCGAAATTCACTTTTTTGCACCATAGTTTGTAAACGCTATAACTTTTACCCAAACCAATAAATATACACTTATTGGATTTTTTTTATCAAAGACATGTAGAACAATAAATTTTGCGAAAAATTTATATAGAAATGTAGTTTTTAAAAAAAAAATTACAACAGAAAGTGAAAAATGTCATTTTTTTGCAAAAATTTCGGTCATTTTTGATTAATAGCAAAAAAAGTAAAAATGTCAGCAGCAATGAAATGAAAGCTGTATTAGTGAGAAGAAAAGGAGGTAAAATTCATTTGGGTGGTCAGTTGTATGACGGAGCAATAAACGGTGAAAGTAGTGTAGTGCAGAATTGTAAAAGGTGGCCGGGTCATTAAGGGTGTTTAAGCTAGGGGGGCTGAAGTGGTTAAATTAGCCAGAAATGTCTATTATATTTCCAGCGTATGTGTTTGAAAATAGACACTTACTGATTTTATATATACCTTGACATCATGACGAGTTGAACTATAGGGGATATAGGTAGCGATTATATAGCAAGCTCTATGTTGAGTCACACACTGTTGCTAGGCTCCTTCCCCTGTACCTGACATGATGACGTTTTAAGTTGCCATAGTAGTGACTCTGTTTATCGTGCTCCACAACCACGCCCCTTTCTGTCTTCCTCTCCTCTCTCTGCGCATGCTCTGTTTTGGCGTCGGCGTAATGACTACTAAGAAAAAGGGGGTCAGTCAGCACATCCCAATGTGCAGGTGAACGCTGCCATGGCTAGAAACACAGAGAAAAAAAAATACAATGCAACAGCACTCTGCAAAGCAAATAAACTACAATATTGCCATAGTAATAAAATATTTTCTGGTGCTAAGGCTACGCTTATTTTGTAAATTTGAGATTCTTGGCAAATACATTTTGTACAAAATTATTTGGGCCCGTCTGCCAAACGTCAAGGCGATCTATGTAAAAACAGTAACCTAACACTAAATGCTACCTGTTATGTGCCATAACGGCCACCATAAAATTCAGGGAGTGCAGGTTCCACATGCATGCTTGGTCCACTATGCTTTTTATCATTTTTGGTGCCAAAATGGCCTCCATTGAGTTCAGGGAATGCAGGTACCAACATGCATGCTGAGCCCACTCTACCTCTCCTGGTGTCAGATGACTTCCAATAAATGCAATGAGAGTCCACTCTATACATCTCCCGGTGCCAAAAGACTTCCAGTGAGTGCAGGGAGAGCAGGCTACAGCTTTACCCTCAGTTCACACTTTCGCGTAAAACGCAGCTTTTGAACGCACATAAAAACGCACAACAGTAAAGGAACCATGCATTCCAATGAGGGTGGTTCACACTTGCGCGTTTTTATGCGCGTTCATAGGCGCCTATAAACGTCCGACGCATAGGCAAGTATGTTCGCGTTAATTCGGGCTTTTTTCGAGCGTTTGGTGCTAATAGACTTCAATGGGAAACGCGATAGGCGTGTTGTTCGGGCGTTTGTGCTGCGTAAAACGCGCCTATAGACGCGCGTTTTTCAAAATTCACACCTCAGATTGGCCAAACTATATAGGGAGGGCTGTTTGGTCATTGGCCAACTATGCAGTCAATCACATAAACGCGCGTCAAACGCGCCTACACTATTTACCAAAACGCTTGGAAAAAACGCGCCTACACGCCAGTCTTGAACGCACCGAAAACGCTAGGCTTCAAAACGCTCAGGTCTGAACCCAGTGTTATACTTACACTAATTAAAATCAGCCTATGGGGCAGTTTGTACAGGTGTGGCTGACTCCATTTAGTGTTGCACCCCTGACTAGCCTGTCTGCCCCATAGGTTTTTCACTGACGTGTGCTGTCTGCATTTGCCATGGACAGCACACATACCCATTGATTTAAATTTGTCTGTTTACGTTTCAGTATTTTTTACTGACCGTAAAACATGCACTACTTTGATTTGTGATGCGGACCAATCACGCCTATTGAAGTCTATGGGTCAGTGAAAATCACTGACACACATCTGTGTTGTGTCCGCGTTGCATCCATTTTTCACTGAAGACTAATAAGGGTCCTTTCACACTTGCGTTCTGAGGATCCGGCAGGCACTTCCGTCCTGCCGGATCTGTCAGAACGCAAGTCGCCTGAAGCATTAGAAGACTGATCAGGATCCTGATCAGTCTTCGAAATGCTTTCAAGTTACTATGGCAGCCAGGACGCTATTAAAGTCCTGGTTGCCATAGTAGTAGTGGGGAGCAGGGGAGCGGTATACTTACAGTCCGTGCGGCTCCGGGCGCTCAGAATGACGTCAGAGCGCCCCATGCGCATGGATCACGTGATCCATGCGTGTAGGGCGCCCTGACGTCACTCTGGAGCGCCCCGGGAGCTGCACGGATGGTAAGTATACTGCTCCCCCACTTCCCACTACATTTTACCATGGCAACCAGGACTTTAGCATCAAGGCTGCCATGGTAACCATTGAGAAAAAGCTAAACGTCGGATGCGCCGGCGATGCGCCGAAACGACGTTTAGCTTAAGGCCGGATCCAGATAATTGCCTTTCAATGGGCATTAATTCCGGATCCGGCTTTGCAGCAAGTGTTCCGGATTTTTGGACGGAACAAAAAGCGCAGCATGCTGCGGTATTTGCTGCGTCCAAAAACGTTCCAGTCCTGAACTGAAGATATCCTGATGCATCCTGAACGGATTTCTCTCCATTCAGAATGCATGGGGATGATCCTGATCAGGATTTTTCCGGCATAGAGCGCCGAGGACGGAACTCTATGCCGGAAAACAAAAACGCCAGTGTGAAAGGACCCTAAGAGATTCTTTGGAAATTAATTTTCAGCTGAGCAACGACAGTGAATTACGGATGGTAAAAACGGACACACAGATCAACCACGGTTCCTTCACGGACAGCTTCACGGATGAAACACGTATGCTCTTTTTGACATGGAAATGTGGACGAGGCCTAATACATTAGATAGTAACCCTGTAAAATCCAACAATGATCCCCAAATGTTATTGAATTTTCACAGAGTATATCACTTTTTATTTATTCCCTTTTCTAGACGGATGATTCCATTTAACCTGGCAATGAATTCACGTGGGGGAGGTAGGGCTAATCTAATGTGGTAATTAAAGGGGTTCTCCGGGAATTAAGAAAATGAAAATACTTAAATATAACTTCATTGTAAATATATTCCCAAATACCTTGCATTAGTTATAATGGCTCGTTTTGTCTAGGGAGCAATCATTAGGAGAAACAAAATGGCTGCCGTCCTATTAGTACACACAAAACCTGTCCTAATCACACAGCAGGACAAGTTACTTCACAACACTGAGCTATAGAGCTGCCTCATCCTCCTCTCCTACTTGTCAGGGATTATGATCCTGAATACAGATGATAAGATCTTTAGCTGAATCTCTATAGGAATTGAGTTCATGAGCAGATGTAGCTAATGAGCAGCAGCACTTGTGTGCAGTCTCCATTACCACATTACCACAGTCTGTCCTGTCCGTTCTCTCTGTACTTTGTCTCCTCATGAACTCTATTCCAACAAAGATTCAGCTAAATATTATATTAAACTGTATTCAGGATCATAATCCCTGACAAGTAGGAGAGGAGGATGAGGCAGCTCTATAGCTCAGTGTTATGAATTAACTTGTCCTCCTGTGTGATTAGGACAGGTTTTGTGTGTACTTATAGGACAGCGGCTATTTTGTTTATCCTTATCATTGCTCCCCAGAGAAAACAATTCATCATAACTAATGAAAGGTATTTGGGAATATATTTATAATAAACTAATATTAACGTAATTAATTTTGGCGCATGAAACGGCATACGGGATATTCCCAATACTATCATTGTGATCGCCTGCACCTCCTCTTATAAGGCCCAGAACACAGAGTTTCAGCTCTGCTTGCAATTGAAGCTTGTACACCTTATTCACCAGGCCAAAATTTAATTCCAATATGGGTCTGACGACACACAATCCCCAATCATGTGAATAAGATGTGCATCATGCATTCCAAACTGTGGGAAAGCAGCATCGGACTGAACACCTAATTTATGTAACATACTATGGGGCACATTTATTAAGACCATTTATTTTAGACGCTGGTCTTAATAAAGGTCCATAGCTGACGGTGGATCTGCCAAAGTTATGAAAGACAGCTTCCGGGATGTCTTACATTAAGACCTTTTTCTACAAAAAAAATCACAGAAAAAAGATACAAAACATCCTGCACGATATGATAGTAAATATCCGGATGTGCATGGCTACAATTATAATGTCACAAAAATTAATGCACTATAGCAATGTATGCAAACACAACATATGGACCAAGCCCTCACTCTCATGATAAAATCTGAGACTCTTAGACAATATATTTAGAATTTTTGATCAAAACACATCTGTGCCCACCAATCAGTGCCAAGGTGCTCTCAGGTTCAGGCAGATTCTACTCTAAACCTACCTATGCAGTTGTGCATCGATGTTCAGGAGAGCAGACGCTGCACATATAATGTGTTGCTCCTAGTTACCTTTGTGTGCATCAGCAACCAGTGAGAGGATGAGCACACACATGTACCACCTTAATCAAGGTTGCCTATTAGATAGGTGGGGCAAAAGTGCACATGAATGCTACGCCTAAAACAGGAATAGAAAAAGGTAAATCAGACGGGCCTACTGGCCCGCCCTTCCCTGCCTATGCCACGCGCACGTTTTTACACCAGGCGTGAGCGGGGAGAAGTTGCAGATAGCGGCGCAACTAACCATTGCGCCATCCTCCGTGCCTGAAATACGCTTAACTTAGGCGTATTTCAGATTAGTAAATGACCCCTAGTGGTTTTAGAGCTTCTATATAAAAGAATAGTTGCAACATTTTTTGCACCTCCAATAGAAATAATTTTGGAGTGAGCTCCAAAAAACTATTTAATTGCTCATCCGTCAATGCATCTACATCTTCTTCCCACCATCGTCCAGCACATATGGGATCGTTTTTCAAGTGTGCTGACAGCAGATGTTTAGGTGATAGATGTTAGGTCCTCAGTAGGGCCTGCACTAGTAATTGTATTGACAACAAAGTTTACAGGATAATATGTAGTTTTTATTGATTCTATCTTCGAGTGTGTAAGGTGGTTTCCAAGACTTAACTACTGATGACCTATCCTCAGGAAAAGCCACCAGCACTCGCAGTACTGCCATGGCCTTCTTGCAACTTTGTCTAGGCCATGTGACACCATGTTCAGGGGTCAAAAGGCCTAGGCGCAGCTCAGTCCCATAGAAGTGAATGTGACTAAGCTGAAATACCAAGCACAGCTGCTGTACAATGTATGACGGCGCCGTCCTTGGTGAGTAGAGAAGGCTGAATCGCTATTGCGAGTGGTTCCTTCTTAGGCCTTTTTCGCACAACCGTATGTATTTTGCGAGCCTTTTTTCACAGATCCGTTGTTTCCGTTCCGTATTTCCGCAAAATCATCTCTGTATGGTTTCTGTATGCGATCCGTTTTTTGCGGATCACAAGCGGAAACATAAAATTTGTAATCATTACTGTAATGTACAGTAATGTTTGTAAACAGTAAACACATGGGCAATGTGGGCATAGATCTGCAAAAAAAATGGATGACATACGGATGTGTTCCGTATGCATTCTGTATTTTTCTGCGGACCCGTTGACTTGGTTGGAACGATGGAACTTTATTTGCGGACAATAATAGGACAAGTTCTATCCCTTAGCGGAATGGATATACGGAAACGAAATGCATACGGAGTACATTCCGTTTTATTTTTTTTGCAGAACCATTGAAATGAATGGTTCCGCAAACGCAACCCGCAAAAACGGAATGGAAACATAAATAAAATACATTCGTGTGCAAGAGGTCTTAAACAGCTAATCGGCAGGGATCCTGGGTGTCGGACCCCTACTGATCAGATACTGATGACAAGTCTCGGAAGAACCCTTTAATCTGCATAATAGTGCTAGTTGGCTAGGTTTAACTATCAGAGTCACTTACAGATGCATAGTTTTAACATCCTTGATCTGTGTGTTAAATCTGGTCCTGGTCATGTTTCATTAAGAGTACTGCTGTCCTCCTTGGCCCAAATATGACCTGTTTATCTTGGCCTATGCCATTTAAC
This sequence comes from Bufotes viridis, assembly GCA_033119425.1. NCBI lineage: Eukaryota > Metazoa > Chordata > Amphibia > Anura > Bufonidae > Bufotes > Bufotes viridis. The sequence continues at coordinate 286,005,847 of CM065592.1, read as the reverse complement.
AAATGCTGGAAAATCTCTTTGTATGTTGCAATAATATTTGTATGTCCTTGACTGCTTTTTCCAGTACAATATACATGTGAGTGTATGTGCAGTTGTGTAGGCGATGCAGGAGAGCAATCTTGATGAAGAGGACTGAGGATAATGTCAGATTTGTAGGATGTGTAGGACTTTGAGATGACATCCTGGGTTACATGGAACGGATTGAATATAACTATTGAGCTACAGTACAGCTGCAGTCCAAATGAATACACAGAGTCAGGCCTAACGCTTTTCTTTTGTGGATAAACCACTTGGGGACAGGAACTGCATGAATGTATAGTTCTGAGGTTTGTGTAGGGTCAGCATAATGAGGAGGAGGAGGAGAGGAAAAATGGTAGAAGGTGTAAGAGTTAAAAGGGTTTTCCAGGATTTTGATTCTGATGACCTATCCTCAGGATAGGTCTTCAGTATTTGATCAGTGTGGGAACCCACACCCCTCCTATCAGCTATTTGAGAAAGCACCGCTGCTCCTGTGAGCCCTGCTGCATTCGCGCAGTTTACCAATTACACCTGAAGATAATCTTTGAGATCATCCCTAATAAGCTTGTTAGCGATGATCTGGCAGTGTAATACTGACCCAAATTACCCAATGAATGAGCAAACGCTCTTTCATCTGGTAATTAAAATCTTTTAGCAGGCCTAAAAATTCTAGTTTGTCGGTAGCAGATCGTGCTGTGTAATCACAATCTGCTGCCGGAAAATAGTGTTTCAGTATGAGACGAGAGATCGCATAGTGATCACTTGTCCACATGCTGAGAAGGAGATCACTGCATGTAATAGCAGTGGTCTCCTCCGCTAGCGAGCAGACGATTGCCAGGAAGGAGCGCTTCCCTACCGACAATCACCTGAATCTGAAGGTGTAATAGGGCTCTTAAACAGATTTGTATGGAGAAGTACAGGTAAAGGGAGATAACTCAGTTAACTATTTGAGGGAGAAATCTAGAGAACTGGGGCAGGGTGAAATATCCCTTAGTGAGCCAGTCACCCAGTCATTCTTAATAGAACCACAGATATAAGGGAATATTTACATAAGACATTTCTGACCATGCAATCAAAAACAGCATTGAAGCCACACACATACTACAGTACCCTGAAAGGTTATCAAAATTGGGGTCATTCACTTTAGAAAAAAGACGTCTGAGGGGAGATCTGATAACTATGTATAAATATATCAGGGGTCAGTACAGAGATCTGTCCCATCATCTATTTATCCCCAGGACTGTGACGAGGGGACATCCTCTGCGTCTGGAGGAAAGAAGGTTTGTACACAAACATAGAAAAGGGTTCTTCACTGTAAGAGCAGTGAGACTATGGAACTCTCTGCCTGAGGAGGTGGTGATGGTGAGTACAATAAAGGAATTCAAGAGGGGACTGGATGTATTTCTGGAGTGTAATTATATTACAGGCTACAGCTACTAGAGAGGGGTCGTTGATCCAGGGAGTTATTCTGATTGCCTGATTGGAGAGGGGAAGGAATTTTTTTCCCCTTAGGTGGGGAAAATTGGCTTCAGCCTCACAGGGTTTTTTTGCCTTCCTCTGGATCAACTTGTAGGAAACAGGCCGAACTGGATGGACAAATGTCTTTTTTCGGTCTTATATACTATGTTACTATGTTACATACAGAGGTATGTCCCACTCTCAACTGCCTCCTTAGGACGCAAAGACAGTTGATCACCATCCTATTGCCAGCGCTCCCCAGCAGGCACGATACACTCACACATCGCACTGCTTGGCTGAGTAGGAGTGCGGAGACTTGGGAATCAGCACTTGCCCTCCTCCAACACAGCCCAGCAAGCATGATGTGTGTGTGACCGCATCGTGCCTGTTAGGATGTGCTCCGATCATCGGGAAATGCCTAGGTGAGTATTTGGTGTTTTTTTTTTCTTCATTAACAGAGGTGGCACTACGGAAAGGCGACATAGGTACTGTGGAAGCACAATGTGTAGATATGTACAGTGGGGGCACAATGTGGGCATATCTACAGTGGGACACAATGTGGGCATATCTACTGTTTGGGCACAATATTAGCATATCTACTGTTGGGGGACAATGTGGGCATAACTACTGTGTGGGCACAATATGGGCATATCGACAGTGAGGGCACAATATTGGCATATCTACAGTGCGACACAATGTGGGCATATTTACAGTAGGGGCAAAATATGGGCATATCTACAGTGGGGCCACGGTGTGGGCATTTCTACTGTTGGGGCACAATATGAGCATATCTACTGTTGGGGCACAATGTCAGCATACCTACTGTGTGGGCTCAATGTGGGCATATCTACAGTGGGGGTACAATATGGGCATAATTACAGCAGGGGCACAATGTGTGCATATCTACTGTGGTGGCACAATTTGGGCATATCTACAGTAAAAGGCGCACAATGTAGGCATAACTACTGGGAAGGGTCACAATGTGGTCATAAATACTGTATGGTGGCACAAAGTGGGCATACCCAATGCTGTGTGGGAGGCACCAGGGCTACACCGCCAAGTAGGCGAGGTGAGGCGATCCCCCTGAAGATGAGTGGGAGGCGGCAGCAGGGCCTGGGGAAATGGGCGCTTCCACTGTGGAAGTGATGATCTCTCTATATTCAACTGTATCACCATCCTTGGGACAGCAATATAGTTGGATGCTGCAGCAGGGCACGGAAGTGACGTCTCCCTGCCTACCTGGTCCTTCTGACAGGCTTCAGGCCTAGAAACTGTAGCCTATCGAAGGCCGGTGCAGGTGGCGCAATGACGTCATCATCATCTCCTGAGCAGAGCAGCGTACAGCGTGGGACACAGGCTGGTGGAGGCCTGTACTACATCGCTGACAGCCTCATAGAGGTAAGTATTTGTGGTGTTTTGATATCATGCTGTTGGCCAATATGGGAAGGGGGGAGAGGAGCACTATGGGGGCATCTACTGGGGGCATTCTATACTGGCACACGTTATGGGGGGCACTATGGGAAATGGGGAAGAAGAGCACTATGGGGCTTCTGCTGGGGGCACTATATAGGGGCATTATACACTGACACATTATGGGAGGCACTATGGGGAAATGGGAGAGAAACACTATCGGGGCTTCTACTAGGGGCACTATATGGGGACATTGTATGCTAGTCAGAATGACTATCTGTTTCTGCAGTGTAGTATTGGGGAGCACAGCGGGCACAGTATTGGAGGTGGCAGGATGGGGTGTTCAGAAGGAGGGAGGATGATGAAAAAGTAGGAAACTAAGATGTCTGTTTGTCAAACTCTGCGGAGACGAGACACGGCTGAAAGAAATCATCATAGCAGTCTGGTGTAAAAGGAGAAGATGAGGAAAGAGAGTATCTACATCAAAGGAAACGCTACTGGTTATAAAAGGTATGTGGCATCGTATTACCCTATATGTTTTGTAGTGCTGTATGTAAAGTTAGGAGGGAAGAGGTAAGGCTGAGAATTCGGCATGAGGCTTGGGCGGAAGGGCGGCGTTTCAATTTTCTTTTTTTTTTAAATCAGATCATTTTTATTAAAGGTTTTGCATACAGCTAATTTCACAGATTAACCAGACATTATATTTCAATAGGATGTCAATGCATTTAGATCAATCATACTATATCCGAATCAGCATGTCAATAACACTGCATCAAATAAAACTCTATTATATCTCCCATAAAATGAATCAAGTTCTGTATGGCATCTGTTTTTTTGCGGATCCGTTATTTTTGCGGATCCATTGTAATAATGCCTATCCTTGTCCGCAAACTAGAAAAAAATAGGACATGTTCTATTTTTTTGCAGAACGGAAAAACGGATATACGGAAATGGAATGCACACGGAGTACCTTTGTTTTTTTTTGCAGACCCATTGAAATGAATGGTTCCGCATTTGGTCCGCAAAACAACGGACACGGAAAGAAAATACGTTCGTGTGCATGAGGCCTTACACTAGCAGCTCAGGGAATATGTCATTTCTGCCTTAGTTCTTTCCCTGTAATTGTCACAGATTCTAAAAGAAGATCCTGGTTGGAGCTTATGACAGTTGAAGGATGGACGTGAGAATGTGTACCCTGCTCAGTAGGTGGCTGTGCACATTACTATACAGATTAAACACCAGGGGACCCCATTATAATGAAGTAAAAAAAATATCTCACAACTGGAGCATTATTTTTCTTGCTGAATTATATTAAAATTACATGTAATGTTGGCACAACCCCTTTAAAGAAGCTCCGTAACTAGGATAAACCTTATTAAACCAGGCGTATAGCCTGGTAGGGTTGAACCAGCTGAGTAAAACAATACTTGTCCTTTTTGTAGGTGCAGGCATTTTGGACAAATTTATACTTTTATTTTTATGCAATAGAGGCATTGGAGCACCTGGAGGGTGGCCTATGCAGTTTGAGCACCACTCCAGCGATGCCCTTTCTCAATACAAGCGCCTCTTTTATTAACACCCCCCGATCCCCTTAAATTGACAACACTAGAATTCACGTCAAGTGCTGAGTTCTCATGCCTGCGCAGTGGTTCACTAGTGTTTGCACCACGTCCTCTGTTGCTTCCTGAGCAGAGAAAATGATTAGTAGGCACACGCTGTTGACTTCACTGAACCTGGAAATTGAGGTACCATTGTCATGCCCTGCCCTGTGAATGTGCGGAGGTCTGTCAGACTGGCTGCACATTTCTGACTTCGCTGTTTGTTTTGGTTTGAGCTGGATCCACCTTACCTTAGGTGTACTGGGTTTGATTGTTAGTGAGGCTATTTATCCCTCCTTCTCCCAGTGGCCTGTGCGGTTTATAGTTCTTTTCTGTGAGCTCTGGATGTGTGGTGGATCGTCTGCTCCAGCGCCGCTCTAGATAACTCCTCTCTGTTATTTCTTCTTGTGTCTTTTATCTAGGCCTCTAGGGAGATGCTTGCTTCAGTTATAAATTAGCAAACAAATGTGTAAACCAGGACTGCATCATTATACTGTACGTGGTCTCAGTTGTTTAGTATGTTATGTCATTTCTACACTATCGAAAGCAATGACATTGTAGTATAGCACCCCCTACTGGTGCATCCTAAGAAAGCAAACTGAAGCAAGTTTCCAGAAAAATTTCACTTATATGGATGGTTTGGGATTTTCTTGACTCCATTGCTTTTATATTTCAAAGAATAGCACTGAATATTGAAATAATATTTTTAACTACATTGTCACACTATGATTCCAGCTGCAGTAACTAATCATATGAAACTACCATTTACAGTCATCTGTCATTTTTAACAAATATGGACATAACTGAACAACAAAAACATGCTGACTATGCAAACTTACTACACCAGAAATATATCTCCTAAACCTAGTATTGCTGCCTTTAGCTGAAACAACCTTTAGGCTACCTGCACATGGTGTGCATTATGTGCAGCTTTTCTGAGCAGAAATAAATGCAGCATAAGGCTAGAGTTACACGACATGTGTCTCGCGACACATAGGGCACAAATACACTGCAACATTTGTCGCGCGACATTGATGTCGTGTGACAATTTTTATAATGATAGTCTGCAGCATGTCAATTGTTGTTGCATTTTTCTTGTGTGAATTTTGCCCTTTCCAGTGAGATTTGTGGAAAACCTGCATCAAATCTGCACCAAAAACGTGATAAATGGTGTAGATTTAGGCCTCTTTCCCACGAACGTATTCGTTCCGTCGGTTACGCAATACACAGGGCACCAGCCGTGCGCATTCCGCATCATGGATGCACAAATCCGGAGATGCGGTACGGAACGGAAGCACGGAACAGAACCCCACGGAAGCACTACAGAGTGCTTCCGTGGGGTTCCGATCCATACTTCCGTTCCGCAAAAAAAAACAGAACTTGTTCTATCTTTTTGCGGAGCAGACAGATCACGGAGCCATTCAAGTTGAATGGGTCTGGATTTGTCCCGGCCGCCGCAGGGACATTTCCCGTGAATGCACAGAATGGAACGAATACGTTTGTGTGAAAGAGGCCTTATGTGAATTTTTTTTGTGTGTTTTTGGTGTGGATTTTCTGAACATAAATCTGCACCGTATACAGCCACCCTTAGGTGCTCGCACATGACGCAGTCGTGATCTGGTTGGGTTGCGCCCAGCTGCAGTCAAGATCTGAGTGGCCAATTAGGCTGCAGCTGCCTAATATTTAACTAATGAAGACGACACTATATAGGTCCTTTGAATTTTTAATGGCCGTGCAGCACCTTTAATACCGTGCGGTCATTAAGAATTCAGATCGCCTATACAGTGTAGTCTTCATTAGTAAAATATTAGCCGGCTGAGGCCTAATTGGCTGCTCTGTTCTTAACTGCAGCTGGCCGTGACCCGACCGGATCATGACTGTACTGTGTGGTTGTACACTTAGAAGCCAAAAAAATAGTCCATGAAACTCACGCGATTTTAGCAAGCATTTTTTTGTTGTGGCTTTTTTTTTGTCAGACTTGTCAGGCTTTTTTTTGTCAGACACCTGAAAAAATGCCAGATCCAGAGGATGCTGCAATATAAAAAAAAAGACAAGGGACAAAAAAATGCTTAGAAATCTATCCTAAACTGCCCCTACAAAAATGCAGTGTGTATAGGGTGTTTTTAATTTTTTTTAATGCGTGTTTTTTAATGCATTTGTATTCAGCCCCCCTGAGTCAATACTTTGTAGGACCACTTTCGCTGCAATTACAGCTGCAAGTGTTTTGGGGTATGTCTCTACCAGCTTTGCACATCTAGAGGATGAAATTTTTGTCTATTCTTTTTTGCAAAGTAGCTCAAGCTTAGTCACATTGGATGGAGAGCATCTGCGAACAGCAATTTTCAAGTCTTACCACATATTCTCAATGGGATTTAGGTCTGGACTTTGGGCCATTCTAATACATGGGTATGCTTTGATCTAAACCATTCCATTTTGTAGCTCTGGCTGTATGTTTAGGGCCATTGTCCTGCTGGAAGGTGAAACCCCCCAATCCCAAGTCTTTTGCAGCATCTACCAAGTTTTTTTCTAGGATTGCCCTGTATTTAGCTCCATCCATCTTCCCATCAGTTCTGACCAGCTTCCCTGTTCCTACTGAAGAAAAGCATCCCCACAGTATAATGTTGCCACCATTATGTTTTTGATGATGTGTTCAAGGTGATGTTAGTTTTCAGCCACATATAGCCTTTTGCATTTAGGTCAAAAAGTTCAACTTTGGTCTCCTCTGACCAAAGCACCTTTTTCGACATGTTTGCTGTGTCCCCTACATGGCTTGTGGCAAACGGGACTTCTTATGGTTTGCTTTCAGAAATGGCTTTCTTCGTGCCACTCTTCCATAAAGGCCAAATTTGTGGAGTACACGACTAACAGTTAGGGCCCTATGTCCCGCAGCGGCATTGATGGTGCGCACGGGAGCACACAGCATCACAGATTCCAATATACGATCTTATGAGCGCGGGACAATAGTCCCGCAGGTGGCCCAATGTGCACAGCATTATTGTAATCTATGATGCTGTGTGCTCCCATGCGCACTATCAATGCCGCTCCGGGACATATGGCCCGCTCACGGACGGTATGTCTCGGATGGCATACGGTCGTGTGCAAGGGCCCTTATCCGGTGGACAGATTCTGCCATCTGAGCTGTGGATCTCTGCAGCTCCTCCAGAGTGACCATGGGCCTCATTGCTGCTTCCCTAATTAGTGCTCTGCTTGCTTGGGCTCTCAGTTTAGGTGGACAGCCATGTCTTGGTAGGTTTGCAGCTGTGCCATACTCCTTCCATTTTTGAATCATGCATTGAAATAGTGCTCCACTTTACACTTCTCTACAACTTTATCCATGACTTGTCTGGTGTGTTCCTTGGTTTTCATGATGCTGTTTGATCACTAATGTTCTCTAACCAACCAACCACAGAACACCCTGACTTGTCTGGTGTGTTCCTTGGTTTTCATGATGCTGTTTGATCACTAATGTTCTCTAACCTTCACAGAACAGCTGTAGTTATACTGAGAATAAATTACACACAAGTGGATTCTATTTACCAATTAGGTAACTTCTGAAGGAAATTGGTCACACTGGATTTTATTTAGAGGTATCAGAGTACAGCAGGCTGAATACAAATTTATAAAAAAATTTGAAAGACATTTATAATTTTCTTTGCACTTCACACATACTTGCTACTTTGTGTTGGTCTGTCAAATAAAACCCCAATAAAATACATTTAAGTAGTGAGCCCATCCATCCATCCATGCACCTAAACTATATGGATTAAAAGAAGATAAAAGGCCTTTCTTCATCATAGGAAAAAAGTCCGGACGCTAGGACCCAGAACATCACCAGCGCTACCAGTGCCCTGAACGTAAGTGCTTCCTCCGGTTCACGTGGGACGCCGTGTACAGGCCTGCAACACCACGTGGGACACCGCGTGAGTGGTCACGTGTACAGCAGCGGAGGCCGCTCTACATCAGGAGAACGGGACTGGTAAGATAAGCGCTACTTTGTCTTTCAGGCAGGGTCCGGGAAGGAACTATTTACTATACGGCTACCAGGTTGGTGATCTCTTCTTCCGGCTGCTTTATACTATTGGTTCATCCATCTCCCCTCGAGCATTGGCAAAGGGAGAGGTCCCACATTTTGACTCTGCTGCCACTTATGTTTACAGCACAGCTTTCTATGGTGGATGATTGCTATAGCAGAATGTACATTTAACTATACAGAATGTATGGACTTATTTGAGAACTATACTGGAGCATATATAACCCTATAGGAGTGTATAGGTTTTGTGGACATTATTGAAGGACTATACTGGAGCACGAGGGTCTGCTTATATATTGTGTAGCCACAGCTTTCCGTGTATTGTCACAGTACGGGTCCTCATACTTTTAATATTACAGTCATTTGGGCTTCTGGCTTTCTATATATTACTATGCTGTTATATTGTGCTGTTATGGTATTTTATTAAAGCTTTGTTATATATTTAGGTCTAGCAATATGTGTTTTGATATGGTGAAAGTGCCCCTCTAAGTTTATTTTTTATTTTTTTGCATTCCATTTACCTATAGGCCTTAGGGTGAGACCATCAGAGGAGTGCACCTCCTATCTATAGCCGAAAGGTGGGTGTAGCCGTTGATTATTCTTTTTTGGATTTCATTTAGGGGTATCAGAGTACAGCAGGCTGAATACAAATGCACGTCAGACTTTTCAGATTTTTATTTATTACAAATTTTGAAAGCCATTTATCATTCTCTTTGCACTTCACACATACTTGCTACTTTGTGTTGGTCTGTCAAATAAAACCCCAATAAAATACATTTAAGTTTGTGGGTGTAATGTGAAAAGATGTGGAAAGGTTCAAGGAGTATGAATGCTTTTTCAAGGCAGTGTATCATGATGGGATTTTTTTTACTCAAAATACTTTAATTTCTCTTACATTTTGCACCCAATATGAAAGACAAAACAACAATAGGACATGTACACAACAGATCAATTACAATACTGGATCTGTATAATTGGATCTGTTGGGTTTCTGGCACAACCGCTGGCACTGCAGCAGGTGTGGACTTACCCTAAACAAAACAAAAACAAATGTATGGGGTGATTTACCAAACTAGTGTAAAGTAGAACTGGCTTAGTTGCCTATAGCAACCAATTCGATTTCACCTTTCATTTTCCAAAGGAGCTGTCAAAAATGAAAATTGGACTCTGATTGTGGTTGGCATGATTGGAGAGGTGTTCAGGCAACCTGCATTCTAAAAATAGCCAGGCAGAATTGCTCAACTATTTTCAGAACTCCAATAAATGTGAATGGACAAAGCTGTACATGTGCACCCATAATGAATGCAAAGAAGTGGGTGCTAAAGGTGGGACCCGCACCCAGCATACATCTATAGCATATGCTATGAATATGCCATAAATGTCCCAGATGTGAATACTCCTTTAAATACAAACTTCTTTGCAGGGAGGTTGAGTCATTGCTGATGAATGGGAAGCTTACTTACCTTATTTTAGGCAGCGCCACACTGGTTGCACTGTAAGATTCCACTGTTTCCAAGTATTTCAGGCTAACATGGTAACTTGCAGGCCGCTAAGTGGAACATTTTTTATCTGGAATAAGCCAAATAAAGACACATGGAGAAACATGAAGACATTGTTTAGCATCTATTCATTGTTACAAATATGCACTACTGACACAGTATATACAATAAAAATCAATCATATTCTTATAGCACTCCTGTTAGAATCAATGGTTAGAAGGGAGAAAGAGAAGTTATAAAATCTGGCATCTGGACTTCCCCCGGAGCTGTGACTAGTTATGGTGCTCCTGGCAGTTAGGATGTCCACACTGCCTTGATTGCCATCCTCTTGGTGTGTAGTCAGATGAGACATCAAACAAGGCACAGTGGGAATGTAAAAGGGAACCTGTCAGCTCCAAAACACCCCCCAAACTAGAGTAAGCGGTGTACAGTGTAAGTGACGCTGAGTCCGGTTATGTCATTTTTATCTTGTTATTCACTTGTATTGTAACCAGCACTAAAAGGCATTGAGAGGACTCCACTTTGAATCAACTCCATTAAGTACGTGAGAACGGGAGTCCTCTTAATGCATGTTACTGCGGGTTTATCAGAGCACAGCATCGGAATGTAAGTGAATATGAAGATGAAAATTACATAACCGGACTCTGCATCAGTTAACCCCCAAGCTAGAGTAGGCAGTGTATATTGTTTGGAGCTGACAGATTCCCTTTGGCACCCAAATGACTATTAGAGAGTGGCATGCTGCGGTTTTATAGCTTCCCCTACCCTTTCCTAGAAAAACCATAGATTTCAACAGGCGTATTTCTACCAAGGTATTTACAAGTGCTGTAACAGCTTGACAATCTGCTGACAGATTCCCCTTAAGATTTCCCATTGTAACCATTACTACGGCCCGCAGGCACAACATAACATGGGACACTGAGCCAAAAATTAAGGGTTGTGCTGCCATCACAGTTCATATTTCAATCATAATAGTGTTCTTGTTAAACCTTTCACATTTATGTAGACTGCCAACTTCTAAACTGAGAATAACACCAACAAATCTATACCTTGCATAAAGACATTAAAAAATCTACTAAAACACAGTGTGTGAATACAAAGACACAATATTTTATTTTTTATTCTTGCATTCAGATGGCAACAAATGTATCTGGACCTGTCCATTATAAAGAATGAAATCATAATTTTTGACAGGCAGAGTAGCTTAGGAGACAATGCTTTTCTGTCCAGTTAAGGTGGTTGTCCGGTTTTCCATATTGATGATCTAGCCTCAGGATAGGTCATCAATATCAGATTGATGGGACAGAGCAGCTGTAGTTACACTGCACATCCACTGTAATATGGACAGCATGCAGGTAACCAGTGAACGGAATGCGGCACAGCAATCTGATACCGATGACCATCCAGAGGATAGGTGTCACAAACCAGCAGGTGTGAACCCACTGTGGCACGTGTTCTACTTTCTCTAAGGGTGTTGTCTAAGTAAACCACTCGATCTTTACAGTACCCCTGATGGTGGGGATAGACTTTCCCGAGGGTAACACCAGGTCACTACCTCTTGAGGAGGATAGGCAAAGGAGGCAATAGGTCAGGGCAGGCGGCACAGGTACAGGTCAGGCAATCCAGGTCGGCAACAGGAGAATCAAAGCAAGCAAACAGGGAACAAATGGGTAGCAGAATCCAGGAATACAGGTACGAGGCAGGACACAAGGACCTTGACACTGAGGCATCTTGGAAGGGGGCTGAGACACTTATATATGTGGAGGAGGGCTAAGATTGGTTAGCGAGGTCACATGACCTAACCCATAAAGCCCAGGAAGTGATACACACCAGCCCTTAAGGAAGTGCTGCAGGAAACAAGCAGCAAGCATGCTGTGGCCTGGGTTGAGAGGAAACTGTGGAGCGGATCCCAGAACAGTACCTATACAGACAGAGCCCAGGACTGTAGCGGTGAATGGGAAGCACTGCCCGCAAGTAAGAAGGGGAACACGGCACACAGCAGCCGCTGTTAAAGTACCCCCCCTTACGCCCCCTCTTCTTGGGACCACAATGAGACAAAAACCTTTTTTATCAAGTTCGGAGCAAGAATGTTCTCTTCTGGTTCCCAAGACCTCTCCTCAGGACACAAGCTCTTCCAGTCCACAAGATAGTAGGTCTTGTTGCTACGCTTCTTGATGTCCAGCATGTCTTTGACCTCAAAAATCTAGTCAGAATCTTCAGATACCGGAGTTGGAGTAGAAGGAGCCGTTGAAAATCGATTAAGGACTACTGGTTTTAGTAAGGACACGTGGAAGGCATTAGGAATACATAGAGAGAGAGGCAGACGTAACTTATGTGTCACTTCGTTGATCCTCCTCAATACTTCAAAGGGTCCAAAGAACCTAGAAGCAAACTTGAAACTGGGAACCCTTAAGCGGATGTTTTTAGAGGAGAGCCATACCTTATCTCCAGACGAGAACTGAGGCGATTTTCTTCTTTTATTGTCTGCATTCGTTTTCATGCGGGACACCACTTTGTTGATGCGGTCTTTGGTGTCACTCCAAATCTTCACAAAATCCATACAAGAGGAATCTGCAGCTGGTACCCCAGAAGACGTAGGAGCGGGGAGAGGAGTACGAGGGTGTTGTCCATAAACGACAAAGAATGGAGAGAATCCAGTAGACTCACTAGAGTAGTTGTTATAGGAGAATTCAGCCCAAGGTAGCAATTGTACCCAGTTGTCGTGTTGGGCTCAAACAAAATGCCGGAGATAGTTCTCTAATATTTGATTGATCGGCTCTACTTGCCCATTGGTCTTATTAGTTCACACTTTTTTGGGTGTGGCGATATGTAATATGTTTATTTAGTGTTTATATATTTTATATGTAAAATTGGGAAAGGGGATGATTTGAACTTAATATTTTGGTGTTTGTTTGTTTTTATAACTTTTTTTTTACTTTATTTGATGACTATTAGCCCCCTTAGGGCCTAGAACCTGGGATCTTTTCACCCATTGTCCTATTCACTGAAATAAACGTAGCCTAAATGAGTGGAACTGCTCAACCCCAAACACAGTTGCGTGTTTCTAACTGGGGGAGCAGCTCCTCCGCATGTGGTTCACAGCAAGCGGCTATCCCCAGCAAAAATTGCATACAATGCTGGATGCTGGAGCGAACCACATGAACCACACAAACATCCTACACAAAATGAAACAATGTGCGGATGAAAATATATAAACACATAAATCACAAAAAACAAAGTGAACCACAAGGATAAGCAACTGACAACACTGGCTAATCCCTCAAGCTGGTGTTAAAAGCTGAGACATTTGCCAATATCTTCCAGTCAGGAACATATCGGAGCCCCTTCATGCACCATGTCAAGGTTTCTCAGCATCAGGAAAATCGATGAATCCCAGCAAGCGTATAAGAAGTATACTTTTTATTCCAGAAGACAAGTGTCACAGGACGCGTTTCGGCCCGTCCAGCCTTCTTCAACTGCACATCAGTTACTGACTAGGTTCCACATTTTATAGGTATAATCACATGATCTCACCAATCAATTCAGATGAAATTACATCAGAAAAAAAGGAAAACAAAGGAAAAAGGGGGGAGGGGAAAAAAGAAGAAAAAAAGAAAAAAGCTTTTTTTATATATATAGTAGGAATCTTTCCTAAACAATATATTTGCAAAACTCATATCCCAGTCCGGGAACAAATCTTCCCCTCACGATCCGGTTGTCGTAGTCTGCAAAGAAGGATATTGAATCCAATTAAAAACACATCACTTCATAATCCCTATTGAGACCTTTGGGGTGTAAGGTATCAAGAGTATGTATCCAAAAGGCCTCTCGTCTGAGTAACAACTTTTTCAGATCCCCACCTCTCCTTGGTAAATGTACCCGCTCAATAACCTGATATTTCAACTGCGCTATTGAATGATTAAGACTATGGAAATGGGATGGTATAGGAAATAGAAGATTTTTCTTTCTTATAGTTGACTTATGTTTGCTGATGCGATCCTTCACCATTTGCATCGTCTCCCCAATGTATAACATACCACATGGGCATTTTATTAAGTAAATAACATTGGTGGTGTCACACGTATAGTAACCTTTAATCTTGTAGGATTTGCCAGTCTGTGGATGTTGAAAAAATTGGCCCTTCAGTACATTGCTGCACTGCATGCAATGGAGACAGGGAAAAGTACCTCCCTTCTGATGGGTAAGTGTACTTTGTGTCACTATTCTACCCATAATACCCATATCAGAGTGTACCAATCGGTCTCTGAGACTGGGATTTCGTCTATTGCAAATTAATGGCGGATTTTGAAATTCCGCTATTGTGGGATATGCCTTCCCTAGAATATGCCAATGTTTGCGGACTATGTTGTCAAAATTGTGATTCATAGGGTGGTATTTATGAATAAACGCTATGCGCTCATCACTAGCTTTGGATGGAATATGTCCCTCGCTTGAGCTCGCTGCTGTTCTCAATATTTCTTGAGGGTAACCCCTCATCAAAAATCGTGATGTCATCTCATCTACTCTTGTCTGTCTCATGTCCGGATCCGAAACGATCCTTCTAACTCTCATAAATTGAGATTTTGGAATCGATTTTTTGAGTGCAGGTGGATGTGAACTCTGATAGTGCAAGATGCTATTCCTATCCGTTTCTTTCCTAAACAGATCAGTGGTTAGTATACCCCCTTCTTTTTTATATATAGTGACATCCAGAAAATGTACAGACTTCTGATCGTAAGTCATAGTGAATTTCAATTCATCCTATACCTCATTCAGATGCTCAAACAATTGGAGGAGGGGCGCGAGTGGCCCCGCCCATATGCAAAAAATATCATCGATAAATCTTTTCCACACCAATGAAAAACTTTGAAAATCCTCATTTGAATATACATGGTGTTGTTCAAAAGATGACATATATAGATTTGCATAGGGCGGGGCCACATTCGCGCCCATTGCCGTCCCCCGTTGCTGTAAGTAAAATTGATCTCCACAGAGAAAGTAGTTGTCGTGGAGGACCACATCAAGCAAGTCAAGTAGGAATTGTTGTTGTTCAGCAGAGTAATTGCTTTGTTGTAAAGCTGTCATTATAGCTGTTATACCCTTCTGGTGTTCGATAGAGGTGTATAAGCTCACTACATCTATGGTCACCAACCAACTATCCTCTGGAATATTTTCTAAACCCCCAATAACTTGTAAAAAATGGGAGGTGTCTAGGAGGAAAGATGTCGTGTCCTTCGCTAATGGTGTTAGTACCTTTTCTAAAACTATTGCCAAAGGTGATAGTACTGAGGTTTCTCAGCATGGCATGGGGTCCTACCACTAGACTACCTAAGGTGTGTGAACAGGGTCTGAAAGGTGCTGAGATCCAGCTCACAGCCCCACTCCCACTCACCTGTACTGCAGGACCAACAATGCAATGAGAGGCAAATAAGGCCGCAAGCCGCACCTACAACAGACCATGTGACACAGGCTCCCAGGTACAAAGGAATGTTACCAGCCATACGCAATGGCACATTCAATACATATAAAGCAAAAAATCACTGAAATAAATGTGGCCTAAATGGGTGGAACTGCTCAACCCCAAACACTAATGCGTGTTTTCCCTTTCATCCTCCATGACGGCATACCATGAGAGATGACCCGCCTCCAACCAGGTAGGGACAGGAAGTATTAAATAGACCCTCCTCCAGCATATCCTCAGTGTCTTCCTGTCCCTCCAGGTGGGAGACAGGTTACCACTCATGGCATTTGCTATGGGTCCACTTCTGTGTAAGGCAGATAGAGGTGGAAGGATTCGGAATGCCTTGCACATGAGGGGGCAGGCAGCACCAACCTCCTATATTGGGGTTGTTTGGTGCTGGGCGTCTAGGTAAGGGACCCTGCTTCTTACCTCCTGGCTACCGCGCCGGCCTGGGGGTCCATGTGCTAACCGGACACTTATTTAGTTCCTCCGGTCAAAAGCTCCTCATCACGCCGGCATCGGAGTTACTTGATGACGTCACCGGAAGTCCGGTGCGTTCCACACGGACTTCCGGGTTTGCGTGATGGCCGCAAGGGGCGGAGCCTAATTTGGCGCGGCAGATCAAGACGGAAGTCGCCCGCTGATCTGAGGTCTGCAGGTAAGGAGAGTTTAAAGGGGCAAGCAGAGCGCACACAATGTCTGACTCTGCTACAGGACAGATGGATCCTTCAGGGAGTACAATGACTCTAAGTTTTCTCCAGCTAGGATACATCTTATATATGCAATGAGAACCTGACTAATGTCCTCATCCCTTATGTGTTCCCTTCTCTCCTGTATGAATGCAGAGTGATAAGGATGGGGTTAAAAGACTTCTGTTAGTGCACGCAAGTGTGTGAGTTGTTTGATAAAACTACCGGATAAGTGCCCCAGAAAGCTGTGTAAAGCTTGCACGGCTAATAGGATTTGGTCCATTCCATCAGAGATGAATTAAGGGATGTGATTTAGAGAGGAGATGCGATCTGTTCTGGCTGAACAATCGACGTCTAACCCGGTTTCGTCCGGTCACAAATCTAAATCCAGGGGCAAGGAATATGTATCCCCTTCCTCAGATTCGGACCCAGAATCTGGTTCTGATAGTGACGGGTCAGTCGACTCCTCTGGTTCTGACTCTGAATTCAGGGGATTTCTTTTTTCTTCAGAAGATACTAATGAATTAGTAAAAGCAATTAGAACTGCTATGGATTTATCAGATGAAAAAGTGCATAGATCTGTGCAGGACGAGATGTATGGTGGACTGGAACATAGAAAAAAAACGGGTTTTTCCAGTGCATAAAAACATGATGGATATGATTAAGAGAGAATGGAGATCGCCTGACAGAAAATTGTTTGTCTCTAGAACTATGAGACGCAGACTTCCCTTCAGTGATGAGGATGAAACCCTGTTAACATCCTGTCCTAAGGTGGACGTTTCCCTTTCCAAACTAGTTAAAGGGTCAAACTCACTCCCCTTTGAGGACATGGGATCACTAAAGGATTCCATGGACAAAAAGGTGGACTCGACTTTAAAAAAGACCTGGGAATCTGCAGCGGCAATGTTTAAGCCCAATTTAGCTGCATCTTCGGTATCCCGTTCATTAAGGAAGTGGTTACAGCAGTTAGAAGTCCTTATTAAAGAAGGTTCCACTTATGACACGTTAAAAAACTCATTCCCTCTTATATTAAAAGCCGTCGATTTTGTATCAGACGCAACAGCAGAGTCAGTCAGGATGACTGCCAGAACCACTAGTCTTTCGGTTGTAGCAAGAAGGGCCCTGTGGCTAAAGTCTTGGACAGGGGATGTTGCATCAAAAATTAGACTGTGTAATCTACCCTTTCATGGTAATTTAATGTTTGGACAGGATTGAGAGTCCATACTTGAAAAGGCAGCGGACAATAAAAAAATCTTTTCCAAGAGAGACGAGTAAAAGAAAATTTCCTTTCTATAAAACGAAAAAGGGAGGTGTGTTTCAGTCCAAGAGAACAGACAGAGGAGGACAGTGGTCAAAAGGAAGAAATCAGGGAAAGAACAGAGGTTTTTTGTTCACCCCCAAAAATTCAGAAACTTCTAAACAATGACGTTTCGGTGGGAGGAAGACTCCATTATTTCCAAAAAAATTGGGAAAACATCACTCAAAATTCTTGGGTGTTAGATGTTGTACTGGAAGGTCTCGACATTACCTTCAGTCTTCCTCCTCCGTCAAACTTGTTCAAGATAACTCCTGTTCAAAGGTCCCCCCTTCTTCAGAAGTCCCTGGAGGAGGGGGTCAACAACCTCTTATCCCAGAAAGCCATTATTCCAGTACCCTATTCCCAATTGGAAAGAGGATACTATTCAACGGTGTTTCTAGTAAAGAAACCCAACGGGAAGTTCCATTTGATTTTAAATCTAAAAAAATTAAACAAATTTATAAGATACGAAAAGTTCAAAATGGAGTCCCTAAAGTCCACCGTAAATCTTCTAAAGAGAGGAGATTTTTTGGCATCAATCGACTTAAAGGATGCATACTATCATGTGCCCATATGCGAAAATGCTCAAAAATACCTGAGATTCGCTGTGTTCCTGGGGAAGAAACTCCATCACTTTCAATTTCAAGTCCTTCCCTTCGGGATCACATCGGCCCTAAGGGTATTCACAAAGATAATGGTAGAGGTGATGGCGCATTTAAGAAGAAGAAACGTCCTAATTGTACCCTATCTGGGCGACCTTCTTGTGGTAGGAAGCTCAAAAGAAAATCTAGAATCCAACATTTCAATAACATGCCAAACTCTATCCCAGTTAGGATGGATAATAAATTGGGAAGAATCAAAACTCATTCCCTCACAAAAATTAATATATTTAGGCGTTTGTTTAGATTCCACACTTCAAAAGACGCTCCTTCCACCAGAGAAGGTATCTGGGATCATAAATGTGGTTTCAGAATTCACAGAAAGCGCAGATTGTTCAATCAGAGGAAGCATGAAACTACTGGGATCATTGACATCATGCATTCCCGCAGTAAAATGGGCTCAGTTCCATACCCATGTGTTGCAAAAGTGGCTACTACAGGGTTGGAACAGGAAACAGGAATCCTTAGATCTGACTATCAGGATCCCGGCCTATGTAAAAAACTCGCTTCAGTGGTGGCTAAACCCGGATCACCTATCAGAAGGAGTAGATTGGACTCCAGACCAGATTCAGACTATCACCACCGACGCAAGTCTGTGGGGATGGGGAACTTATTGCTCCTTCCAAAGCTGTCAGGGCAGATGGTCCAGAGAACAGAGGAATCAGTCATCAAATCTGAGAGAGCTTTGGGTGGTCTGGGAGGCGTTGGAAGTTTTTTCCCCACATCTGAAAGAAAAAAATATACAAATAAGGTCAGACAATACTACTGTGGTAGCGTATATAAATCATCAAGGAGGAACAAGGAGCAAAAATCTTGGAATTTTGTCAGAGAAAATATTCTCCTGGGCAGAAGGTCATGTAAAATCCCTATCCGCTGTACATCTAAAGGGGTCATTAAACATAAAAGCAGATTTTCTAAGCCGGGTATCCTTAAAATCGACAGAATGGAGTCTGAATCAAGGGATCTTCTCACAAATAACCAAAATGTGGGGGGTTCTGCAAGTAGACCTTTTTGCTACTGCACAAAATACAAAGCTGGAAAATTTCTTCTCCTTAAACCCATACGACAGAAACGTAGGGGTGGATGCACTAGCCCAAAAATGGGAATTCCATCTAGCATATGCTTTCCCTCCCCTGGCATTAATCCCGAGAGTGTTAAAAAAGATCCGCCAAGAAAAAGCCCATGTGATATTGACTATGGCCCAAGAAGTCTTGGTTCCCTCTGTTGAAACTGCTGTCTGTGGAGAGTCCATGGATCCTTCCATGGACAAAGGATCTTCTAGTCCAGGGGCCGATCTGTCATCCTCGGGTAGAGAAACTACACTTGGCTGCTTGGAATCTGAAAGGCTAACTTTAAAAGCCAAAGGGCTTTCGGATAAAATAATCAATACCATGGCAGCTAGCAGGAAGTTAGTAACATTCAAAATTTATGCTAGAGTCTGGGCAAAATATTCTGAATGGTGTTCACAATCAAAAAGTTCATGTCAGGTTTTCTCTATTGAAACAGTGCTAGGTTTTCTACAATCAGGTTTGGATAAGGGGCTGCGCCCTAATACCTTGAGAGTGCATGTTTCTGCTCTAAGTGCAGTCTTTGACATAAAAATTGCAGATCATCCTTGGGTCATAAGATTTTTGAAAGGAACGGATAGATTAAAGCCTTTCTTGAGACCGTTCTTGGGATCTAAATCTTGTTCTTTCAGGGTTAACAATGCCCCCCTTTGAGCCGTTGTCTGAGGTTGCTTTAAAATATGTCACTATCAAAGTCCTGTTTTTAGTAGCCATCACATCTGCACCCAGAATCTGTGAGATCCAGGCCCTTAAGATAGGGGAACCTTTTCTAACGATATTTCCTGACAGGATGGTGTTTAGGTTAGATGCCACTTTTGTACCGAAGGTAGTATCTAATTTTCATAGACAGGAGGAGATTGTGGTCCCTTCTTTCTGTCCTAATCCAAAATCGGAAGGTGAGGAGAAATTCCATAAACTTGATGTTTGTAGAGCCATTCTAATTTACTTAGAAGCCACCAAGGATTTTAGGAAGTCAGATTCTCTGTTCATACAGTTTCAGGGAAAATTTAGAGGGGTTAGAGCCACAAAAGACTCTTTAGCCCGGTGGATTAAGTTGGCAATATCAGAATCTTACAACACTATGGGAGTTTCTCCACCAAAAAAACTCAATGCCCATTCGACTAGATCAGTTTCTACCTCTTGGGCCCAGAGAGCTAATGTATCATTAGAGCAGATTTGTAGGGCTGCAACATGGTCCAGCCCTCATACTTTCATAAAACATTACAAGGTAGATACTCGGTCTAAGCTGGACCTTGCTTTCGGTAGAAGAGTTCTAGAAGCTGTTGTCCCTCCCTAGGATAATAATTGATCTGATATATCTCATGGTATGCCGTCATGGAGGATGAAAGGGAAAAACCATATTACTTACCGGTAATTTCCTTTTCTTGAATCCTCCATGACGGCAGGGATTTCCCCCCCCCCCCAAAAAAAAATAATAATAAATAAAAAAATATATATATATATAATTAAAATAAAGAAACACATTTAGGTGGTGGGAGTGTGTGTGGTGTGTGTTGCAAAAAAAAAAGTATATATATGACTGGAAGAATAGATTCTCTAGGCTGTCGGTCCAGAAGACACTGATGATATGCTGGAGGAGGGTCTATTTAATACTTCCTGTCCCTACCTGGTTGGAGGCGGGTCATCTCTCATGGTATGCCGTCATGGAGGATTCATGAAAAGGAAATTACCGGTAAGTAATATGGTTTTCTAACTGCGGGAGCAGCTCCTCCACATGTGGTTCGCAGCAAGCGGCTATCCCCAGCAAAAATTGCATACAATGGAGAATGCCGGCGCGAACCACATGCACCACACAAATCCTACACACATCTATTAGGTGAATAGGACTTCACACTCTCCCTGCTGCCCTGTGCACAGTACACACAGCAGCAGGGAGATTACCATGGCAGCCAGGGCCTCAGTAGCATCTGATCCGAAGCTGCCACTGCCACCAATAAGCAGGAGGGGAGGGGACCCTGTGGCCACTGCCACCAATGAAGATAAGTAACCTTAATACAAATACGGGAGGTGGATGTGGACGGCAGAGTCACATAGCCAGCACCCGACCTCTATGACAGGGCGCTGCAATCTGCGGCAGTTAACCCCTCAGAAACGGCACCGGAGGGGTTAACTGCCACGGGTCGCAGCGTCATGTCATAGAGGTCGAGTGCCGGTTATGTGTTTCTGCAGCTGGTACATGCCTCCTGTATTTGTATTAATGAGTTACTTATCTTCAATGGTGGCACAGTAGCCACAGCCCCTCCCCTTGCCCTCTCTCTTCTCACTGGTGGCAGCGGCAGCACAGGGGGGAGGGAGGGAGAGACTCCTTCTCTCCTCTACTGCTGAGAAGAACATGGAGCGCGCTGAGAGCAGCGCGCGCCATGTTCTCTGATACTAGAATCACCCACTCTCAGGTCCGGACCACTCATACGTCTCTTGTCAGCCATACGTCTATACATTTTCCCCTTTTTTTTTTTAAATTGTTTTGAATTTTCCGCCAAATAGATGACAACGAAGAGGATAATCTTTCCTCTTCCGGTATACCAGAAGTCTCAGTACCAGAAAATGTGCCAAACTGCGGATGGAACCCATATGCTCCAAAAAATTTTGACTTATCAGTGGACTCCTGTCTATGGTTATGTTGACTCTATATTAAAGAAATTGTCAGGCATGTCCTTTTTTTAAATTCAAGGTTTCAGTTCCATAGTGTGCAACTTCAAAATGAAACAAATCATAAAAGGCATTTGTAGGAATTCGGACCCTAAAGAAAAAACGAGACCAATGTCTATTGAAATATTACAAAAAATTATTGAGTACTTACCAGAAATTTGCAGTTCCATCTACGAAGCTCATCTTTTGCCGCCTTTTGCGCTGCCCTTCGGATTAGCAAATTAGCTGCTAACAACAAATATTCTGAAGTACCATTATAAATTTCTGATCTTTTATGCTACAACAATTTCATCAAAATCCACATACAAAAATCAGACAGACCAATTAGGCAAAGGATCTTGGTTATGCCTCAAAAAATACAAAACCAACTTTATTTGCCCATTAGAGATAGAGAATATAAAAAAACTGGCTAAAGATTAGACCAAATACCACTGGCCCTTTATTTTTGCACTTAGACGGATCCCCGATGACAAAATACCATTCAGAATAGGAGCTGCAACTTTTGCTGCCCAAATTGGGCTTGATTATAACATAATAAAACAAATAGGTAGATGGAACTCCAATTGCTTCAAGTTATACATTCGTCCAAAATTAATTGTTAATTAATTTTATTTTAGGAACAAAAAATAATAATAATTTAGATCCTTGGTAATGATCTAATAAATCTGGCCAAAAGAAGATCCACAATAAGAAAAACATCAAATAATTTGGGTTTCTCTGAAGATTACAATCTACTATGGAGGGCTATGGACGAATGAAAAGTCAGCAATCTCCTTACAGAATGTAAATGTCTTTTATCAAAATGGCCTAAACCTGATCTGTTCATATTACATTTAGGTTCTCAAGAATTAGGCAGAATCAGAACACATGAACTTATTTTTGAGCTGAAAGAAAATATTGGACAAATCTGACACTTACTTGACAAGTGTCAAGGTGCTGTATTTTCAAAAACAGTAATTATTTCCACAGTGATGGTACCTCAGGATCTCTGTAAATGCAACATGGCACCCAAAAAACATTCCAGTAAAATCTGCCCTTCAAAAGCCAGAGGGTAATCCTTCCCTACTGAGCCCTCCTGTGTGCCCGTACAGCAGTTTACGACCACATACTGCCACATTCAGAAGAAAATGCATAGCAAATTTTAAAAATAAAAGATATGGTGCATTCAAATCACCATATGTATTTTGTGGTCCGTGTTTTTTTGCGGACCCATTGACTTCATTGAGTCTGTGGTCCGCATGTGCTTTCCGCATCGGTATGTCTTTTCCGCAAAAGATAGAACATGTCCTATTCTTGGCCGCAAATACAGACCAGGGACCTTTTTGAAAACAATGGGTCTGAAAAAGAAACGGATGCAACATGGAAGGCATCTGTATTTTGCAGACCGTAAAATACAGTTGTGTTTAAAATTATTCAACCCCCACTGAAATTGGGTGTTTTGGCCAGTTTGACATTGATTTTGATCATTTCAGTCATCTTGTTTACAATTAAATCAAAGAGGCACTTGTAAGTCAGACAAATATAACATAACATTTATAATGAAATAACCACAAATGTCTTTTCTGTGCTCACATCATTATCAGTTTTATTCAACCCCCAAGTGACATTCAATCTTAGTACTTAGTACAACATCCTTTTCCAGTTATAACAGCATAGCTTGACACAAGTGTCTTGCAGCGATCTACGGGTATCTTCGCCCATTCTTCATGGGCAAAAGCCTCCAGTTCAGTCACATTCTAAGGCTTGCGCGCTGCAACTGCTTTCTTTAAGTCCCACCAGAGGTTCTCAATCGGATTTAAGTCTGGTGACTGCGATGGCCACTTCAAAATGTTCCAGCCTTGAATCTGCAACCATGCTCTAGTGGACTTGGAGGTATGCTTGGGATCATTGTCCTGTTGAAAGGTCCAACGTCTCCCAAGCCTCAGGTTTGTGACGGACTGCATCACATTTTCATCCAATATCTCCTGGTACTGAAGAGAATTCATGGTACCTTGCACACGCTGAAGCTTCCCTGTACCTGTAGAAGCAAAACAGCCCTAAAGCATGATTGACCCCCCCCCCCCCCCCGCCATGCTTCACAGTAGGTAAGGTGTTCTTTTCTTCATAGGCCTTGTTCTTCCTCCTCCAAACATAGCGTTGATCCATGGGCCCAAACAGTTCTAATTTTGTTTCATCAGTCCACAGAACACTATCCCAAAACTTTTGTGGTTTGTCCACATGACTTTTGGCATACTGCAGTCGACTCTTTTTATTCTTTGGAGACAGCAAGGGGTGCGCCTGGGAGTTCTGGCATGGAGGCCTTCATTACGCAGTGTGCGCCTTATTGTCTGAGCTGAAACTTCAGTACCCGCATCTGACAAATCTTTTTCAGTTCCTCAGCAGTCACACGGGGACTTTTCTCCACTTTGCGCTTCAGGTAGCGCACAGCAGTCGAAGTCAGCATCTTCTTTTTGCCACGACCAGGTAGCGTTTCAACAGTGCCCTTTGCCTTGAATTTGCGAATGATGCTTCCTATGGTGTCTCTTGGTATGTTTAACATCTTTGCAATCTTCTTATAGGCATTGCCCTTCCTGTGAAGAGAAATCACCTCTTCTCTTGTCTTCCTGGACCATTCTCTTGACTTCACCATGTTTGTAAACACACCAGTAAATGTCTAGAAGGAGCTGAGTATCACAGTCATTTTAAATCTGCCTAATTGGTGCTTATTATGCTTGATTGCTGCTCCTTGACATCCACAAGTCTTTTCAATACCTTATCGAAAACACTTGAATGAACCTCTGTTCTTAAGAGTGGTCGTCTTTAAGGGGTTGAATAATTGTGTCAATGAAGAAATCACCAAAAAAACATTTAATACTGTATTACAAAATTCAATTGATGTCATTGCATTGTAGTTGCATTTGGTTCTTTAAAAAGTCCTTGTAAGATTTTATTCTGAACACAATTACAAATGTACACTAAATTCCCTAAAACCCTTTACATCCTTGGGGGTTGAATAATTTTGAACACAACTGTACATACAGTCGTGTGAATGCCCCCTAAAGCAACATTTTATTAAAATAAATGTAGCATTTCATTACCATGGTCTAGTGTTTAAAAAATTCTGTGAAACGCCTGCTTACCTCCGAACTTTTAAAAAGCTCAAGGAGGGAAAAGACCAGTGGCATGTGGCAATTTATTTTTAGAATAAGCCATACCTCTAACTCGCCACAGTTCCCATCTATACATGTCCAATGTACCTTATAGCGCCCCCATTAATCCACCATATAATGGCCCCATGTAATCAAATAAAAAAAATATAATACCTAATTCCTGCTCCACACCATCATCTGCGTCCTCTTCCGGCCTGTGGCTTTAGATGCCTGCATCCTGGCTCAGGTGGTAACAATGACATCATTGTGCCACTTGTATACTAGATCAGGTAGTCACAATGATGTAATTGCTTGACAACCACCTGTGCCGTTTGTGCACTGCCTCATAGCCTTCAGACCTAGTGGCGTGAGTCCCATGAGGCTGAACAGTGGGGCAGGGAGCCATTGGCTTAGAGTCACTGTATTTTCACACAATTTCATTTGATTTAATGGAGAATGGTGTAACTAGCACATTTCTTAATCACTTCATTAAAAAAAATATCCCTGCATCCACCTGAAAGAAAGCTATAACATCAAGGCCACTAAAGGTCTCACTTCCATATAATCTTCAGTTCTGTTGTCACGTGGTGCCGGGCATGTCACATGACCTAGAAGCGCGGCTATTTAAACAGGCAACCTGCTGGCAACCAGTTGCCTGTGATTGGTCTTATCCCCTGGATTACTACACTAGCCTTTTCTGCTATTGTTGCTGCTAGATTCCTGAACTTATATCTGACTTGTGTTTAACCCCTTTGGATTTGACATGATCTCCTGGTTTTGATCTCTGGCTACCCCTGTCTTGTGCTATTAGTTCGGTTTAGACTCTGGTTCGGTTAAGACTCTCTTGGTATTGACCTCGGCTTGGTAAGTTTTTGGTTCTGTCTCCTGTCCGCTGTACCATTCTGTCACTAGTCATCTCTTATTTTGTCTTCCTTCTTTCACTTTCCT
Organism: Bufotes viridis; assembly: GCA_033119425.1. Lineage (NCBI taxonomy): Eukaryota > Metazoa > Chordata > Amphibia > Anura > Bufonidae > Bufotes > Bufotes viridis. The sequence continues at coordinate 285,979,915 of CM065592.1, read as the reverse complement.
GATTCAGACCCTGCACTTAGATAGGAAGGGACTGACGTCCTGTTGTGGGCCTCCATTTAGGGCGTATCGTGCAATTAGGAATAGATAGTGCAAGCCACAGGGCTTACTGTTTTATACTGTGACAGGCAAAAAAGAAGTGGGGGCAGAGCTAGCTGAGATCCTGAGTCTGATAAAAAGAACTGCTTCTACACTGCTTCTAAAGATCACAGGAGCGTCCTGCCTTTTTGTAAGTGTGATCTCTCCCTCCTTATCTGTTCTGTGAGCTCCAGAGCTGAAAACCAAAATAAAAGTGCAAGGTAAGGGAATGGACGTCAAAGCAGTGCAGATGGGAGATGCCCCTGCTTGTAAGAGAAATGTATCTAGCTGTGCAGCTGAAACAGGGAATAATATAGCTGAAAAAGACATTTGGGAAGCCCCAAAAAACGAGATTTACCTGTAAAATCTCTTTCTCGCTCATCATTGGGGGTCACAGGAACCGTGGGTATACCTATGTCCACTAGGAGGCGTGACTCTAGGCAAGAACTGTTAGCTCCTCCTCAGGCAGCTATACCCCCTCCTGCCTGGAGAGAGAGCTTCAGTTTTGTGCACGAGCAGTAGGAAAAGCACACTAACCACTGAAAGAAAGTGAAACACTCACAATGCCGAAGGACCCAATCATACGAGGCCCCCACGGCAACCACCGCCAACCTGCGACATAAACAATACTGGGTGGGTGCTGTGTCCCCCAATAAAGAGCGAGAGAGATTTTACAGGTGAGTTTTACAAAAATATCGTTTTCTTGCTCATACTAATTGGGGGACACAGGAATCGTGGGACGTCCCAAAGCAGTTCACGGGGAGGTAAAAAATAAAGACCCATGTAGTGACAGCACCCCCCACAGTTGTCCAGAACACTGCTGCCCTGAAAACCTGCAGCCAAGGGCAGCGACCGACGATGCAAGGAATGCACCTGGAAGAACCCGTAAATACGCAAGGAACTGAGTGGCGAAGGCACGAACAAATGAGCCCAGAAGGCCCACCGCACGGTGGAGAAGGTCGTGAAGCGAAGGGGTGGAACCCTGCCCGGAGAGTGGAAAGACTCCTTATAGCTGAACGAAGACACCGTGCGAACTGCACCAGGAGGCTGCAAACCATGCTAGGACTGTCAGGACTACAAAAAAGAAACCGGGAGCCGCAAGAACCGGAGACGGACAAGAATGCTCAGGGCTCAACCCTATTCCGAAGAGGCAACACCCTTTCCCCGGAGGGAAGGGGAGGGACACCCTGAGGGAAGAACAGCTCTCCAGCGACAGGAAGGTAGACTACCCACAGCAGAATGAGGGCACCGGCCGGAGAACCGCCTATCGCTGTGAGGCAAGAAAGGGTTCCTTGCAGGAGAGCATCGCCGACTCAGACACCCGACTCCGAGGCATCACGGCCACCAGAAGGGTCTTCTCCCAGGAAGGCGACTGAGCGAATCTCCCGCAGAGGGTCAGATGGAGAGAAAGGAAGCAAACCTCTAACAGGGGTCAAGCCCCAGGGAGCAAGGAAAGAACAGTATGGGGAACCAAAGGATTCATCCTGGAGAAGGATTGAATGGGACAGAGGCCAGAGGACGCTGGAGAAAGCTAGACAGAGGCTACAAATGTCTCCAAGGGACCAGCGTGGGCCCAGGTCCAGTTCTGAATGTAGGAAGAAGAGTAGAAGGAGAAACTGAACAAAGGGACGGTACATCTCTCACAGAACTCAGAAGATCTCCAGGTCCAGTAGTAGAACCTGGATGATGTTGGTTCCATGGCCAAGGTCATGGGGCGTAAGATGCCGTCAGAGAAGCTGCTCCATACTATTATGCGGATTAAGTATCCATGCCAGCAACAAGCGATACTACCGCCGATAACGACAGAATTACGAGGGAGAACTGGAGCGTCACGACAGACTAAACACTATCAGCGAGTGACTCTGCACGAAGGGTAGAATGCAGCCCTCAGAGTGAAGGAATACCCCAGCCGGAGGGAATCGATGATGACATCCCACAAGCAAACCGTACTAGAGGAGTACAGGTCACAAGCAAAAAACTTGTGTGCCAGTATAAATACTGACAAGGCAAACCAGAAACGTGCCAGAAACCTGCACAGATGAGTCGCACAGGTTGTCGCTCCGATAGAACTAGTACCAGCAGTGGCAAGAAGCAACCTCGCCCCGTCTCCGCCTCGAGTGAGGGAGAATTGAGCAGATGGAAGGAGCCGAGAAGAGGTCCGTCCAGCATCCGACAGATGCCCATAGACAACTCAGCCTAAAGGGGCAGCACCGATGATGCCACCGGAGGAACAGAGAGTTCCAATGTCCCCCCTGATGAAGGCAACACGGCAGGCAGAGCCATGGACAATCTTTGCCACCAAAGAGCTGTCCCTATGCTAGGACAACACAAGAAAGGGATTTAGATGACCCAGCCCATGGAATTAAGGACCTGTCAGCCAGAACCCCCTGAGACTGACGCTCCACAGGGGCAGGCACAGGGCCTAATAGCAGTCAACCATCCTAGCTGAGAGGTAGGTAAGAAACTCAAGGCCATAGTACTCAGGGGCAATATCAAGTGTACAGAGGCAGGCCATACAGTAAAGGCCCAGATACCAATGATAGGAGAGTCCTCCACCTGGAAGTTAACCGTGTCGCGGGACCACAGCAATAACGGTAACGCAACATCCCTCCTGAAAAGGAGGGCATATCGTGTCAGTCACGCAAGTAGGGCACCACAGCATGTTCAGCTAGTGTAAAATCGAGGGGGAAGGCCTAACGTCATAGTACGAGATCTCGCACCACCCGCGTTAGCGAAGACTCAAAGTCAAACAACAAAACTCCCCCGGAGACGAGCGCCATAACAGGAGCAGCCGCTGAAGCCCAGGGCCGAAGCCACACCAGAGGGAGATGCCCCAATGCAGGAACTACAACTTCTAGCGCCAGCGAGAAGAAAATAGCCAAGGCAGAGTGCCGGCAAAATCACACAAACTGAGGAGGAGTAGTGGTGGATAGAGTAGTTAGAGTCGATGCGAGACGACTCGCTGGATAGAACACACGACACCTAGTGTCATGCTGGGACACTGCAATGCAGATCTGGAATACCGTGACTGACCAGAAGGCGAAGGGCCCCAGAGAGGGATGGTATTTAAGCACCCAAGTGTAACAGGGTAGCCCTCTGGAGGACAAGGGTCTTTACGTTTAAACCCCAAGCCCAAGGAGATACCGTGAGAGTATCCCCGAGCCTGTCGGCAGAGCCGGCATATCACCAGCTGAAGTGCATAGGGCAACCATAGGTAATTACTCTCACCATGCTCCACCCTGGAAGGGAGATATCTGAAGTCATAGCAAAGCGTACGCCGTATCCAAGAGTTGCTGTAGGGAATCCCCCGTCCTTGCGATCACTTACGGAGGGAAGTAATGCGGCAGGATGGACAGCCGCCGGTGGTAGGTAACTACACCTCTCCGGAAGGGGGTAACACTTACGGCATCTAGTGCAACCAGCGTTTGAGTGATTACTCTACTAAAAGGAATAGCATACAACGAACACCGTATCTACCAGTCAATTCACCTGTGGCAAGGGTTAATGCCCATGACGCATACTGTCCAAAGTGGAATTGCAAATACTCCGCCTAAGACGAGGGTAATGCATACGGCCTGCACGGAATCCAGCTATCGAGCAAGCATACCGCCTACGGAAGGTGGTCATGCAGACAGCCAGTCCTGGTCAGGCCCGTAGTCAGTGAAAATGCGATATTCCACCTATGGAGGGGAGTCATGCATACGGCCAGTACCGTATACCGTGAGAATGCAAGAACTCCACCTAAGGAAGGGGGTCATGCATACGGCCAGTACTGTATATCGGGTGAGAGAGCAATATATCGCCCAAGGAGGGGGGGTCATGCATATTGCCAGTACTGTAAACAGAGTGCGCAATATTCCGCCTATGGAAGGGGGTCATGCACACGGCCGACACTGTATCCAGTGAGTGCGATGTTCCGCCTGGAAGGGGGTCATATACATAGACAGCACTGTATCCCGTGAGAGCGCAATGTTCCGCCAAGAAAGGGGTGGGCAATATTCTGCCTATGGAAGGGGGTCATGCGTATGCCAGTACCGTATCCCTTGAGGGAGTGAAGTCGAGACTAAATAGCAAAAGCTATTTAAGTCTCGACTTAACCTCTCACTGATGCACATCATGACTAAGGGTCCGCACCTATAGTGATCCGAAACCAGTCGATATTTTGCATTGCTGTATGTTGGTTTTTATCTGCACGGGATTTAAATAAAGCCTCAAGTATTTTTTCAGTGAAGCTGGACCGTCTTTCTTCATTCTGGAATTTGTTGTGCGCCAAGGTTCAGGGCGAGGTCCAGGCTCCTGGCTTCCTGTGGAGGAGTGTGACACCCTCCAGCGTTGTTTTAAAGACATTTTTATTGGTACTATTTTTGGGTACATATGATTTTTTGATTGTTTAATATTACACTTTTTTGGGGCAAGGTGACCAAAAAATGTCTGTATTGGCACAGTTTTTATTATATTTTTATGGCATTTACCTGAGGGGTAGATCATGTGATATTTTTTATAGAGTAGGTCATTATGGATGCAGCAATACATAATTAGTCTATTTTATTTTATTTTTTCAGTTTTACACAATAAAAGCATTTTGTTTTTGCATCTCCATTTTCTGAAAGCTATATTTGTGTTATTTTTCTGACGATCGTCTTGTCTAGGGGCTCGTTTTTTGCGGGGAAGTGTTGATATTTTTATTAGTACCATTTTTGGGTACATTTAATTTTTTGATCGCTCAATATTACATGTTTTGGGACACGGTTACAAAAAATTACTATTTTGGCACAGTTTTCATAATATTTTTTTTTACGGCATTCACCAGAGGTGGTAGATCATGTGGTATTTTTCATAGAGCAGGTTGTTACGGAAGCAGTGATGCTTAATATGTCTATTTTTGTTAAGTTATACACAGTAAAACCACTTTTTGAAAAGAAAAATCTTGCCATTTTCTGAAAGCCATATTTTTAAATTTTTCAGGCAATTGTCTTATGTAGGGGCATGTTTATTCGGGATGAGGTGACGGTTTGATTGATACAATTATAGGGTACATACAACTTGATTGCTTGGTATTACACTTTTGTGAAGCAAAGTGACCAAAAATGGCAGTTTTGACACAGTTTTTTTTATTTTTTATTTGTTTAAGGCATTCAACTAACATCATCATGATTTTATAGAGCTAGTCATTACGGATGTGGTGATACCTAACATGTCTGTTTTTTCTATTTTTATATCTTTATTATGGGAAAGTCAGGTTTGCTTTTTACTTGAAACTTTTGGTTTTTAGTATTATGAAAACACTTTCTTTCACCTTTTCCCCACTATGGGACTTAAACTTTTAGGGGTCTGATCCACTCTACAATGCATTACAATACATTGCGTATTGTTATGCATTGCTTGTCAGCTTTTACACTGACAGAGTGCCTATGAGACCCAGCCAGGGGACTCTATGCAGGGACACACCCCCAACTGGTAATGCCCTTAAAGAGGTTGTCTCACTTCAGTAAGTTGTATTTATAATGTAGAGGAGGTTAAAGAGGACCTTCATGGGTCCAGACATTATGAAATTGCTAGCAGGTTATGTGGCATAGTGCAGGAATGTAAGATCACTTACTAGTTTGTCTGGGCGCCGCCAGATCACAGCAGAGAGTGTCACAGCCAGGGAGAAGGTGAGGTTTTTTTTCTCCTGGCTGTGACGCACTCCACTGCAATTGGACAGCGCTACAGCCAGGGAGAAGGAGACGGACATTATTTCATGTCTGGGCCCATGAAAGTCCTCTATAATATAAGCCACTGTCAATGTATTGTTATATCCATATTGCTTTCTTTGTTGGCTGGATTATACACAATTTTCTCATAAGGTATCACTGTATTAACAAGTGTCTTCCATTGGTTCACCGAGGGTGTGTATCTCCCATCCATCTAATCGCAATCGCTTTACGCGAAAGGAATAAGGTTTCCATGAGAAACACCCTGATGTAATGAATATAGTTAGCTTCTTCAATAATACCGAATAGACACACTTTTGGAGTCATAGCAATCGGATGTTCCAATAGAGTATTCAAAAGGTTTACAACTGACTTCAGAATGTCCGTATGTACGGACATTTCAGATGAGGTGCCAGAAGTCGGCTCTCTCCCCAGCGCATCTGTGACAGTTAGTATGTGAGAGCCTGCCCATCTTGTGCAGTCGCAAGGAGAGAGGTAACTCTGGTGTATAATGCATAATTGAATTAATTGATTATTGATAGCTGGAGAAACCAATAAAGGAGACCCCAAAATATCATCGATCTCAGTATCATCTAAACCGTATCAACGTTTTCCATTTGGTCAAAACCTGCAGGAGGTTAGATTTAAGTTTGACATTCAAAAGATGAGTGCATAATGCTGATATAAACCCCTTAGGGCCTTGAGACCGTATAATGCCGATCATGGGAAAGTTAGAGATAGATGGTTAAGTATTCCCATAATGGGTCTGAAGTGCATGTCTCAGTTGCAGGTATTTATATGGCAGATCATATTTGCTGCTTAAATACTCACAAGAGTGGAATATGTTATTGTCATAGACATCTCCCAGTGTACAGACATGATGACTTTTCCAGAATTGTGTATTGGCCCTAGAGAGCAAAGAAGGTATATTGAGTTCTCCCACAAGGGAGCTTCAGGTATTTGATCTTTAAAGCATGTAGGCCTTACAGGCCGTCCAGATCTGAATTCCCAACCTGTGTATCGGTAACAAAGTTCTGGAAAACCCACGAGGGCATTTCAAAACCGACCATAGCCAGGTGGTATTCAAGTATGTAGCCAGATGCTTTTCCGACTTAGACAAACATCCATCCGAGGACACCCAAGTCTTGAGATATCTTAGCTGTCCAACCAGATAATACAGATACAGATCGGGTAATGCCATACCTCCACTATCCTTTGGGCGGCACAAGTTGTCTTTAGACAATTTGTGTCTGTTCGGCCCCCAGATAAATGGTACCAATATAGAGTTGAATTGTTGGAATATTTTTTTAGGTACAATATAAGGGCAAGTTCCAGAACGTGATAAGCACTTTGGCAGCACAATAAGCTTTATCAGGTTGATGCGTCCTGATACAGACAGAGGCAGCCCTCCCCAAACCTTACTCTTACCCTTGCAATATTCTAGAAGCGGCTGGATGTTAGATGCATGGAAAGCGTTAGCATCCTTAGTGATTGTAATGCCTAGGTATTTAAACTCAGAGACCACTGGTAGGTCGACAGGAGAGACAGTGTCGCTCAAGGAGTATAACGGGAATAACACTGATTTTGACTAGTTGATCCGCAATCCAGAGAAGGTACTAAACTGTTCTATCAGAGAGATAGCCCTGGGGAGAACTCCGCCACTTCCGACATAGAAAAGTACCAAAGTTCCAAGTCATCTGCATATAGCCCCACTCTATCTTCCTCCACGGCTATGCCCACTCCCTTAAAGATGGGATCGCACCTGAGACGCGAGATGCCTATGGCTCAATGGCCAGGGCAAATAGCAAAGAGGAGGGGACATCCTGCCTGATCCCCTGATGAGCCCAAAATCCCTGGAGAACTGGCCATTGACCAACATATTCGCTCTCTGGTTGCTTGTACAATATCTGTATCCATTTAATGAAATTTGGGCCATAAAACCAAAGCGCTTGAGTACTGCAAAAGGTACTTCCATTCGACAGAGTCGAAGGCCTGGCAGTGTCCAACGACGCCAGTGCCCACTTCCTCTGCTGTCGGAGGTCAATTTGGCGTGATAATTTGGACCCGTCTAATATTGTCCGTAGTGGACCTTACCAGGCATAAACCCTGATTGATCGGGGTGGATTAGGGAAGTTATGACCTTGTCTAGTCGTATCGTCAGGATCTTCGCCAATATTTTGTAGTCAAGGTTTAATAAGGAACATTACTGATATGAATCCGCATTCCGTAGGGTCTTTCTCTTGTTTAAGTAGAACTACAATAGTAGCATCATATAGTGATGGGGTAGCCTGCCATGTGCAAAGAGGCATGATACATTTGCAACAAAGGGCTTGTAGGGAATTAGCGTATTTTGTGTAAATTTCTAAAGGCAACTCCATCAGGCCGGGAGATTTCTGCAGCCAATGAAGAAATGGCATCTGAGACCTCCTGTAGCGACACAGGAGATTTCAGGAGTTAGCATCTCTGGTAATAGCGGCTGAATTTCTAGCTCAGTCAGATAGGCCTCAGCCTCTTCCACAGTGTACTCCACCCTAGCCTCATATAATTCTTCATAAAAGACCCTAAACTGTTGAGTAGATGGAATCAGGTTTGGTTAAGATGTGACCATCCTTGTCTCTAATACGAAGCACTGGAGGAGACGACTGATTCTGTCGCACTATGTGGGCCAGTATTTTACTGGATTAATTCCCTAATTCAAAGTAAGACTGTCTGGTAAAGAACAGCTCACGCTGCGCCTTCTCTTTCAAATGCGTCAGATACTGATTACCTTTCAGTAACCACTCCTGCCTGTTCAGGTCCGTTGGGTCAGAAATATATATTCTCTCTAACCTAGTACAGTCAGTCGCTAAGTCTTCCTCCACTTGGACGTTGCTCGTTTTACAAACGATATGGAGGATTTCAAGCAACCCCTCAGGTAAGCTTTGAGGGTGTCCCACAGGAGAGAGCATTTTCATGATCAACGTGAGCACTAAGAAACAGCCTAAAGACGCGCGTGAGTTAGCACGTAAACGGCACGCCGCTGCTTCTTTGCTGCAATCTTGTTTGTGTTCCCTGATGCCTCAGTGACGTTGGTTCATTTACACATTATGGATCAACAAAGAAAGTTTCTGGAATGGACTTGGTGAGTGCCATTTTTCCTTCATTACTCCAGTTTGATTGCACTAAGAAACAGCGCCAATTGGTCTGGAATGCGGTCAGCCGGTTCAAACAGCCAGAGCCAAAGGGGTGAACACGCATGTTATGCTCTTTGGTCCCTGCTGTCACCAAATAGTTCATTATTAACGGCGCAGTGATCTGAGATCCTCTAGGCCCATAGTTCTATCGGGTAATTAGTACTACACAGTAAACGATTGCCTAGGGCATAGTCTATGTGCGATAGAGTGTTATGGCTAGTAGAATGACAGGAATACACTCAAGATCGGGTATTTGACTCTCCATAGATCCGTCCATCCAACCTCCTCTATCAATTTAGCCAAAGACGACCTGGAGAAGACTGAGGCCGTAGCCTCTCTCTTCTGGCCGCAACCTATCAAGGGTCGAGACATAATCATGTTGAAGTCCTCATGCATAGAACTCTGGCAGTTGGATATGCTGCTAAGCCAATAGCTTGCTGGAGAACATGTAAGGAAGAGGCTGGGTATTTACACTCCGACAATCACATAGAGGCAGGAGTTAAGATATGGCCACAAAAATATATCTGCCCAGTGGATCGATTTGCTGCTTGACTACCTCCACCTAGCGATCTGTGGATCAGTAATGACACCTGCGGGCCAAATTCGTGGACATGAATGCTGATTCCATTGAATCCAGGGTTTTCGAGACGCTGTGTGCTTCAGTGGTCAGATGGGTTTCCTGTAAGCACACACATGAGGATGAAACCGCTCTGATAGCAGAAAACACCATAATGCTTCCAGCATTTCCCATGCCCTGATATTCTAGACATCACCCTTAAATCAGCCATTTAACCGCGATAAACATAACATGGCAAATCTAAATGTCAAAACATATGGACAGAATCACTGTGACCTAAGTAGAGCTCTATAGCATCCGGGTGTATACCAAAGTGGTCTCTCGACAAGCATACAAACAGTTAAACATAGAGCAAATAACATCATAGCCATAACTTGTTGGCTGAGTGAATAAATACAGCGTGATAGCTGCAGCACAAATTATAACCAGTCAACACTTGTGCTATTAGTTCGGTTTAGACTCTGGTTCGGTTAAGACTCTCTTGGTATTGACCTCGGCTTGGTAAGTTTTTGGTTCTGTCTCCTGTCCGCTGTACCATTCTGTCACTAGTCATCTCTTATTTTGTCTTCCTTCTTTCACTTTCCTGATTCAGACCCTGCACTTAGATAGGAAGGGACTGACGTCCTGTTGTGGGCCTCCATTTAGGGCGTATCGTGCAATTAGGAATAGATAGTGCAAGCCACAGGGCTTACTGTTTTATACTGTGACAGGCAAAAAGAAGTGGGGGCAGAGCTAGCTGAGATCCTGAGTCTGATAAAAGAACTGCTTCTACACTGCTTCTAAAGATCACAGGAGCGTCCTGCCTTTTTGTAAGTGTGATCTCTCCCTCCTTATCTGTTCTGTGAGCTCCAGAGCTGAAAACCAAAATAAAAGTGCAAGGTAAGGGAATGGACGTCAAAGCAGTGCAGATGGGAGATGCCCCTGCTTGTAAGAGAAATGTATCTAGCTGTGCAGCTGAAACAGGGAATAATATAGCTGAAAAGACATTTGGGAAGCCCCAAAAAACGAGATTTACCTGTAAAATCTCTTTCTCAGCTCATCATTGGGGGTCACAGGAACCGTGGGTATACCTATGTCCACTAGGAGGCGTGACTCTAGGCAAGAACTGTTAGCTCCTCCTCAGGCAGCTATACCCCTCCTGCCTGAGAGAGAGCTTCAGTTTTGTGCACGAGCAGTAGGAAAAGCACACTAACCACTGAAAGAAAGTGAAACACTCACAATGCCGAAGGACCCAATCATACGAGGCCCCCACGGCAACCACCGCCAACCTGCGACATAAACAATACTGGGTGGGTGCTGTGTCCCCCAATAAAGAGCGAGAGAGATTTTACAGGTGAGTTTTACAAAATATCGTTTTCTTGCTCATACTAATTGGGGGACACAGGAATCGTGGGACGTCCCAAAGCAGTTCACGGGGAGGTAAAAAATAAAGACCCATGTAGTGACAGCACCCCCCACAGTTGTCCAGAACACTGCTGCCCTGAAAACCTGCAGCCAAGGGCAGCGACCGACGATGCAAGGAATGCACCTGGAAGAACCCGTAAATACGCAAGGAAACTGAGTGGCGAAGGCACGAACAAATGAGCTCAGAAGGCCCACCGCACGGTGGAGAAGGTCGTGAAGCGAAGGGTGGAACCCTGCCCGGAGAGCGGAAAGACTCCTTATAGCTGAACGAAGACACCGTGCGAACTGCACCAGGAGGCTGCAAACCATGCTAGGACTGTCAGGACTACAAAAAGAAACCGGGAGCCGCAAGAACCGGAGACGGACAAGAATGCTCAGGGCTCAACCCTATTCCGAAGAGGCAACACCCTTTCCTCGGAGGGAAGGGGAGGGACACCCTGAGGGAAGAACAGCTCTCCAGCGACAGGAAGGTAGACTACCCACAGCAGAATGAGGGCACCGGCCGGAGAACCGCCTATCGCTGTGAGGCAAGAAAGGGTTCCTCGCAGGAGAGCATCGCCGACTCAGACACCCGACTCCGAGGCATCACGGCCACCAGAAGGGTCTTCTCCCAGGAAGGCGACTGAGCGACTCTCCGCAGAGGGTCAGATGGAGAGAAAGGAAGCAAACCTCTAACAGGGGTCAAGCCCCAGGGAGCAAGGAAAGAACAGTATGGGGAACCAAAGGATTCATCCTGGAGAAGGATTGAATGGGACAGAGGCCAGAGGACGCTGGAGAAAGCTAGACAGAGGCTACAAATGTCTCCAAGGGACCAGCGTGGGCCCAGGTCCAGTTCTGAATGTAGGAAGAAGAGTAGAAGGAGAAACTGAACAAAGGGACGGTACATCTCTCACAGAACTCAGAAGATCTCCAGGTCCAGTAGTAGAACCTGGATGATGTTGGTTCCATGGCCAAGGTCATGGGGCGTAAGATGCCGTCAGAGAAGCTGCTCCATACTATTATGCGGATTAAGTATCCATGCCAGCAACAAGCGATACTACCGCCGATAACGACAGAATTACGAGGAGAACTGGAGCGTCACGACAGACTAAACACTATCAGCGAGTGACTCTGCACGTAAGGGTAGAATGCAGCCCTCAGAGTGAAGGAATACCCCAGCCGGAGGGAATCGATGATGACATCCCACAAGCAAACCGTACTAGAGGAGTACAGGTCACAAGCAAAACTTGTGTGCCAGTATAAATACTGACAAGGCAAACCAGAAACGTGCCAGAAACCTGCACAGATGAGTCGCACAGGTTGTCGCTCCGATAGAACTAGTACCAGCAGTGGCAAGAAGCAACCTCGCCCGTCTCCGCCTCGAGTGAGGGAGAATTGAGCAGATGGAAGGAGCCGAGAAGAGGTCCGTCCAGCATCCGACAGATGCCCATAGACAACTCAGCCTAAAGGGGCAGCACCGATGATGCCACCGGAGGAACAGAGAGTTCCAATGTCCCCCCTGATGAAGGCAACACGGCAGGCAGAGCCATGGACAATCTTTGCCACCAAAGAGCTGTCCCTATGCTAGGACAACACAAGAAAGGGATTTAGATGACCCAGCCCATGGAATTAAGGACCTGTCAGCCAGAACCCCCTGAGACTGACGCTCCACAGGGGCAGGCACAGGGCCTAATAGCAGTCAACCATCCTAGCTGAGAGGTAGGTAAGAAACTCAAGGCCATAGTACTCAGGGGCAATATCAAGTGTACAGAGGCAGGCCATACAGTAAAGGCCCAGATACCAATGATAGGAGAGTCCTCCACCTGGAAGTTAACCGTGTCGCGGGACCACAGCAATAACGGTAACGCAACATCCCTCCTGAAAAGGAGGGCATATCGTGTCAGTCACGCAAGTAGGGCACCACAGCATGTTCAGCTAGTGTAAAATCGAGGGGAAGGCCTAACGTCATAGTACGAGATCTCGCACCACCCGCGTGTAGCGAAGACTCAAAGTCAAACAACAAAACTCCCCGGAGACGAGCGCCATAACAGGAGCAGCCGCTGAAGCCCAGGGCCGAAGCCACACCAGAGGGAGATGCCCCAATGCAGGAACTACAACTTCTAGCGCCAGCGAGAAGAAAATAGCCAAGGCAGAGTGCCGGCAAAATCACACAAACTGAGGAGGAGTAGTGGTGGATAGAGTAGTTAGAGTCGATGCGAGACGACTCGCTGGATAGAACACACGACACCTAGTGTCATGCTGGGACACTGCAATGCAGATCTGGAATACCGTGACTGACCAGAAGGCGAAGGGCCCCAGAGAGGATGGTATTTAAGCACCCAAGTGTAACAGGGTAGCCCTCTGGAGGACAAGGGTCTTTACGTTTAAACCCCAAGCCCAAGGAGATACCGTGAGAGTATCCCCGAGCCTGTCGGCAGAGCCGGCATATCACCAGCTGAAGTGCATAGGGCAACCATAGGTAATTACTCTCACCATGCTCCACCCTGGAAGGGAGATATCTGAAGTCATAGCAAAGCGTACGCCGTATCCAAGAGTTGCTGTAGGGAATCCCGTCCTTGCGATCACTTACGGAGGGAAGTAATGCGGCAGGATGGACAGCCGCCGGTGGTAGGTAACTACACCTCTCCGGAAGGGGGTAACACTTACGGCATCTAGTGCAACCAGCGCTTGAGTGATTACTCTACTAAAAGGAATAGCATACAACGAACACCGTATCTACCAGTCAATTCACCTGTGGCAAGGGTTAATGCCCATGACGCATACTGTCCAAAGTGGAATTGCAAATACTCCGCCTAAGACGAGGGTAATGCATACGGCCTGCACGGAATCCAGCTATCGAGCAAGCATACCGCCTACGGAAGGTGGTCATGCAGACAGCCAGTCCTGGTCAGGCCCGTAGTCAGTGAAAATGCGATATTCCACCTATGGAGGGGAGTCATGCATACGGCCAGTACCGTATACCGTGAGAATGCAAGAACTCCACCTAAGGAAGGGGGTCATGCATACGGCCAGTACTGTATATCGGGTGAGAGAGCAATATATCGCCCAAGGAGGGGGGGTCATGCATATTGCCAGTACTGTAAACAGAGAGTGCAATATTCCGCCTATGGAAGGGGGTCATGCACACGTCGACACTGTATCCAGTGAGTGCGATGTTCCGCCTGGAAGGGGGTCATATACATAGACAGCACTGTATCCCGTGAGAGCGCAATGTTCCGCCAAGAAAGGGGTGGGCAATATTCTGCCTATGGAAGGGGGTCATGCGTATGCCAGTACCGTATCCCTTGAGGGAGTGAAGTCGAGACTAAATAGCAAAAGCTATTTAAGTCTCGACTTAACCTCTCACTGATGCACATCATGACTAAGGGTCCGCACCTATAGTGATCCGAAACCAGTCGATATTTTGCATTGCTGTATGTTGGTTTTTATCTGCACGGGATTTAAATAAAGCCTCAAGTATTTTTTCAGTGAAGCTGGACCGTCTTTCTCTTCATTCTGGAATTTGTTGTGCGCCAAGGTTCAGGGCGAGGTCCAGGCTCCTGGCTTCCTGTGGAGGAGTGTGACACCCTCCAGCGTTGTTTTAAAGACATTTTTATTGGTACTATTTTTGGGTACATATGATTTTTTGATTGTTTAATATTACACTTTTTTGGGGCAAGGTGACCAAAAAAATGTCTGTATTGGCACAGTTTTTATTATATTTTTATGGCATTTACCTGAGGGGGTAGATCATGTGATATTTTTTATAGAGTAGGTCATTATGGATGCAGCAATACATAATTAGTCTATTTTATTTTATTTTTTCAGTTTTACACAATAAAAGCATTTTGTTTTTGCATCTCCATTTTCTGAAAGCTATATTTGTGTTATTTTTCTGACGATCGTCTTGTCTAGGGGCTCGTTTTTTGCGGGGAAGTGTTGATATTTTTATTAGTACCATTTTTGGGTACATTTAATTTTTTGATCGCTCAATATTACATGTTTTGGGACACGGTTACAAAAAATTACTATTTTGGCACAGTTTTCATAATATTTTTTTTTACGGCATTCACCAGAGGTGGTAGATCATGTGGTATTTTTCATAGAGCAGGTTGTTACGGAAGCAGTGATGCTTAATATGTCTATTTTTGTTAAGTTATACACAGTAAAACCACTTTTGAAAAGAAAAAAATCTTGCCATTTTCTGAAAGCCATATTTTTTAAATTTTTCAGGCAATTGTCTTATGTAGGGGCATGTTTATTCGGGGATGAGGTGACGGTTTGATTGATACAATTATAGGGTACATACAACTTGATTGCTTGGTATTACACTTTTTGTGAAGCAAAGTGACCAAAAAATGGCAGTTTTGACACAGTTTTTTTTATTTTTTATTTGTTTAAGGCATTCAACTAACATCATCATGATTTTATAGAGCTAGTCATTACGGATGTGGTGATACCTAACATGTCTGTTTTTTCTATTTTTATATCTTTATTATGGGAAAGTCAGGTTTGCTTTTTACTTGAAACTTTTGGTTTTTAGTATTATGAAAAACACTTTTCTTTCACCTTTTTCCCCCCACTATGGGACTTAAACTTTTAGGGGTCTGATCCACTCTACAATGCATTACAATACATTGCGTATTGTTATGCATTGCTTGTCAGCTTTTACACTGACAGAGTGCCTATGAGACCCAGCCAGGGGACTCTATGCAGGGACACACCCCCAACTGGTAATGCCCTTAAAGAGGTTGTCTCACTTCAGTAAGTTGTATTTATAATGTAGAGGAGGTTAAAGAGGACCTTTCATGGGTCCAGACATTATGAAATTGCTAGCAGGTTATGTGGCATAGTGCAGGAATGTAAGATCACTTACTAGTTTGTCTGGGCGCCGCTCAGATCACAGCAGAGAGTGTCACAGCCAGGGAGAAGGTGAGGTTTCTTTTTCTCCCTGGCTGTGACGCACTCCACTGCAATTGGACAGCGCTACAGCCAGGGAGAAGGAGACGGACATTATTTCATGTCTGGGCCCATGAAAAGTCCTCTATAATATAAGCCACTGTCAATGTATTGTTATATCCATATTGCTTTCTTTGTTGGCTGGATTATACACAATTTTCTCATAAGGTATCACTGTATTAACAAGTGTCTTCCATTGGTTCACCGAGGGGTGTGTATCTCCCATCCATCTAATCGCAATCGCTTTACGCGCAAGGAATAAGGTTTCCATGAGAAACACCCTGATGTAATGAATATAGTTAGCTTCTTCAATAATACCGAATAGACACACTTTTGGAGTCATAGCAATCGGATGTTCCAATAGAGTATTCAAAAGGTTTACAACTGAATTCCAGAATGTCCGTATGTACGGACATTTCCAGATGAGGTGCCAGAAGTCGGCTCTCTCCCCAGCGCATCTGTGACAGTTAGTATGTGAGAGCCTGCCCATCTTGTGCAGTCGCAAGGGAGAGAGGTAACTCTGGTGTATAATGCATAATTGAATTAATTGATTATTGATAGCTGGAGAAACCAATAAAGGAGACCCCAAAATATCATCGATCTCAGTATCATCTAAATCCGGTATCAACGTTTTCCATTTGGTCAAAACCTGCAGGAGGTTAGATTTAAGTTTGACATTCAAAAGATGAGTGCATAATGCTGATATAAACCCCTTAGGGCCTTGAGACCGTATAATGCCGATCATGGGAAAGTTAGAGATAGATGGTTAAGTATTCCCATAATGGGTCTGAAGTGCATGTCTCAGTTGCAGGTATTTATATGGCAGATCATATTTGTTGCTTAAATACTCACAAGAGTGGAATATGTTATTGTCATAGACATCTCCCAGTGTACAGACATGATGACTTTTCCAGAATTGTGTATTGGCCCTAGAGAGCAAAGAAGGTAATATTGAGTTCTCCCACAAGGGAGCTTCAGGTATTTGATCTTTAAAAGCATGTAGGGCCTTACAGGCCGTCCAGATCTGAATTCCCAACCTGTGTATCGGTAACAAAGTTCTGGAAAACCCACGAGGGCATTTCAAAACCGACCATAGCCAGGTGGTATTCAAGTATGTAGCCAGATGCTTTTCCGACTTAGACAAACATCCATCCGAGGACACCCAAGTCTTGAGATATCTTAGCTGTCCAACCAGATAATACAGATACAGATCGGGTAATGCCATACCTCCACTATCCCTTGGGCGGCACAAGTTGTCTTTAGACAATTTGTGTCTGTTCGGCCCCCAGATAAATGGTACCAATATAGAGTTGAATTGTTGGAATATTTTTTTTAGGTACAATATAAGGGGCAAGTTCCAGAACGTATAAGCACTTTGGCAGCACAATAAGCTTTATCAGGTTGATGCGTCCTGATACAGACAGAGGCAGCCCTCCCCAAACCTTACTCTTACCCTTGCAATATTCTAGAAGCGGCTGGATGTTAGATGCATGGAAAGCGTTAGCATCCTTAGTGATTGTAATGCCTAGGTATTTAAACTCAGAGACCACTGGTAGGTCGACAGGAGAGACAGTGTCGCTCAAGGAGTATAACGGGAATAACACTGATTTTGACTAGTTGATCCGCAATCCAGAGAAGGTACTAAACTGTTCTATCAGAGAGATAGCCCTGGGGAGAGACTCCGCCACTTCCGACATGAAAAGTACCAAAGTTCCAAGTCATCTGCATATAGCCCCACTCTATCTTCCTCCACGGCTATGCCCACTCCCTTAAAGATGGGATCGCACCTGAGACGCAGTGCCTATGGCTCAATGGCCAGGGCAAATAGCAAAGAGGGGAGGGGACATCCCTGCCTGATCCCCCTGATGAGCCCAAAATCCCTGGAGAACTGGCCATTGACCAATATATTCGCTCTTGGTTGCTTGTACAATATCTGTATCCATTTAATGAAATTTGGGCCAAAACCAAAGCGTTTGAGTACTGCAAAAAGGTACTTCCATTCGACAGAGTCGAAGGCCTTGGCAGTGTCCAACGACGCCAGTGCCCACTTCCTCTGCTGTCGGAGGTCAATTTGCGTGATAATTTGGACCCGTCTAATATTGTCCGTAGTGGACCTACCAGGCATAAACCCTGATTGATCGGGGTGGATCAGGGAAGTTATGACCTTGTCTAGTCGTATCGTCAGGATCTTCGCCAATATTTTGTAGTCAAGGTTTAATAAGGAAATTGGCCGATATGAACCGCATTCCATAGGGTCTTTCCCTTGTTTAAGTAGAACTACAATAGTAGCATCATACAGTGACGGGGGTAGGCTGCCATGTGCAAAAGAGGCATGATACATTTGCAACAAAGGGGTTTGTAGGGAATCGGCGTATTTTGTTTAAATTTCTAAAGGCAACCCATCAGGGCCGGGTGATTTCCCGGTAGCCAATGAAGAAATGGCATCTGAGACCTCCTGTAGCGACACAGGGGATTCCAGGAGAGTTAGCATCTCTGGTGATAGCTGGGGAATTTCTAGCTCGGTCAGATAGGGCTTAGTCTCTTCCACAGTGTACTCCACCCTAGCCTCATATAATTCTTCATAAAAGACCGTAACTGTTGAGTAATGGAGTTAGGTTCGGTTAAGATGTGACCATCCTTGTCTCTAATACGAAGCACTGGAGGAGACGACTGATTCTGTCGCACTATGTGGGCCAGTATTTTACTGGATTAATTCCCTAATTCAAAGTAAGACTGTCTGGTAAAGAACAGCTTACGCTGCGCCTTCTCTTTCAAATGCGTCAGATACTGATTACCTTTCAGTAACCACTCCTGCCTGTTCAGGTCCGTTGGGTCAGAAATATATATTCTCTCTAACCTAGTACAGTCAGTCGCTAAGTCTTCCTCCAATTTGGACGTTGCTCGTTTTACAAACGATATGGAGGATTTCAAGCAACCCCTCAGGTAAGCTTTGAGGGTGTCCCACAGGGAGAGAGCATTTTCATGATCAACGTGAGCACTAAGAAACAGCCTAAAGACGCGCGTGAGTTAGCACGAAACGGCCGTCGCTGCTTCTTTGCTGCAATCTTGTTTGTGTTCCCCCCCCCCGATGCCTCAGTGACGTTGGTTCATTTACACATTATGGATCAACAAAGAAAGTTTCTGGAATGGACTTGGTGAGTGCCGCTCTTTTTCCTTCATTACTCCAGTTTGATTGCACTAAGAAACAGCGTCAATTGGTCTGGAATGCGGTCAGCCGGTTCAAACAGCGAGAGCCAAAAGGGGTGAACACGCATGTTGCGTCTTTGGTTCCCGTTGCCCACCAAAATAGTCAATATTAACGGCGAGTGATCTGAGATCCCTCTAGGCCCATATTCTATCGGGTAATTAGTACTACAAAGTAAATGATTGCCTAGGGCATAGTCTATGTGCGATAGAGTGTTATGGCTAGTAGAATGACAGGAATACACTCGAAGATCGGGGTATTTGACTCTCCATAGATCCGTCCATCCAACCTCCTCTATCAATTTAGCCAAAGACGACCTGGAGAAGACTGAGGCCGTAGCCTCTCCTTCTGGCCGCAACCTATCAAGGGTCGCAGACATAATCATGTTGAAGTCCCCTATGCATAGAACTCTGGCAGTTGGATATGCTGCTGCGAAGCCAATAGCTTGCTGGAGAACATGTAAGGAAGAGGCTGGGGGTATTTACACTCCAATAATCACATAGAGGCAGGAGTTAAGATATGCAGCTACAAAAATATATCTGCCCAGTGGATCGATTTGCTGCTTGACTACCTCCCACCTAAGCGATCTGTGGATCAGTAATGACACCCTGCGGGCCAAATTCGTGTGACATGAATGTTGAGCCCATTGAATCCAGGGTTTTCGGAGACGCTTGGTGGTTTCGGCGGTCAGATGGGTTTCCTGTAAGCACACAATATGAGGATGAAACCGCCTGATAGCAGAAAACACCATAATGCGTTTCCTAGCATTTCCCATGCCCCTGATATTCTAGGACATCACCCTTAAATCAGCCATTTAACCGCATAAAACATAACATGGCAAATCTAAATGTCAAAACATATGGACAGAATCACTTGACCTAAGCAGAGCTCTATAGCATCCGGGTGTATACCAAAGTGGGTCTCTCGACAAGCATACAAAACAGTTAAACATAGAGCAAATAACATCATAGCCATAACTTGTTGGCTGAGTGTAATAAATACAGCGTGGATAGCTGCAGTACAAATTATAACCAGTCAACATAAAACACAGGTTATTCCATGGCAGTTATTAGAACGGGGTGTGCTAATGGCATAATTATGCCCGTTGCACTCAGTATACTACCATATAACACATACCAGCGAACCCCTAACTTCTAAAATATAGCATAAATCGGTAGCTAACTAGACAGGAGTCCAAGCAGAGAAATCAATAACATAGGCCATTGCAAAGAGAAGGTAAAGAAGGGGAGGACCCCAGACAAGAGTGCGCTCAGTATAAAGTAATAGTAAGAGCTGATGATATGCAAGAAGAGTGTAGACCAAAGAGGATGAAGAAAAGACAGAAAACAGTTAAGGCAATGTCTCATGACAGGAGTTCAGAACCTGTCGCCGATCCCGGTGTCCGGAGTGCTATCCATCGAGGCGCAGTCCCCATTTAAAGGGCTCATCTCGGTGCCCGCGCTGGTCGATTCATGCCATCCAACCTGGCAGTTGCCTCAGCAGGGGTATTGAAAAACTTGACGTTGTCTCCGTCAACAATTCGTAGCCGAGCTGGGTAAGCCATGGGGTTTCTTCACCATAGTAAATGTCGCCCGGCGTTTCTGTAGGTCTGCGGAGAAATCCGGAAACAACATAATCGTTGCGTTTTCAAATCTCAACTCCTGCTTGCGGCGAGCCAGCTGGAGAACATGGTCCCTGTCAGTGGAGTTCAAGAGGCGGGCTAACATCGGCCGTAGCGGCCTAGCAGGCACTCTATGGGCCCTTTCCACAATGAAGACTGCAGAGAAGCTGGCTTCTGGAAATGTGTCTTTAAGCCAAGTTGTAATAAAAGCACACAGGTCAGAGCCTTCCGCCCTCTCTGGGAAACCCAGAATGCGCAGGTTATTGCGACGTGTTCTATTCTCATAATCATCGCACTTCTGTTGCCAAAACTCCACTTTTTTCTCCAGCTCCAACAGTTGATTCGGCACAGGATTTAGGCGGTCTTCAATATCCGAGATCCTTGTCTCGGTTTCTTTAATACGTTTGCGCATATTTTGCATGTCATGTCGCAGTAGGCCTATGTCCAACTTTACCTCTTTCAGCTTCCCCGACAGAGATGTGCGACAGGTAGCGATAGCCTGCAGGAGCTGGTTAGTAACTTGCTTGAGGGACGGTTTCTCCTCAATAGGTAAGTCTTCAGCAGCTGATGCAGTGTCCTGCGTAGAAGCTGCCATGTGCTTGAGAGCGCCTTGATCGGCACCATCTTAAATTTCCTGTGCGGGCATATTCCCGGAGCTTTTCTGTGGCAGATAACAACTTATTACGGGACATTTTCTGTTGTTGAGGTCTGCCCGGAGTCTTATCCGTCGGGGCTGAAATGTTTGCAGGCGTTAATGTTTAGTATAATGGAGAAGTTAGGGCGTCTGGTACGGAGCTCTGTTAAATGCGGCTTCTCATCTCAGCTTCTGGCCACGCCCCCTTGTTGGCTGGATTAATTTTACCATCACATTATACACTGCTAGTTTCCATGGTTACAGACCACCCTGCAATCCATCAGTGGTGGTCGTGCTTGCACTATATAGGAAGTGCCAGCCTCTCTGATGGCCGGGACCATCTCCTATACTGTGCAAGCACGACCACCACTGATGGATTGCAGGGTGGTCTGTAACCATAGAAACAAGCAGTGTATATTATGATAGAAAAATGAATCCAGCCAGCAAAGGAGACAATATGGACAATCACAATACATTAGTAAGTGGCTTGTATTAACTTTCTCTACATGATAAATGCAACTTACTGAAGTGAGACAACCCTGATACTTAAGGACACAGGACGTACAGGTACGTCCTGTGTATTTCTGATCACCGCTGCTCGACGGGCGGTGATCAGAACAAGGTACCTGCTGAAATCAGACCTGCGGTTTGCAGTGCTTTCCTAAGATTCTGATCCCCACGGTCTGTGACGTAAAAACTTTTAATTTTTACCCCCCCTCGGTTGCGGGCGGGGCTGGCATTACGATCCCCCATCTGCCTCCTCTCTAATATTCATTGGTGGCGAGTGGGTATGCCTCCCAAAATAGTACCAATTAAACCGCCATCTCATCCTGCCAAAAATGAGCCCCTACATAGCACAATCACCCAAAACAAATTTAAAAAAATGGCTCCCAGACTATGGAGACACTAAAACATGATTTTTTTTTTCTAAAATGCTGTTATTGTGTTAAAGTAAAATAAATTTAAAAAAGTATACATATTAGGTGTCGCCGCGTCCGTAAAAACCTGCTCTATAAAAAAAACCTGCTCTATAAAAAAACCTGCTCTAAAAAACAGTCCCAATGATGCCAGGCCTCCTGTTGGGGGTCGTCTATCCCTGTTTTTCGATCAGTGGCAGGACATCTCCAACAGTGCCTGGATAAAGTCGGTGATAAAGGAAGGTTTAAAACTAAGCTTCAAAAAGATTCTGGCAGGGAGGATGGTTGTTACGGATTACCGATCAGACCCCATAAAAATGTCAGCTATAGTCTCTGAGGTTTTTTCCCTGATGGAGAAGAAGGTTCTGATAAGGGTACCGGATCAGGAGATCTCAGAAGGGTTTTACTTCCCCCTGTTCCTTGTAAAAAAAAACGAATGGCTTTTTTCGTACCATAATAAACCTGAAATGCTTAAATCAATCTCTGGTGCACGAGAGGTTTCGTATGGAATCCATCAGGTTGACAGTGTGCAACCTGTCTCAGGATTGCTTCATGGCCACTGTAGACCTGAGGGATGCATATTACCATGTTCACATTCATCCCAGCCATCAGAAGTTCTTGGGGGTAGCAGTGCAGATGGGCCAGGAAATTCTTCATCTACAATATCAGGCACTCCCCTTTGGTCTTTCCCAGGCCCCAAGGATTTTTACAAAGATCGTCTCAGAGATGATGGCCCATGTGAGGGAGAGAGATGATATAATAGTACCCTACCTAGACGATTTCCTTCTGACTTCAAGTTCTTACCAGACCCTTCTAGCACAAATTGCCTGGTTAAAGGAGGTCCTAGAGAAGTTAGGTTGGGAAATAACTCTAGAGAAATCCAGCTTTAGGCCGAGTCAGAAGTGCGAATTCCTCGGTATAGTTCTAGACTCCTCAGTACAGAAATGTCTGCTGCCCCCTTGAAAGGTCTGTCAGATTATAGCCAGAGTCCATCACCTTCTAGATCACCCGGTTGTCTCAGTCAGAGAAGCTATGTAAGTCCTGGGACTCTTGACTTCCGCAATCTCCAGAGTGGAATGGGCTCAATACCACTCCAGAGTACTACACCTTCAGATACTGCAGGAATGGGACAGACAATCCTTTTCTCTAGACTCAGAGATAACTCTATCCCCGCAGACCCTGGACTCTTTGAGATGGTGGATAAACCAGGACACTCTCGGGAAGGGAGTTCCTTGGAACAGAAAGACCATGGTTACCCTGACTACAGATGCAAGTCCAACGGGGTGGGGGGCTCACACAGGATCCCTTCTGTTTCAGGGGCATTGGGACTATTGTTTCAGACAACAATCCCAGAATTACAAAGAGTTTTTCTTAATCAGGTTAGCTTTAGAGCAGAGTCTTCTGAGTACCAGGGGCAGAGATGTGAAGATATACTCAGACAATACTACAGCGGTGGCATATATCAACAGGCAGGGGGGTACAAGAGCTCCCACCCTGATGTCCCTCACGCATCAGATTTTCAACTTAGTGGAGACCTCTCTGGCTTCTATCTCAGCAGTACATCTGAAGGGTTCGGAGAATGTGAAAGCAGACTTTATCAGTTGTCATCATCTAAAGCAGGGAGAATCGTCCCTGAACCAGTCAGTATTCAACAGGATCACAGAGGCTTGGGGGATCCCGGAAGTAGACCTCTTTGTCACAAGAGCCAACAGAAATATAGAGTCCTTTTACTCCCTGTCCCCAAGGTAACACCCAACTGCAGTGGACGCTTTATCTCAGCCTTGGAAAGGGAACCTTCTTTATGCCTTTCCCCCTCTAAGAATGTTACCCAGGGTCCTTGGGAAGATCAGGAAGAAGAGGCCACAGTTATAGTCATAGCACCATTCTGGCCAAGGAGAGTCTGGTTCTCCTGGCTCCAGGAGTTATCAATAGCAACTCCTTGGGTACTTCCAGAGTCACGGGATCTCCTATCACAGGGACCAGTTCTGTATCCAGAGATAGAGAATTTACATCTGACTGCCTGGCTCTTGAGAGGGAAATCCTAAAGAGTAAGGGTCTTTCCAGCGAAGTGGTAGATACTCTGCTATCTAGTCGGAAGGAAGTTACATCTAAGACTTACCTTAGAGTTTGGAAGGCTTTCTTTAATTTTGTTAAAGGGCCTATAAATATGTTAAAATCCCCTGATATTCCACTCATACTGGATTTTGTTAAGGAAGGGTGGAGAAAGAAACTTAGGCCTAGCACCTTAAAGGTTCAGATCTCGGCTTTGAGTGCCTTATTTGAGACCAGACTTGCTCTCCATCCATGGGTTAAGAGATTTGTTATGGCTATTTCAAAGTTAGCGCCAGTGTCTAGGTTGAAAACCCCTCCCTGGGATATAAACGTGGTGTTATCAGCTCTTAGCTCACCTTCCTTTGAGCCTATTGAAGATATTTCTCCTAAGATGCTCTGGTTAAAACTAGCCTTCTTGATCTCCATTAATTCTGCCAGGAGAGTTAGTGAGATCAGTGCCCTTTCCACAGATCCCCCCTATTTGATCGTTATGGAAGATCGGGTGGTAATCTCTCCTGCTCCTTCCTTCCTACCAAAGGCTCATCCAGGTTTCATCGATCCCAGGAGATAGTACTCCCTTCCTTTTACCCTTCTCCAAGTAACAGGGAGGAAGTAGAGTTGCATTGTTTGGATGTTTGTAGATGTATCCTCAGATACTTAGAGGTTTCTCGATCTTGGAGAACCTCTTCTTGTCTGCTGGTCTTTTTTTCAGGTGCTAGGAAGGGGTCTCCCGCGTCCTCAGGCCATCCCCCTAGCTTATTCCTCTAAGGGTCTATCTCCCCCCTTGGGGTTTGGGGCCCATTCCACCAGGGCGGTCTCCACTACATGGGCAGAAAGAGCTTCAGTTTCAATTGAACAGATTTGCAGGGCAGCTACTTGGAGTTCTCCACATACCTTTTTCAGACATTATAGGTTACAGCTCCCATCCAATGAAGGTCTGTCCTTCGGCCAAAGGGTTTTGGAGGCTGTGGTCCCACCCCAGAAGTAATCTTTTTTAAATCAGATAGTTTTTATTGAAGGTTTTCCAAAACAATAGATAATGAGTTATCCTATAATACCCCCATCCCCAGAAGTAATCTTGCCTATTTTCCAGGGGTGCTGTTATTGGCGAGGGAGAAAAGATAGATTACACTCACCGGTAATCGTTTTTCTTTGAGCCTATGACAGCACCTGATTAATTCCATTCCCTATATAAAAAGAAAAAAGGGGTACATGTGTGTATGTATATATATATATATATATATATATATATAGATATATAACAAAAAAATTTAAAATAAGAAATTATATGTAAATTTGTAGAATTGTTTAGATTATGTCTCATAGTTTCTTGAAAAGGACTTGTGGATGAGAGGGGGGGTTCCCTCTTTAAGGGCGTTCTGATTCCTGTTTCCTGTCCGGGAGGAGGCGGTCTCTCCAGGGGTGCTGTCATAGGCTCAAAGAAAAACGATTACCGGTGAGTGTCATCTATCTTTTTTTCCAAATTTTCCATTTTAATCCATTTTTCCAGTAACAAAGCAAGGGTTAACAGCCAAACAAAACTCAATATTTATTGCGCTGAAGGAAAGGAACGCCATTTTTAACGCGTTTTTGGAAGGCAGATTTTGCTGGACTGGTTATTTGACACCATGTCTCATTTGAAGCCCCCCTGATGCATGCCTACAGTAGAAACTCTGAAAAAGTGACTCCATCTAAGAAACTACACCCCTCAAGGTATTTAAAACTGATTTTACAAACGTTGTTAACCCTTTAGGTGTTTCACAAGAGTTATTGGCAAATGGAGATGAAATTTCAGAATTTCTATTTTTTTGTTACCTTGCCTCAAAAAAAGTGTAATATAGAGCAATCAAAAATCATATGTACCCTAAAATAGTACCAAATATAATTTCCGCCTTATCCCGTAGTTTCTAAAATGGGCTCACTTTTTTGGAGTTTCTACTCTAGGGGTGCACCAGGGGAGCTTCAAATGGGACATGGTGTCTAAAAACCAGTCCAGCAAAATCCGCCTTCCAAAAACCACACGGCGCTCCTTTCACTCTAAGCCCTTCCACGTAGCCATACAGTAGTTAACGACCACATATGGGGTGTTTCTGCAAACTACAGAATCAGGGCAATAAATATTGGGTTTTGTTTGGCTGTTAACCCTTGCTTAGTTACTGGAAAAAATGGATTAAAATGGAAAATTTGCCAAAAAATTGCAATTCTGAAATTCCATCTCCATTTGCCAATAACTCTTGTGAAACACCTAAAGGGTTAACTACGTTTGTAAAAAAACAGTTTTGAATACCTTGAGGGGTGTGGTTTCTAGAATGGGGTCATTTTAGGATAGTTTCTATTACGTAAGCCTCAAAAAGTGATTTCAGACCTGAACTGCTCCCTAAAAAGTGGGTTTTTGAAAATTTTCAATATTTAATTCTAAGCCTTCTAACGTCCCCAAAAAATAAAATGGCATTCCCAAAATGATCCAAACATGAAGTAGACATATAGGGAATGTAAATTAATAACTTTTTTGGCGGCATTACTATATATTATAGAAGTAGACAAATTGAAACTTGGAAAATTGCAAATTTTTCCTAATTTTTTGGTAAATTTGGTATTTTTTTTACAAATAAAAAAATAATTTTTTTTACTCCATTTTACCAGTGACATGAAGTACAATATGTGATGAAAAAACAATCTCATAATGGCCTGGATAAGTAAAAGCGTTTTAAAGTTATTCACACATAAAGTGGCACTGGTCAGATTTGCAAAAAATGGCCTGGTCCTTAAAGGGGTATTCCCATCACACCTTTTATTAATACTTACCTGCTACGGGCGCACCATCCACTTCCTGGTTTCAGCAGGCGGCGGGCTTCATCTTGATTGAAGATGAACGCGCACACCGCCGCGCATGCGCCATGGTGAAATCTTCCTGGCCAGTATACTATACTGGCCAGGAAGAAGTCACCATGGCGCATGCACGGCGTGCGTGTTCAGGACTGCGCGCGGCCCGGCCAGAAGAAAAGAAGAAGTCTTCTGCGCAAGTGCGGCCACCGCAATTCCAGAGAAGAGCGGTGGCCGTAACCAGGGGAGACGGAAGACAACAATTAGGTAAGTATAGATCCATTTTCTCCTAATGGGTGGGAATTAGTTAATTACATATATTTAGAAAAAAAATCACTGTAAAATCAAGATTTAACAGTGATCATTGTGATGGGAATACCCCTTTAAGGTGAAAAGTCCGGTCCCTAAGGGGTTAAAGGGAACCTGTCATCAACTTTAAGATGCCCATACTAACGGCAGCATAAAGTAGAGACAGGTGAGTTGATTTCAGCGGTCTGTCATTTATAAGTTGAAAGTAAGTGGTTGCCAAGAACCAACATCACAATCATTGCAGACTGGGACTGGAAAAGAGTCACGGCGACCTGAGAAGAGTCCTGGTTATTCATGAATTCCTGCTTTCCCTGCCCACCTGCTGATGACTGACAGTCTTCTACCTAGTTTTCTCCCTTTCTCTCTAGGAGAGAACTGCCAATCATCCGCAGACGGGTGAGAGAGCAGGAGATTATGGATAACCATCACTCTTCTCAGGTAGATGTGACTCTTTTCCAGGTTCGGGCTGCAATGATTATGATGTTGGTTCTCAGCAACCACTTACTTTTAGCTCATGAGTGACACACCGCTGAAATCAGCATTTCTGTCACTATTTTAGCGAAAAGTTGATGACAGGTTCGCTTTAACCGCTTCAGCCCCCCTAGCTTAAACACCCTTAATGACCAGGCCACTTTTTACAATTCCGCACTACACTACTTTCACCGTTTATTGCTCCGTCATGCAACTTACCACCCAAATGAATTTTACCTCCTTTTCTTCTCACTAATAGAGCTTTCATTTGGTGGTATTTCATTGTTGCTGACATTTTTACTTTTTTTGCCATTAATACAAATTTAACGACATTTTTGCAAAAAAATGAAATTTTTCACTTTCTGTTGTAAAATTTTTCAAAAAAAACTACATTTCTATATACATTTTTCTCTAAATTTATTGTTCTACATGTCTTTGATAAAAAAAAGTCCAATAAGTGTATATTTATTGGTTTGGGTAAAAGTTATAGTGTTTACAAACTATGGTGCAAAAAGTGAATTTCGGCATTTTGAAGCAGCTCTGACTTTCTGAGCACCTGTCATGTTTCTTCAGGTGCTAGAATGTCAGGATAGTATAAATACCCCCAAATCACACCATTTTAGAAAGAAGACACCCCAAAGTATTCGCGGAGGGGCATGGTGAGTTCATGTATCATTTCATTTTTTTCACAAGTTAGCGGAAAATGACACTTTCTGAAAAAAAAAAAAAAAAAGTTTCAATTTCTGATAACTTCTGGCAAAAAAAAATAAAATCTCAGACGGACTCACTATGCCCCTCAGTGAATACCTCAGGGTGTCTACTTTCCGAAATGGGGTCATTTGTGGGGTGTGTTTACTGTTCTGGCATTTTGGGCGGGGCTAAATTGTGAGCCGCCATGTAAAACCTAAAGGTACTCGTTGGAATTTGGGCCCTTTGCGCACCTAGGCTGCAAAAAAGTGTCACTTATGTGGTATCGCCGTACTCAGGAGAAGTAGGGCAATGTGTTTTGGGGTGTATTTTTACATATACCCATGTTGAGTGAGAGAAATATCTCTGTAAATTGACAACTTTGAATAAAAAAATTTAAAAGTTGTCGTTTACAGCGATATTTCTCACACCCAGCATGGGTATATATAAAATACACCCCAAACACATTGCCCTACTTCTCCTGAGTACGGCGATATCACATGAGTGACACTTTTTTGCAGCCTGGGTGCGCAAAGGGGCCCTAAAACCAATGAGTACCTTTAGGATTTCACAGGGCATTTTTACGCATTTGGATTCCAGACTTCTTCTCACGGTTTAGGGGCCCCTAAAATGCCAGGACAGTATAAATACCCCACATGTGACCCCATTTTGGAAAGAAGACACCCCAAGGTATTCCGTGAGGGGTATGGTGAGTTCATGTAAAATTTTATTTTTTGTCACAAGTTAGTGGAATATGAGACTTTGTAAAAAACAAAATTAAAAAAATATATATATCAATTTCCGCTAACTTGTGCCAAAAAATAAAAATTCTGTGAACTCGCCATGCCCCTCACTGAATACCTTGGGGTGTCTTCTTTCCAAAATGGGGTCACATGTGGGGTATTTATACTCACCTGGCATTTTAGGGGCCCCTAAAGCGTGAGAATCCAAATGCGTAAAAATGGCCTGTGAAATCTAAAGGTACTCATTGGTTTTAGGGCCTTTGCACCTTGGCTGCAAAAGTGTCACTCATGTGGTATCGCCGTACTCAGGAGAAGTAGGGCAATGTGTTTTGGGGTGTATTTTACATATACCCATACTGTGTGTGAGAAATATCGCTGTAAACGACAACTTTTTACATTTTTTTATTCAAAGTTGTCAATTTACAGAGATATTTCTTTCACCCAACATGGGTATATGTAAAAATACACCCCAAAACACATTGCCCCACTTCTCCTGAGTACGGCGATACCACATGAGTGACACTTTTTTGCAGCCAAGATGCGCAAAGGGGCCCTAAAACCAATGAGTACCTTTTAGGAGGGCATTTTTACGCAATTTTCTTCTCACGCTTTAGGGCCCCTAAATTGCCAGGGCAGTATATAAAGACCCCACATGTGACCCCATTTTGGAAAGAAGACACCCCAAGGTATTCTGTGAGGGGCATGGCGAGTTCATAGAAGATTTTTTTTTTGGCACAAGTTAGCGGAAATTGATTTTTTTATTGTTTTTTCTCATAAAGTCTCCCTTTCTGCTAACTTTTGACAAAAAGTTAAATTTTTCATGGACTCACTATGCCCCTCAGCGAATACCTTGGGGTGTCTTCTTTCCAAAATGGGGTCATTTGTGGGGTGTTTGTACTGTTCTGGCATTTTGGGTGGGGCTAAATTGTGAGCAGCCATATAAAACCTAAAGGT
Organism: Bufotes viridis; assembly: GCA_033119425.1. Classification (NCBI taxonomy): domain Eukaryota; kingdom Metazoa; phylum Chordata; class Amphibia; order Anura; family Bufonidae; genus Bufotes; species Bufotes viridis. The sequence continues at coordinate 285,949,639 of CM065592.1, read as the reverse complement.
ACTCGTTGGAATTTGGGCCCCTTTGCGCACCCAGGCTGCAAAAAAGTGTCACTCATGTGGTATCGCCGTACTCAGGACAAGTAGGGCAATGTGTTTTGGGGTGTATTTTTACATATACCCATGTTGGGTGAGAGAAATATCTCTGTAAATTGACAACTTTGAATAGAAAAATTTAAAAAGTTGTCGTTTACAGTGATATTTCTCACACACAGTGTGGGTATATGTAAAAATACACCCCAAAACACATTGCCCTACTTCTCCTGAGTTCGGCGATACCACATGAGTGACACTTTTTTGCAGACAAGATGCGCAAAGGGGCCCTAAAACCAATGAGTACCTTTAGGATTTCACAGGCCATTTTTACGCATTTGGATTCTCACGCTTTAGGACCCCTAAAATGCCAGGGCAGTATAAATACCCCACAAGTGACCCCATTTTGGAAAGAAGACACCCCAAGGTATTCTGTGAGGGGCATGGTGAGTTCACAGAAAAAAAAAAATTTGGCACAAGTTAGCGGAAATTGATTTTTTTTTTTTTTTTTTTTTACAGTCTCATATTCCACTAACTTGTGACAAAAAATAATATTTTACATGAACTCACCATACCCCTCAGCGAATACCTTGGGGTGTCTTCTTTCTAAAATGGAGTCACATGTGAGGTGTTTGTACTGCTCTGGCATTTTAGGGTCTCCGCAATCATTACACGTATGGCCAGCATTAGGAGTTTCTGCGATTCTCCTTATATTGAGCATACGGGTAATGAGATTTTTTTTCCCGTTCAGCCTCTGGGCTGAAAAGAAAAAAAATGAACGGCACAGATTTCTTCATTCGCATCGATCAATGTGGATGAAAAAATCTCTGCCCAAAAATGTGCAAAAAAAAAAAAACGTCACAGATTTCCTCATTCGCATCGATTAATGTGGATGAAAAAATCTCTGCCCAAAAATGTGCAAAAAAAAACGGCACAGATTTCCTCATTCGCATCGATCAATGTGGATGAATAAATCTCTGCCAAAAATGTGCAAAAAAAAGTAGTAAGGCCCCATTCACACGTCCGCAAAAATGTCCGCATCTATTCCGCAATTCTGCGGAATAGATGCGGACCCATTCAGTGTGAATGGGGCTGGCGGTGATGCGGAGAGCACACTATGCGCTTACCGCATTAGCATTTGCAAAGCTGCGGCCGCAAACTTCCGGGTTTCGGCCCCCAAACATCCGGCCGCAGCTCCGCAAAAGATAGAGCATGTCCTATTCTTGTCCGCAATTGCGGACATGAAAAGGCATTTTCTATATAGTTCTGGCAATGTGCGGATCCGCAAAATGCGTAAAGCACATTGCCGGTGTCCGTGTTTTGCGGATCCACGGATCCATGGATCCGCAAAACACATACGGACGTCTGAATGAGCCTTACAGGGGGGTAATTAGTGTCAGGGGGGTGACATGGGGTGATCGGGGGTTAATCAGGGGTTAATCAGGGGTTAATCAGTGACGGGGGTGGGGGGGTGGCGGGGATGGGTTGGGGGGGGGGGTCTGTGTGGTGATTTGGTGCACTTATAAAAGTTTCCTTTGGGGTTCCCAAGCAAAAGGGACCACCAAAGGAACGATCAGCAAGCATATCAGACGCTGTTAACAAAACAGTGTCTGATATGCCATTTTTTTAAACTTCTACAGCCTGCCAGCGCACGATCAGCGCTGGCAGGCTGTAGTTTACCTTGTCCCCGACGCGATCCTGTGAACGCACGCGCGCACGTTCACAGGAAATCTCGCCTCTCGCGAGATGACGCGCCCGCGCGTCAAGGAGGAATGAACCGACCGCCCGCAGGACGCAATCCTGCGTGAGGCGGTCGGCAACTGGTTAAGGAGGGACCCGGCCTCTATCCACCAGTTATTTGCGAGAAACTTGTCCTATGGTTAATACAGAAATCCAACAACTTTCTCTTTTGTTTTTTGTTTTTTTCTTTTTCGGGAGGGAATAATAGCGGGTGCTGTCATGGGCTCATAGAAAAGTGATTACCGGTGAGTGTAATCTTATATTTCCCTTATGCCCATGACAGCACCCTTGAGAGATGACTAGAATAGAAACTAGATTTAGGGAGGGATAACAGCCTGCAAAACTTTCCTTCCAAAGGATAACTGATCCTTGCCACCTAGATCCAGCTTGTAATGATGGAAGAAGGTAGTAGGTGATTTCCGAGTAGCTGCCCTGCAGATCTGCTCTAGGGAAGATTCGGCTCTTTTTGCCCAGGAAGTGGAGACGGACCTAGTTGAGTGTGCCCCAAAACCTAATGAACAGTGCTGCCCTACTGAGGAATAGGCCAAGGCGATAGCTGCCACAATCCATCTAGAAAGAGTCCTGGAAGTAACCTTATCTCCTTTATTCTTCCCAGCAAACTGTACAAAGAGCCTGGAAGACTTTCTCCAGGATTCAGTCAGCTCCAAATATCTTAGAAGGCATCTTCTGACGTCTAAGCAGTGTAATTTCATTTCTTTCTCATTATTTGGCTTTTGGCATAATGAAGGTAAGACTATGTCTTGAGATCTATGGAAGAAGGAGACGACCTTGGGAAGAAAAGAGGGGTCCGACTTGAAGATAACCCTGTCATCCAAGATCTTAGTGTAAGGAGGTGAAGTAGAAAGGGCAGATATCTCGCTTACTCGCCTGGCCGAGGTGATAGCTACCAAATAGGCGGTTTTGAAGGATAGTATTTTTGCTGGTAAGTCTTCCAGCGGTTCAAACGGTGGCTCCATGATACTGGACAAAACTAGGCTGAGGTCCCATGGAGGAGTCGATATTCTTGGTATTTGTCTAGTACGACTGACTGGCTTAAAAAATCTCCTTATCCAAGAATGATTGGCTAAGGGGGAGTCAAAATACGCACTAAGTGCTGAAACATGAACTTTTAGTGTACTGATTCTTAATTTCTTGTCTAGGCCGCTCTGCAGAAAATCAAGAATCACCGGCATGGGGGGGGGGGGGTCCAAAGGGTCTATCGGGACACCAGAAAATTTTAAGAAGTTTTTCCATATTCTCAAGTAAATAGATGAAGTAGTATCCTTTCTACAAGACAGGAGAGTCTGGACTCTGGACAGGCCTTTCTTTTCTAGTATGGCCCTTTCAGATACAAGGCAGCAAGGTGTAGGTTGCTTACTTCCGGATGGTAAACTGGCCCCTGATATAGCAATTCCTGGGTGTCTGGCAGAATCCATGGCTCCATTATCGAGAGTTTGTGTAGCCAGGTGAACCATGACCTTCTGGGCCAGAATGGGGCTATCAGGATTAGTCTCGTCCTGTGCCGTCGCAGCTTCTGTAGGACCCTTGGAATAAGCCTTATTGGTGGGAAGGCATATAGAAGGTTGTTTGGCCAGTTTTGGGAGAAGGCGTCTATGCCTGTTGGCAAATCTTCCGGATTTAAAGAAAAGAATAGATGACATTTTCGATTTTCTTTGTTTGCAAATATGTCTATTAAAGGTTTCCCCCAGAGCCGTATTATCTGATTGAATACTGTCTGGTTCAGACACCATTCTCCTTGATGCAGACGATTTCGACTTAGAAAGTCCGCTTTTTCGTTCTCTATACCCTTTAAGTGCACTGCTTTTAAGAAGGTGACTGAAGGGATGATTAAAGAGAAAATCTCTTCTGTGAGTGACATGAGGACCTCGGACCTTGTCCCGCCTTGTCTGTTCAAATAGGACACTAATGTGGTGTTGTCTGTGAAAATTTTTATCACCTTCCCTTTTAGCATGGGGAGAAATGCTACTAGGGCCAGCAGAACCGCTCTTAATTCCCTTACATTTTGAGAGTCTCTCCTTTCTTGAGGGGACCATTCTCCCTGAGCGACCCAAAGGGAAGTGCTCTGTACTGAAAATGGCGGATTTCTCCATCCATGAGAATTGCTACTCTCAGGAACCTCTGAGAGTCTGGGTGGATCGGGATGTGATAGTATGCGTCTTTTATGTCGAGTGTTAACATTACACATTTTGGGAAAAGCTGTTTTATTGCTGATTGTATTGATTCCATGCGGAATTTTTTGTACGTGAGGAACGGATTTAATTGTCTTGAAAAAGGGAGGAATAGAAACCCCCCCGTTTCTGATTGGGGACCTCTGTCAGGACTTTTTTCGCCAAAATGGAAAGTACTTCTTGTTTTAAAGCCTGGTTTTTTAAGGAGTTCCTGTCTGGCCTTGTAATCTTCATCCTTTCCGGTGGGGAAGAGGCAAATTCTAGACGAAATCTGTCTCTTATTACCCCCAAAATCCAAGGGCTTGCGGAAATAGTTTCCCAAGCATGAAGGAAGAGAGACAACCTTCCCCCCACCGGAACGGCACAGTCATTGTTGATTAGACTTGGGGCGATTACTGGACTGGGAGCTAAAAAGGAGACCTTTCTCTTTTCTGTTACGGTTATCCCGCCAGTACCTCTGTCTTTTATCCGAAAATTATTATTTTTGTTTTTCCCAAAAAAAATGGCGGTTATTAGTGGGTCTGCTGGAGGGGAACCCTTTTTTGTCATCTGCGGCTTTTTCCAAAAGGTCATCGAGGACAGATCCGAACAAAAAAAATCGCCCTGGAATGGTATAGCGCACAATTTATTCTTGGACCCCGTGTCTCCAGACCATCCGTTCAACCAAACTGCTCTTCTGACGGAATTAGTTAAAGCCGCAGATCGAGCGCTTAACTTCAAGGCATTAGCAGATGCATCCGAGATAAAGTCCACCGCCTTTAGAATTGTAGGAAAGACCTCTAATAGTTGATCCCTTGGGGTTTTGTCCTCTATATGGGTTTCTAGATCCTGTAACTATATTTTAAGGGATCTTGCAGTGGACGTGGCAGCAATGTTTGGTTTAAATGCCTGGGTGGAGGCTTCCCAGGCGTTTTTAAGAAATAACTCTGCCCTTCTATCCATAGGGTCCTTTAGGTCCCCCAGGTCTTCAAAGGCTAATGCTGATTTTTTAGACATCTTTGCTACTGGGGCATCAATTTTTGGTGGTCTATCCCAACTAGATCACTCTGCTTCATCAAACGGATATTTTCTCTTCACATTTTTAGGGACGAAAAAATTTTTGTCCGTTTTTTTCCACTCCTTATGTATCAGAAATTTCACATTTTCATTTATGGGGAAGACCCTAGATATTTTGTGAGCTAAGTCCCCAAACATGATGTGCTGCACTGTCTGTTGCACTTTGGTTTCGTCCACTTTCATTGTCGCCCTAATGGCCTTGAGTATGGAGTCTGTATCCTCATGTGAGAATAGCGATTTACCCGCCGACTCCTCTTCAGAAGAAGAATCTGAAGAATCTCGGATCTCCCCCTGTTCCGCTCCATCCTCAGAAGAGTCTGAGTCTGAGAAGCGACTGGCACGACTTTCTCCGCTTAAGGGAGTAGATGGGAGAAGTTTTTTAAACTCTTTTAAAGAATCCGCTATCTCGGATTTCATCATACTTTTGATGTTTTGCAAAAATATTGGAGATTCCTCCTCTAGCATTTTGTCAATACACCGCTGACAGAGCAGTTTAGGCCAGGAAGGGGTTAACTTTTTCCTGCAAGTTGCACATTCTTTCCCCCGCGTCTTAGCAGTAGCCTTTCTGGGGCTCTTTTTTATATCCTGGGGATGAATAGCAGAAAAAAAACCTTTTAGTATAAAATATAAGAGAAGGTTGGGGATTAACCCCCTTACCCCACCAGGAGTACCGATCTGGAATCATGGTTGTCCTGGCTTTCAGTGCGCTGACCACCCTCTTCTTCCATGGTAAGGTCCAGGGTTGGAGGGTTTTCCATGTATGGGGTCTGCAGACGTCCTCTGGCTGGCTAGCACCCTTCCACCCGCGCACTGAGTAGAGTTAAATACTCCAGGTACGGTCCCTACCAGCATCCCCTCTGCGGCCTGTAGCGCTGACTTCCAGGACGCCGTGCGTTCCAGCCACCGGAAGTCGTATGTGCGTCACTTCCGGTTTTCCTCCGCGACTGCCCATAGGCACAGCACCGCCTCCCCCTCTGTAAGAACTTCCGGGGATGCTGCTGCAAGGAAGGAACAAGCCCCAGACCTCCCAAACACCACCAGGAGGATCCGGCGTGACAGCGGATGTGGTATGGCGCGCAGCTAGGACCGGGAAGGGTGTTTGTCCAGACTAATGGCGGCTCCAAGAGGAGACTTACGCCACACCAGGTACACCCTATGGTTAGTTTAAAAATTACCGGCTGGGCCCTGCAGCCATCCAAGCTCTCCAAAGAAACGTCCTATCCATAGGACAGGAAACAGGAACTGGTGGATAGGGGCCGGGTCCCTCCTTAAGAAGCTTTAAAAAAATTAAATACCAGATCCGTTTTTCCAGATGATACCGGAAAGACGGATCCGGTATTTCAATGCAAAATTCTACCGGATCCGGAAAAAAAAGATATCCGTTTGCATACAGATTTCCGGATCCGGCAGGCAATTCTGGCAACGAAACTGCCTGCCGGATTCTTCTAACACTAGTGTGAAAGTACCCTAATGCATTCTGAATGGATAAGGATACTTTCACACTTGCGGCATGGCCATCCGGCAGGCTTTTCTGGCGGGTGAACAGCCTGCCGGATCCGCCATGTCGCAAGTACCAGTGTGCTGCTGCTCCATCCCCATTGACTATAATGGAACGGGGGGCGGAGCTACGGCTCAGCACGGCCAGAGATCACCGGACTAAAAGTACTGCAGGTCCAACTTTTTAGTCCGGCGATCACTGCCATGCACTGCCGTGCTGCGCCGTAGCTCCTCCCCATAGTAAATGGGGATGGAGCGGCAGCACCCAGCTACCTGCCGGATAGCCATGCCGCAAGTGCTTTCACACTTGTGTTGTTTTATGCCAGCAGGCAGTTCCATTGCATGAAGTGCCTGCCTGATTAGGCAAACTGTATGCAAACGCATGTCATTTTTTCTGACCGATCAGGCATTTTTTAGACCTGCTCAGTCTGAAAAATTCCTGATCAGTCTGAAAAATGCATTGCAATACCAGATCCGTTTTTCCAGTGTCATCTGGCAAAACGGATGCGGTATTTATTCTTTTCACTTTTTTAAAGGTCTGCGCATCCGCAGACCAGAATCCCAGATTGTCAGTGCAGTATTTTTAATGCCGGATCCGGCACTAATGCATTGCAATGGAAATGAATGCCGGTGTAACGTTACATTTCCCTACTTAGTGAGATTTCCCTACCGGTCGCACTTGATATGACGTGAGGAGGCGTTCCCGGGTTGTGACGATCTGCGCATGCGCTAAATGACAGTTTAAGGAAAATCTCACCGGAGTTCAGCTGCACACCGGGACACTGCGCATGCGCCGGAGAGGGAAATATTACGACCCAGTGCACAAGCGCCGAGGGGAGATCTGATGGCCATTTTTTTCTATTAAATAAATAAATATAATATAAATAATATAATATTATAAAAATATAATAAATATAAATATTTATTTATTTAACCGAAAAAATGGCCATCAGATCTCCCCTCGGCGCTTGCGCACTGGGTCGTAATATTTCCCTACTTAGGCTCCCCGGCGCATGCGCAGTGTCCCGGTGTGCAGCCGAACTCCGTGTGAGATTTTCCCTAAACTGTAGTTTTGCGCATGCGCAGATCGTCACAACCCGGGAACGCCTCCTCACGTCATATCAAGTGCGACCGGTAGGTAAATCTCACTAAGTAGGGAAATGTAACGTTACACCGGATCCAGCATGTATTCCGGAATTTTGAACGGAGATAATACCGCAGCATGCTGCGTTATTATCTCCGGCCAAAATGCCATCCAGTGACTGAACTGAAGACATCCTGATGCATACTGAACGGATTTCTCTCTATTCAGAATGCATTAGGATATAACTGAAGTGTTTTTTTTCCGGTATTGAGCCCCGACGACGGAACTCAATGCTGGAAAAGTTTAAGGCTAGTGTGAAAGTACCCTAAGGATCCGCTCAGAATGCATCACCATTCTGCTTTGGAGGCAGACACCAAAACGCTGCAAGCAGCGTTTTGGTGTCCGTCTGACGAAACTGAGCCAAACAGATCAGTCTTGACATACGATGTAAGGCCTCATGTACACGACCGTTGTTTTGGTCCGCGTCGGAGCTGCATATTTTGCGGCTCGGGCGCGGACCCATTCACTTCAATGGGGCCATAAAAGATGCTGTCCGCATCCGTTGCTCCGTTCCGTGGCAAAAAAAATAGAGCATGTCCTATTTTTGTCAGTTTTGCGGACAAGAATAAACATTTCTACAATGGGCCGCGTTCCGTTCCGCAATTTCGCGGAGCAGCTTCCATGTTTTGCGGATCCACGGTTTGCGGACTGCAAAACCGATACGGTCATGTCCATGAGGCTTAAGTCAATGGGGACAGATCCGTTTTCACTGACACAATAGAAAACAGATCCGTCCCCCATTGACTTTCAATGGTGTTTAAGACGGATCCGTTTTGGCTATGTTAAAGAATAGCTACAAGAAATACGTCAAACGTAAAATGCTTACAGTTAGGAATCTGTAACACTGACTAAAACATGGCGTCCTATTCTGTCTTCTATACAGACGCCATTTTCTCGAAGACCTACAGATGTCAAGTGACGTCTGTGCCGCATGGTCACCGTTGCCACCTGCTCTAGCGTGAGGCAGGAATAGGCGGGAATGGGCTGCGCCTCAGCCCTGCGATTGCTGTGGGTGTAAGCGGAAGCCACCAATGCCTGACAGGTAGCTCCGCCAATCCCTGAAGTGCGCGAGTTAGAAATCACAAGTGCGGGAGGCGCCTGACAGAACAGCAAAGATGGAGAGCACGGTGGCCAAATATGTGTCCCAGAAGATAAGCAAAACTCGCTGGCGCCCGGTGCCGGCCTCCTCCTTGCAGCAGCCCGATGTGTTTGCAGCGGGCTCCTGGGATAATGAGGTAACACAGGCTTCAGGGCAGATGTGGGCGCTGGGTTTCCCGCACTATAGTGCCTGCTTGCTGACGGGCTTCACAGAGTGCACACACCACATAGGGGCGCGTTATTAAAAACGTTCCTACAAAAACAAACTGGGGTCCAAATGGGTAAAATAGTAAGAACCTTCTTGTATGGACTGCATTGTGTTTCCATCCTTAGTGCAATGATGTGTAGCACATGACGTCAACAACCCATGTCCGTGACGTCATTGCCTATTGTCACTTGTTGGGTATGAGATGATCTGGCCACATGTAAAGGGGCCTCTGTAGAAGGGCTGCCACAGGTGGCTGGACCCCTGAGCTACATGCTCACCTTGCCTATTGCAAAAAAAAAACAAAACACATAAATCTGCACTAGTTAGCACGGTTTTGGTGCATTTTTTTAGGTTTTTGTGTGGGTTGTGGTTTGGATTTTCTATGTGAACAACCCCATTGAAGCTTAACATAAGGTGTGGAATCACATGAACAATTGACATGCTGCGGACAAATAGGCAATGTGTACATCAGCCTTTCATGTCACTCTAATGACACTGTATTAGGGCACACGAGCGAGTTCAGCACGTGGCAGTGTGTACATCAGCCTTTCATGTCACTCTGCTGGCACTGTATTAGGGCACATGAGCAAGTTCAGCACGTGGCAGTGTGTACATCAGCCTTTCATGTCACTCCTGGCACTGTATTAGGGCACACGAGCGAGTTCAGCACGTGGCAGTGTGTACATCAGCCTTTCATGTCACACTGCTGGCACTGTATTAGGGCACACAAGCGAGTTCAGCACGTGGCAGTGTGTACATCAGCCTTTCATGTCACTCCTGGCACTGTATTAGGGCACACGAGCAAGTTCAGCACGTGGCAGTGTGTACATCAGCCTTTCATGTCACTCTGCTGGCACTGTATTAGGGCACACGAGTGAGTTCAGCACGTGGCAGTGTGTACATCAGCCTTTCATGTTACTCTGCTGGCACTGTATTAGGGCACACGAGCGAGTTCAGCGCGTGGCAGTGTGTACATCAGCCTTTCATGTCGCACTGCTGGCACTGTATTAGGGCACACGAGCGAGTTCAGCACGTGGCAGTGTACATCAGCCTTTCATGTTACTCTGCTGGCACTGTATTAGGGCACACGAGCGAGTTCAGCACGTGGCAGTGTGTACATCAGCCTTTCATGTCACACTGCTGGCACTGTATTAGGGCACACGAGCGAGTTCAGCGCGTGGCAGTGTGTACATCAGCCTTTCATGTCACACTGCTGGCACTGTATTAGGGCACACGAGCGAGTTCAGCACGTGGCAGTGTGTACATCAGCCTTTCATGTCACACTGCTGGCACTGTATTAGGGCACACGAGCGAGTTCAGCGCGTGGCAGTGTGTACATCAGCCTTTCATGTTACTCTGCTGGCACTGTATTAGGGCACACGAGCGAGTTCAGCACGTGGCAGTGTGTACATCAGCTTTTCATGTCACACTGCTGGCACTGTATTAGGGCACACGAGCGAGTTCAGGGCGTGGCAGTGTGTACATCAGCCTTTCATGTCACACTGCTGGCACTGTATTAGGGCACACGAGCGAGTTCAGCACGTGGCAGTGTGTACATCAGCCTTTCATGTCACTCTGCTGGCACTGTATTAGGGCACACGAGAGTTCAGCACGTGGCAGTGTGTACATCAGCCTTTCATGTCACACTGCTGGCACTGTATTAGGGCACACGAGCGAGTTCAGCACGTGGCAGTGTGTACATCAGCCTTTCATGTCACTCTGCTGGCACTGTATTAGGGCACACGAGCGAGTTCAGCGCGTGGCAGTGTGTACATCAGCCTTTCATGTCACACTGCTGGCACTGTATTAGGGCACACAAGCGAGTTCAGCGCGTGGCAGTGTGAGCTCCTCTGAGAGACTAGACACAGCCTTATAATAACGTCCTGCGTTCCTGTCAGAGCGGGAACACGATGCAGTTTTTCAGCACAACAATCCATGTAGAAAAAAACGCACGTAATCCGCAACGTGCGGGTAGCCTTATGCGTTTTTTTTTTTTTTTTTCTCTTCGTGCTTTTTTGGGGGCTCTTGTAAAATACAAATGAATCTCGTGAATTCTTTTGTTCAGATTTTTTGAGACATTTTTTTCCTACAAAAGACATGGAAAACCTGGAAAAATTCACAATGTAACACACAAAAAACCCTGTAGTGCATTTCAGGATTCCCTTTTGACTTGTAGCTAAAATCTGGCTGCTGTTTTTTATGCTGAAACGGTGCAAAAAAAAAAATGTGTCATTCTTCCTTGTGCCTCTTTCTATGAATGCGATGCAGCGTGTCCAGGTCTGCCTGCATGCAATGCCTCTGCATTTTCCCTCGGTGTGCACGCTCTCGGGTCCTGTGGAGCCATTCCTCTGTAGGATACATCCTGAGGAGCTTATGGTCATCGCTCAGAATGCCCCTTTCATGTTTTTTTTTTTTTTTCTACCTTTTTGTAGGAAAACAAAGTATCTGTGTGGTCTACTGGAGACTTTGGCGCCATCTCTATGGAGGAAGACTACCTGGCGGACCCCAAACTGTTGTGTGACATCAGACATAAAGGAGATGTGATGGACTTGCAGGTATTTGTATGACATTACCTTGTCTCACCGCTATAATAATGTAGACGTGAAGGAGGTGTTAAATGGGAAATCTGAGTTTCTAATATTAATTATGCACTTTCTGAAGATCCCAATGCGCTGAATGCCTCTGCCTGCTTTATCCTATCTACAAAGATAGGATAACTGCCGCGGATCACAGCGCTCTGTCACAGGCAGGGTGCCGGCAATGTGCTCCTGCTGCCTGTATTTGTATATGAAACGTTACTCATCATTGGTGGCCAGTGCGCAGTCCCCTCCTCCCGTCTCTCCTCATTGGCAGCACAGGGGGAGGGAGAGACTGCTTCCTTCTCCCCGTTCTGCTGAGGGAACATGGCCGCGCCGAGAGCTGCGTGGCCACGTTCTCTGATACTAGGCTGTGCAGTAGCATAGCCTTTTATCGATTTTAAAGGCAAATTTCGGTATCAAAACCGGGCTAAAAGAATTGAATGGGTATTGAAACTTCGATACCCGAAACAACCCTATGCAGTCCCCTGCTGTACATGTATGGAGCTATGAATTCCAGTCACATAATTAATCTCAAAATGACCAGCCTATGATGGCTGCTGTCGCTGGGGGGATTTCACCTCTCCACTGTAGAGGTACCCCAGGGTCCTCTCAAATGCAACATAGCATCCATAATCCATTCAAGCAAAATCTGCGCTCCAAAAATCATATTGCACTCTTTCCCTTTAGAACCCTGCTGTATGCCCATACCGCAATTTAGGAGCACATGTGGGGTGTTTCTGTAAGCTGCAGGGTCAGGGTAATCAATACTGAGGTTTCATTTGCTGTATTATACTGCATTGGAACTGCTAGTTTGACGCTGACAGTTTGCCTATGAGACCCAGCTTGGGCCTCCTAGGCCTCTGTAGCTGGCAGACCCAGAGACCTTTGTAAGGCCTCGGGCTGCCGTGGCACCCAGTGATCTCATCACAGGGAGCCAGTGGAGTGACAGAGGGACCCTCATCCCTCTAAGGGGTTAATTTACCAGCATCTGAGTTTTTAGCGATGCCAGCAGATACAGCAGGCTTTTAGCAACAGCCCCTGCTGCGGATCGAGCAAGCACAGCTCCTCTGCCCGCCTGATTAGCATGCCGGACATATACAGCAAGCTCCCCAAAGCATTATTCCAAAGTCTATGGTCTTTATACTTGTTTTTAAGAAATACTTTAAAAAATTACAATTGTATTGAGTAAAAGTTGTTGGTCTCATTGGTTGAGCTTGTAAATCACAGCCACGATGATCGCATGGATACAACTGCTGTGCCCGTGTGATCTTCTGAATGTAACTGTACCCCATGGAGCCTGCAGGCAAGGTAAACTGTCACAGGTTACAATATTCCAAGTAGGAAATAAAATGTCTAAATTTAGACTCTGTGGGGGAGATCTATCAAACTGGAGTAAATTCCTCCTTTCATTTTATACAGCTCCTTTTGGAAAATGAAAATCTGATTGGTTCCTATGGAAATCTAAGGCTACTTTCACACTTGCGTTAGTGTGATCCGGCAGGCAGTTCCGTTGTCGGAGCTGCCTGCCGGATCCGCCGTTCAGTGTGACAACTGACAGCATTTGTAGACGGATCCGGGTGCGGATCCGTCTACAAATGCATTGCAAGAACGGATCCGTCCCTCCGCTTGTCATGCAGATGAACGGATCCATCCTTCAGTTGTTTCACAATGCCGGATCCGGCACTAATGCAAGTCAATGTAAATTAATGCCGAATCCGGCATTCCGGCGACTGATCAGGCATTTTGGATGGACATACCGCAGCATGCTGCGGTATTATGTCCAGCCAGAACTCCCGACAGTGACTGAACGGAAGGCCTACTGATGCAAACTGAACGGATTTCTCTCCATTCAAATTGTATGGGGATATGCCTGATCAGCTCTTCTCCGGCATAGAGCCCCGACAACGGAACTCTATGCCGGAAAAGAATAACGCATGTGTGAAAGTACCCTTAGCCGTTTCTACTTTACACCAGTTTGATAAATCTCCCTGTGTCTCCAAAATGGTCTTTTATTGATTGATCTGTAAAGTTCATTTGTTTCAGTTTTTAGATCAGGAGAGAATTGTAACCGCCTCATCAACGGGAAGAGTAACCATCTTCCGCCACCATCAAGGCAATCAGGTATCGTCATTTTTCGTGCCTTTTTTTTAATAATTTTGTAATCATTGAATATGGTTTAGCTGTAGATCTTAATATAATTTATCTGGTTTATTTTGCCAAAGACTCTGTCAGAAAAGCAGAAATGGGAATATGCTCATCACCATGTTGGTTCTGTTGGCACTGGAGCTCCCTGCACGGGTATCGTGTGCAGCAATCCTGAAATAGTCTCTGTTGGTGAAGATGGACGGATAAATCTTTTCAGAGCCGACAGCAAAGAGATTGTGCGGACCATTGGTATGTCTATACATTGCTGTGGTAAAGCTAACCTACAACTAAAGGGGTTCTCCGGGCTTTTAATATTGATAACCTATCCTCAGCATAGGTCATCAATATCAGATGGGGCGGGGGGGCACCCCCACCGATCAGCTGTGTGAAGGGAGGACATGCGTGTGCCTTCTCTCTTCCTGCTCACCATAGACATGGCAACAGCAAGAGAGAAGGGAGATGGAGCGCACCTTACCTCCATACAGCAGATTAGAGGATATTGACGACCTATGCTGAGGATAGGTCATCAATAGTAAAAATCTCAGAGAACTCCCTTTAAGTAGGACATATAACTTCCCAGAATAGATTGTGGATCACTTTAAGGGAGAGTTCACATGAAGTTTTATTTTTCCTTTCATCTGCTTCGTTAGAAGAACAACAAAAAAATAGAGAGAAAATCCTGCATGCAGTTATTATTTTTAGTTTTTTTCAATGTTAAAAAAACGTTTTTTTTCGTTCTTCTGAGAAGAAGAATGGAAAAATAATGGTCACGTGAACTCTCACTAAGCGGTAGATTTTTGAATGTCTTGGAATGTACGGCTTGTTAGGAGTGGTCTCCTCTGCAGCAGTGACTTGGCGTCCATTAGGAGCTGGAACAACTGGCCAGGTCTCCATTACCTGGCAGCTGAGGCTTCGGTCACATTTAATTTGCTGTCGCACAAATATGATACTGTATGTAAGTATTTGATTTAAAGTGATCATCCTACCTCCCTCCAGATGATGCAGATAGTAGTACCATCCATGCAGTAATCTTCCTCCGTACTACAGAAATCTTAACGGTTAATTCCATTGGGCAGTTGAAAATGTGGGACTTCAGACAGCAAGGGGATGATCCGACGCATATATTCTCCATGTAAGTACATAGTTATAAGATTCAATAATTAGCTACGGACTGTAGCCTATTTTCTCTATCTTGAGTGTAGTTCTGTTTTTTTTTTTTTTTTTTTTGTTCCTTCATTCAAGTAATGTCACATTTATGCTAGTTGTCCCTACCTTTCACTGCACACACAAATCTAATACTCCGAAGTTTAAAATGTTTGTATAAAAATTCATGTTGGTTTATACTGTGGGGAGCCCTGCTGCAGGCGTAGCTACAGTGCATACACACTACTGTCAGACTACATGAGCGCAATAGAGAATATGAAGAAATTCCAGCCTCCAGGCGATTATACTGCAGTTCGTGATTTATTTTCTAGCGGTAACACACAATGTTTTGGTCCACGGAGATATTCATCAAACTAATGTCCCTGGGAAAGAGGTAGGAATGGACGTCGTGGCCCAAAGGTTTGTAGTCACAGAAAAACATGCACGTGTCTTTGCGTGACAACGCACATTCTTGGGGAAAATCTCCATGATCTGAAACATGTGTTGCCACTTAAAAATAAACCACGAACTGCATTATTTTTCCTTGCATGCTGGAATTTCTTTATATTGTATTTTCAGTGTGGGAACCCTATTCCTAGCACCGGCACTCGCCCTTGGATAGCTTATGTACATACAGATACAACTGCGTATTCATTACAGAAAGGATATTGGTGAGGTCTCCATGCTGTTTCTGTAGGGGAAACTCCAGGATAACTTACAGCATGTATCTGCAAGGGCATCCTGCTTTGTGCTCAGACTAGCGGGGCAAGGGTGGAAATCCAAGGCTGGCCATCTGGCTCCTGCCGTGAACTAGTAGTTCTCCATGCCACAGATTTGTGCAGGGATTTGATCTGCTTGTGGGCACCAGTTGTGTTTTCTGCAGAAAGAACTGGCGTGTCCCTTTCTTGAATGGAAAAATCTGCACCTTAGGAACAAGGGCGCACATTCACCTTGAGATACAGAGCAGTTTTCCTATGTATTTCGGCATGTAATATGTGGCTAAACTCACATAGAAAATATGCCATGTCAATATACTCTCAAAGGGGGTGCCAAAGATTGTACTGTACAGTGGTCTCTCAAATGACAATATTACCGTATTTTTCGCTTTATAAGATACCCCCAAAAAAAAGCTGTAGCGGACTGGACCCTGTACCAGAGTCTGCCCCAGTTTCCTGGAAGGGACTGCTTGCTCGCCTCCTGCCCTGCGACTATGGCCCCATGTATGCTTGTCCTGTTTGAGCGGTGATACCCCAGATAGCTCTGCTATGGAGCCCATTCGTATAATGAAAGACTATGGGAAAGACTTTAGCTCCATGGCAATTGAACTGGATGTGTGTGGTCTGAGTGCCATTCCATAATGTGCGCTCAGACCTAAGCTATCTGGGGATATGTTGCATGTATATGTTTTATGTAGTAATTGTAACGTATATGTTTTATGTCCTTTTGCAACCATGTGCTCAATGGAGTCTGCCTCTATCCTTGGATATATTGAGCGCTCAGATCCAAGCCTTCTGGGAATATGTTAAATGTCTGTGTATTGTAAAGGGTGGGACATTGTGTATTGAATAGTGATGTCTGTCCTATTGTCCCCACATGTGTATTGGCGATTTCCCTTTGTCCTGAGAGATAATTGAATGACTCCTCAATTGTCTCCAGGACAGAAGACATTGTGTATTCTCCGGCCTGTGGTGATTGCATTACCCATGTAGGGTGATTGTATCACAGGCAGAGGGGAGGGATATGCTGGGGGTGTCTGTATTGTCCCAATGTGTGTGATTGGCTGCTGTATCCCGTGTCGCAGTCTTCCTTCTGGTCCTCTAGGGGAGTGTCCACCAGGTGGGAGACCTGGATAAATACCGGGCAGGTAGCCCTTAATAAATGATAGAGTTCCTGTTTAACCCTCAAAGTGAAGTGTCGTCTCATTATTGGGGGAGGAGTTATTGGATGCTGTTCCAGTCTGACTGCTAGGAGTGCAAACCTATTCGTATGGTTCCTATTCAACTGTCTACAGCATTCAGAGGCTTGAGAGGATTCGTATGCTTCTCAGGTTCGGTGGTTGTGGTGTCGTCTAGAGCGCTTGGAATCCTCAAGAAGCGCTAGGAGCATCTTTCAACGGAGGTACCCAGTCGGGGCGCCAGGCGATCCGTTACATTGGTGGCAGGCAGTGGGATGGCGTCCTAGTGCGAGGTAAAGCAGCTCATTCGTGGATTTACAAATTGAGGGCGACGATACAGCGTCCCTATCTACAGAAAGATTTGGGAAAATGGGGTTCGTGGACCCCTGGGCAGCACACACACCTGAGAAAGAGAGTGAATTGGAATGGAGAGATAATGCCCGGAAAGAATTATGGTACGATGCCCTGGAGGAAGTCCAGTATCAACGGCAACAGCGCCTTCCTGGTTTCGCATACCAGTTGGAGAAGCAAATGGCCTGGCAGATGCCGCTTCTGGGAGACCAACCCGGAGGGCAGCAGGTAAGACAACTTGAGTACCTCGTGGAAAGGGAACTGAGCCTGGATGCCTCATACCGGGCACTGTGGTGGTGCACTGTCCAGCCAGAGACGTGGAGGGCAGAGGGCATCCAGCCAGAGGGGAGAACTACACGAGCCCTGGCCTGTTGTGGAAAGCCTTAGCGGAGGACGCCGACTTCGGCAGTCCAGCAGAGTCACGGTACTGGGCTATCTATCATTACCGAAGTGAGATGCTACGGGGCCCGAGATCTATTGGACTGGGAGAAGATCTCCGCCGCTTCGCTGCCATGGAACGAGAGCTGGAAATGGACTATGTGGAACTACTCAACTCAGGTCAGCCACAAAGCATGGACGCAGAACAGGAAAACTGGGTGGCGGACCCAGACCTGCCAGCCTACAGCTGGGAAAACGTGGCAGAGGTACCCCCTGCTTCACTACCAACTGCAGAAGTAGGGGACCTCATAGACTTGTCCTGGAGAGACCAGATGGCAGGTGGAGATGGGACCGAGATCTCTCTACCGGCCCTACAGGGATGCTGGGCAGTCGGCCCAGATCCCCAGCGGCAGTGTGTATCCCAGGGAGCTGAAGGTGTCGTCCTTCCTCCCCAGCGGCCGTGTGTACCCCCGGGAGCTGAAGGTGCCGTCCCTTCCCCCCAGCGGCCGTGTGTACCCCCGGGAGCTGAAGGTGTCGTCCTTTCTCCCCAGCAGCAGTCTACTGTTCAGGGAGAGGAGCTGGTTACCCCCTCTCCCCAGCAGAAGCATAACCCACCAAGGGAAGACACTAAGCCCCTCACCAGCGCAGATGGGACCGCGGTCTCTGCGCCCCAGCTACAGGGAGTACGGAGGGTCAGCCCTGCTTCCCAGCGGCAGAATCTTTTACCAGGAGGGAGAGTCTTGTCCCTCCTCCCCAGCAGCAGCCTAGCCCACCAAGGGGAGACAACAGTGCAGATGGGACCGTAATCTCTGCACCTGCACCACTGGAGATATGGACAGTCTGTCCTGGTCCCCAACAACAGGACAAGGTATTGGAAGAGAAGGCGGTTTGTTTTCCCGTAATACAAGAGAGGACGTCGCAGGGAGAGGAGCCTGTTACCCCTTCTCCCCAGCAACCGCTTTATCCAACCAGGAGAGAGGACACCCTGGTTACTTTTTTCCCAGACTATGGATTTCCCACTGAATACATGTGGCAGGAGAACACCAGGACAGCTACACCGGGTAAGAAAGGCCGACCGACTATCAGAGCCCCAGACCGATTGGAGGTCTGGAGTCTGGATAGTCTCTTTGGTAAAGGGGAGAAATGTAGCGGACTGGACCCTGTACCAGAGTCTGCCCCAGTTTCCTGGAAGGGACTGCTTGCTCGCCTCCTGCCCTGCGACTATGGCCCCATGTATGCTTGTCCTGTTTGAGCGGTGATACCCCAGATAGCTCTGCTATGGAGCCCATTCGTATAATGAAAGACTATGGGAAAGACTTTAGCTCCATGGCAATTGAACTGGATGTGTGTGGTCTGAGCGCCATTCAATAATGTGCGCTCAGACCTAAGCTATCTGGGGATATGTTGCATGTATATGTTTTATGTAGTAATTGTAACGTATATGTTTTATGTCCTTTTGCAACCATGTGCTCAATGGAGTCTGCCTCTATCCTCGGATATATTGAGCGCTCAGATCCAAGCCTTCTGGGAATATGTTAAATGTCTGTGTATTGTAAAGGGTGGGACATTGTGTATTGAATAGTGATGTCTGTCCTATTGTCCCCACATGTGTATTGGCGATTTCCTTTGTCCTGAGAGATAATTGAATGACTCCTCAATTGTCTCCAGGACAGAAGACATTGTGTATTCTCCGGCCTGTGGTGATTGCATTACCCATGTAGGGTGATTGTATCACAGGCAGAGGGGAGGGATATGCTGGGGGTGTCTGTATTGTCCCAATGTGTGTGATTGGCTGCTGTATCCCGTGTCGCAGTCTTCCTTCTGGTCCTCTAGGGGAGTGTCCACCAGGTGGGAGACCTGATAAATACCGGGCAGGTAGCCCTTAATAAAAAAGAGAGTTCCTGCTTGACCCTCAAAACGAAGTGTCGTCTCGTTATTTGGGGGGGATTTGACTGTATGCTGATTGCCAGGAGTGTAAGCTGTTCATATTGCTTTTCCTGTTCGGCTGCTTCCAGGGTTCGTTTGTCTCTTGTTCGGGAAGTTGGTGATTGCAGTAGCTGCTGGTCTATCCGGAAAAGGGAATATCGCCTAAACGGAGTTGTGTGCGTAACGGTCCGTTACAAAAGCGATGGCTGACACTGATGTATCGCCGGCCGCTATGCTGCACAGCGCGGCCGGCGATACATCAGTTACAGTGCGGGGAGGGTGGAGGGGCTGGAAGCATGTCGCGGCGGGCCCTGTCACATAACTGTCTTTCTATGTAAAGTCTGTCTTTACTGCTGAAACAATCTCTCTCCTATTGATAAAATCGCCAGCCTCTGTACTCACTATGAATGCACTGCAGCAAGCAGACCGGCCGGTCGCGCTCCTGCTTCATTAATGAAGATACAAAGACAGTTATGTGCGCGGTTTAGGACACATAAGGGGGACCAGCATTAGATCCATATGTGTCCCTCATGGCCCTATGTGTCATAGCTCACATCCCCTCATAACAGTGCCATCCACAGATCTCCCATACCAATGTCATACCCAGACCACCATTAGTTCAAAAGCACCCCTTCTGGTTCAAAAAAAATTTTTTTTCTTATTTTCCTTCTCAAAAACCTAGGTGCGTCTTATAAACAGAAAAATATGGTTATTGGTTCCAGGACAACAATTATATGTTGAAACCATTGTAAATTGAGTAATCGGTTCTAAAGCCCCAAAATGTCATCCAAGATAAGAGAGAATGAAGATTTAGGAAAAATAAGCAGATAATGAAGACATATAAAACAAGTCCTTACATATAACAGTCAGGAATAGCTGCCAACTAGTAACTAATACAGCTATCTTACCAGAGAAGTGGCCTTGATTCGTTGGATCTGAGTCTGAGGCATTGTATGTTGACTCTAGTTTCAACTTACGATGGGTCAGAAAAGAACATTGTATGTTGAAAATATTGTATTCTGAGGCCATTGTATTTTTTATTTTAAGAAATTTTATTCAAGGAGAATAGGCACATTACATGATGCACAACAGTTCCAAAGAAAGAAACCTATTATGTCAATAGCACATGTACATTCAATTCCAGAACATATTGGTAGACAGTTCCCTTCCAGTAATTCTCGCATGATCGAGTCCACTATATTTGTTCATAGTTCAACCGAAATTTTTACTTTTCTTCCCCAGCAGCCCTTCCCAACTTCAAATCTGTTTTTTCATCAGGTTCACACACATATGGGGGGGGGGGGATTGTTAGGAAATGCTGGAAAACCCCTTCACTACCGAGCCACTTTTCACTTTAAATCCCAGGCCGATTTTTGCAAATCTGACGTGTCCCTATGTGGTAATAACTTTGGAACACTTACTTATCCAGGCCATTCTGAGACTGTGTTTTCTCGTGACATTGTACTTCATGACAGTGGTAAATTTCAGTCAATATTTTTCACCTATGTTTTTATTAAAAAGCCCGAAAATTTAGAAAAATTCACTATTTTGCAGGCTTGAATTAACAGACATGGATTTTAGCTGCCATGTCGCATGTTAAAAAATATTCCTGAGGTCCCCAGAAATTTAAAAAACCCAAGAAGTGACCCCATTTTGGAAAGGGCACCACCGTACGAACATTTTAAGGGGTGGAAAAGGCACAGGTGTTTCACAGAAATGAATATGTAGTGGTTGGTGGAAAGTGGATCTGTAAGCTATGCGGACTAAGGCCTAATTCACACGTCTGTAGTGTGTTTTGCGGAAACACGGATCTGCAAAACACGGACGGCTGCAATGTGCGTTCTGCATTTTGCGGACCGCACATTGCTGGCACTATTTAGAGAATGCCTTTTCTTGTCCGCAGTTGCGGACAAGAATAGGACATGTTCTATATTTTTTTTACGGAAACGCGAATGCGGACATCACATAGTGTGCTGTCCACATCCATTCCTGCCCCTTTGAAATGAATGGGTCTGCAACCCTTCCGCAAAATAGCGGATGGGATGCGGATCCATTTTGCGGACGTGTGAATTAGGCCTAAATCAGAGATATCAGGAGGTAAAACTACAGGGTACATCAAGGATGAAATTAAATTAATACTCCATGGATGTGTGGTAGATTCTGAAACAATCCTGCACGCACAGGCCAGGTTTTTCAGGGCAGGTTTCACAGTGGTAAATTGTGTCTTTCCTTATCCCCCTTTTGGAACACACCCTGCATCTTTTTTGGGTCCTTCCATTCCTCGCTGTTTGGGGGATTTTACCAGGGAAATATTACCCTGGTACAACTCGGGCACCGTAACTTGCAGAAGTACTGGGGCCCTCCTTTGCTTGGTTTGGAAGAATTAATACCTTTATCACCACCTCTTGATATTGTACGAATGTTCTTGTCTGGCCTCTAGATCTAAATGGCACGTACTGTGCCATCTGTACAATCTGCACAGGCAGCTTTTTGCACCACACTTTTGTTTTTCGTGTGGCACTGTAGGGCTTCAGACCTTGATCTGAAAGATCCCCCTCCCATGTACCTGTTGTAGTCCAGAATGCTGTCTGGTTTGGGCACAGTGGTAGTGGTACCATGTACAGGGGCAGGGGAGCTGGTGTTAGTGTGAATGGTGGTCAGTAAAAGGACATCCCTCTTGTCTTTGCACTTAACCACCAACATGTTCTCATTGAGAAGAGCATGGCTTTCTCATTTTCTTAGCGGTTGCCCTACCAGGGATTTAGGGAGGCCTCTCAGATTTTTGCATACTGTGCCGCAAGCCACAGTACCTCTGGAACTTAGTGACCGGAACAGTGGTAGACTTGTGTAGTAATTATCCACGTATAGTTGGTAACCCTTATCCAGCAGTGGGTGCAGTAAGTCCCACACTATCTTTCCACTAATTCCTAGGACGGAGGGGCTTTCTGGGGGTTCAATCCGGGTGCCCCTCCAATCATAAACCCGAAACTTGTGAGTGTATCCAGAGCTACTCACAGATTTTATACATTTTTATGCCATACCTTGACCGCTTGCTGGGCAGGTACTGGTGGAATCTTACCCTTTGAAAAGTAATAGGGATTCATCTATGCAGACATTTTGTTCTGGGGTGTACACTTCCGAAAACTTTGAAGTGGTCAAGGACGGGCCTAATTTTGAACAGACTGTAAAATGTGGGGTCATTCTGGGGTGGGCACTGTGCATTATCATTGTAATGCAAAAACTTCAGTATTGTTTGGCATCGATTACAAGCAATGGTATTACTGTAAATTGGAGTATGGTACAAGACATCCACACTCCAATACTGAGTAATCTATATATTTTTTTTTTTTTTTTTTAACGCCCATATGCAGCAAGAGCCCCCAAAAAGTAATCATCTCTGCTGCATATACTGGGGTCTAGCGTATATGGCATTGTGGGGTTCTGGGGAATAAATTGCCGGGCATATAAACTTGTTTGGTTTACCATCAAATTAATAAAATCTTCAGAGATTAAAAAAAAAAAAAAAAAAATTTGAAGCCTGCATAATCTATCTGAATTCCTGAGCTGCCCACAAACTCAGGAATTTGGGGCTGATAATTGTCATGGCTGTGGGGTCCATGTGGGCTTCCTCTGCTCCCTGGGGCGCCTTCTAGAGGGTCCCTCATCAGCGGATGATGATGAGGGGGTAGAGGAAAGTGGCATCCTCTTCTCCCTCACTTGCAGACTGTATCTGAGGCATCTGTATGCCAGCTGAGTACACTCTTTGGGGTGAACGGGCCACGGGGAAGGGACAGAGGGTGGGTTAGATCTGGAACTGCTGCAAATGAAATAAAGATCAGAGCAGCAATTCCAGATGTTCTTCTTTCAGCAGCAAAAGGTCAAATTGCGGTGGTGCAGCACGGAGAAGGACAGAACCTCTCTGCACGCAGTCACCAGCTAAAATGGCTGCCTGCAGACAGGTTCAGCCCTTTCCTGTGCTGCTGTAGCGCTGGGATTGGCCTGTCTGCAGAAACTGGCCAGTGGCAGCCATCAGGGCTGCAGGGGGGTGGAAAAACCTCCCTGTGCCCGTAGGAAAGATGGCTGCCTGCCGTGCAGAGCATTGATCGTACCCTGGTCACCGAGCTGTACGGCGCTGGGATTTCCGACCCACTTTCCAGTGCTGTACATGTACGCCGCTGGTATCCTATGGGTTAAACCTCTGCCCTCTTTAACCACTTCAGCCCCCCTAGCTTAAACCCTTAATGACCAGGCCACTTTTTACAATTCCGCACTACACTACTTTCACCGTTTATTGCTCCATCATACAACTTGCCACCCAAATGAATTTTACCTCCTTCTCTTCTCACTAATAGAGCTTTCATTTGGTGGTATTTCGGTATTGCTGTCATGTTTACCTTTTTTGCTATTATTAAAAATTTAACGACATTTTTCACTTTCTGTTGTAAATTTTTTTTAAAAACTACATTTCTATATAAATTTTTCTATAAATTTATTATTCTACGTGTCTTTGATTAAAAAAAAAAAAAATCCAATAAGTGTATGTTTATTGGTTTGGGTAAAAGTTATAGCGTTTACAAACTATGGTGCAAAAAAGTGAATTTCCGCATTTTGAAGCAGCTCTGACTTTCTGAGCACCTGTCATTTTTCTTGAGGTGCTAGAATGCCAGGATATTATAAATACCCCCCAAATGACACCATTTTAGAAAGAAGACACCCAAAAGTATTCGCGGAGGGGCATGGTGAGTTCATGTATCATTTCATTTTTTTTTCACAAGTTAGCGGAAAATGACACTTTGAGGAAAAAAAAATAATAAAGTTTCCATTTCTGCTAACTTCTGGCAAAAAAAATAAAAAATCTCCCACGGACTCACTATGACCCTCGGTGAATACCTTGGGGTGTCTACTTTCCAAAATGGGGTCATTTGTGGGGTGTGTTTACTGTTCTGGCATTTTGGGCGGGGCTAAATTGTGAGCAACCATGTAAAACCTAAAGGTACTCGTTGGAATTTGGGCCCCTTTGCGCACCCAGGCTGCAAAAAAGTGTCACTCATGTGGTATCGCCGTACTCAGGAGAAGTAGGGCAATGTGTTTTGGGGTGTATTTTTACATATACCCATGCTGGGTGAGAGAAATATCTCTGTAAACGACAACTTTTAAAAAAAAAATTTTTTATACAAAGTTGTCGTTTACAGAGATATTTCTCTCATCCAGCATGGGTATATGTAAAAATACACCCCAAAACACATTGCCCTACTTCTCCTGAGTACGGCGATACCACATGTGTGACACTTTTTTGCAGCCAAGATGCACAAAGGGCCCTAAAACCAATGAGTACCTTTAGGATTTCACAGGGCATTTTTACGCATTTAGATTCTCACGCTTTAGGACCCCTAAAATGCCAGGGCAGTATAAATACCCCACATGTGACCCCATTTTGGAAAGACACCCCAAGGTATTCCGTGAGGGGCATGGCGAGTTCACAGAAAAAAAAAAAATATTTGGCACAAGTTAGCGGAAACCTTTTTTTTTTTTTTTTTTTTTTTTTTTTTCTCATATTCCACTAACTTGTGACAAAAAATAAAATATTACATGAACTCACCATACCCCTCACGGAATACCTTGGGGTGTCTTCTTTCTAAAATGGGGTCACATGTGAGGTGTTTGTACTGCCCTGGCATTTGAGGGTCTCCGCAATCATTACACGTATCGCCAGCGTTACGAGTTTCTGCTATTCTCCTTTATATTGAGCATACGGGTAATGAGATATATATTTTTTTTTTTTTTTTTTTTCCGTTCAGCCTCTGGGCTGAAAAAAAAAAAAATGAACGGCACAAATGTTTTCATTCGCATCGATCAATGTGGATGAAAAAATCTCAGCCAAAATCAGTGAGTGCGGTGGGCTGGGCGCTAACTACCTAACAAATAGCTAACTAACTGGCGGTGATAAGGGACCCTTATGCCCCATTCACACGTCCGAAATTCTGGGTCCACAATTCACGGAATTGTGGACCCATTCATTTCTATGGGGACAGACTTTGTCCCGCTCGGATCCGCATTTCGGGTCAGCACTTCGTTCCGCAAAAATATAGAACATGTCCTATTCTTGTCCGCAATTGCGGACAAGAAAAGGCATTTTCTATATAGTTCTGGCAACGTGCGGATCTGCAAAATGCGGAAAGCACATTGCCGGTGTCCATGTTTTGTGGATCCGCAAAACACATATGGACATGTGAATGGAGCCTTACAGGGGGTTGATCAGGGAGTCTATATGGGGTGATCAGGGGTTATTAAGTGACCGGGCGGGGGGGGGGTAGTGTGGTGCCTGGTGCTACTTTACATAGCTACCTGGTCCTCTGGTGGTCGATCCCAGCAAATGGGACCACCAGAGGACCAGGTAGCAGGTATATCAGGCGCTGTTAACAAAACAGCGTCTGATATACATGTTTGATGCGATTTATTTCGCATCTACAGCCTGCCAGCGATCGTCGCTGGTGCAGTATAACTTTCGATCTTTAATTTGCTGTGAACTCAAGCACGCGTGTTCACAGCAAATCTCGCCTCTCGCGAGGTGACGCGCTGCCGCCTCAAGGAGGAACAAACCTGCCGCCACCTGGACGCATCCCTGCGTTAAGTGGTCGGCTGGTGGTTAACCTGTCCCACAAACTTTTGCACCTTCAAAATGGTACTTTGTTCTCTGCCACCTATGACTGCTGCAGGCAATTCTTGGATTGTCATGACATGAATAATCCTCCTTGGTTACTTATGATGCTAACTGTACACCAGTGAATGAACTAATTGTATTTTCTTGTCTTCCTTTTGCTTCTAGAGCCAATGAGCGCGTGCCATTACACTGTTTAGACAGACATCCAAGTCAGCAGCATGTTGTAGCCACAGGTGGTCAGGATGGCATGCTGTGCATCTGGGATGTTAGACAGAGCCGGACACCAATATCTCTCCTCACTGCCCATGATGCTGAGAGTAAGTGGGCACTGGCACATCTGCACTACCTGTCACCTGATGTACAGATTAAAACATTCTAAATGACTTTTTCATGTGACTTTTTCTAGTGTGGGAGGTCCATTTTCACCCTTCAAAACCTGATCATCTATTCACATGTTCGGAGGATGGGTCTTTGTGGCACTGGGATGCATCACCTGAAGTTATGGAAAAGCCTTCATTTCTTCTTGGTGAGAATATGTCCAGTAAACGTTGGCGCGTTTTTTTTAGGAATTACAAAAAGTTTCTTCTAAAAAATTGTTCTTCCTACACATCAGTAATAAGGACCCGTTCACACAGCAGATTTTGACACCATCAAAACCCACTGTGTAAAGTTTGTTCACTTTGTAATGCCATGGATCCGCTCGCACTTCGCTAAATCGTAAGTGCCCCCTTGTCCCTTCTTGGTGCGTTCATGGCTTTAAACCTCCGGCCCTCAGAATTGCATTGCTGCCTCCTACTGAAAACATTAGGTGGCAGATGCCACAAGGCTGCAAGCAGTGGCCAAAATTCCACTGTGTTAATGGCCCCTAACAGAAGTATTGCACTAGCTGAATTTATAGATTTTATTTAAGAAAATGTAAAGTCTGTGAGATGGCCGGTGATTGCTAGAATTTTTAGAGGTCCACGGATGACTGGAAACTCAACAAGAGCTGAAGGGTCATCACATACAATACAGCACCTCACTCACTAGAGGTCTGCCTGACCCACATCGAGCACCACTTCAGACACGTCTCCCAGGTCTGTGCACTGAGTCTATTCTTCTTTTACAGGAGGAAGAGGAAACGCAAACTTGTCCCGTAGTGCTGGGGGGCAGTCGTTCAGCCAGTCATTGATGACCTCGTGGCTAAATAGCGATCCCACCAAAGGACACCTGGAAATTACCAACCTTTTAACCAGTAACATCCTATCTGTAAACAGCCTGGATATTTTAGGAGAATACCTTGTCTGTGGTACAGATGCAGAGTGTATCTACGTTCTGAAACGACCTCTCGCTTAAGCCACAAAGAACTGAACCAACAGATGGACTTGTCCAATTGAAAGAAAAGTTTGGATGCTTCACAGACTGAAGTTGCCTGCTCATGTAACTTGTATTACCACAGAAAAAATTACTGGTTGATTTGACCAATAACATGTTTGTTCTTCAAAAAAAAAAGTATCTGACTTTTGTGATCTGTCTTTGTGGGAATTTAACCGCCTCCGGAACGCACGGATGCGTCCAGGCGGCGGCAGGTTTGTTCCTCCTGGACGCATCCGTGCGTCATATCGCGAGAGGCGAGATTTGCTGTGAACGTGCGCGCTGCACAGCTCGGCAGTGATACTACAGCCTGCCAGCAATAATCAATCGCTGGCAGGCTGTAGATGCGAATTAAATCGCATCAAACCGGTATATCAGACCCTGTTTTGTAAACCGCATCTGATATACCTGCTACCTGGTCCTCTGGTGGTCCCATTTGCTGGGATCGACCACCAGAGGACCAGGTAGCTCTGTAAAGTAGCACCACACTACACCCCCCTCCCCACCGTCACTTATTAACCCCTGATCACCCCCTGTAAGGCTCCATTCACATGTCCATA
This sequence comes from Bufotes viridis, assembly GCA_033119425.1. Taxonomy (NCBI): domain Eukaryota; kingdom Metazoa; phylum Chordata; class Amphibia; order Anura; family Bufonidae; genus Bufotes; species Bufotes viridis. The sequence continues at coordinate 285,921,687 of CM065592.1, read as the reverse complement.
TGTGTTTTGCAGATCCGCAAAACACGGACACCGGCAATGTGCTTTCCGCATTTTGCAGATCCGCACATTGCCAGAACTATATAGAAAATGCCTTTTCTTGTCCGCAATTGCGCAGAAGAATAGGACATGTTCCATATTTTTGCGGAACGGAAGTGCAGATCCGCAATTCCGGATCCGAGCGGGACAAAGTCTGTCCCCATAGAAATGAATGGGTCCGCAATTCCGTTCCGCAAACAGAATTGCGGACGTGTGAATGGGGCATAAGGGTCCCTTATCACCGCCAGTTAGTTAGCTACTTGTTAGGTAGTTAGCGCCCAGCCCACCGCACTGCAGTTACTGATTTTAGCAAAGATTTTTTCATCCACGATGATTGATGCGAATGAAAAAATCTGTGCCGTTCATTTTTCTTTTTTCAGCCCAGAGGCTGAACGGAAAAAAAATCTCATTACCCGTATGCTCAATATAAGGAGAATAGCAGAAAGTCCTAATGCTGGCGATACGTGTAATGATTGCGGAGACCCTCAAATGCCAGGGCAGTACAAACACCCCACAAGTGACCCTATTTTGGAAAGAAAACACCCCAAGGTATTCCGTGAGGGGTATGGTGACTTCATGCAAAATTAAATTTTTTGTCACAAGTTAGTGGAATATGAGACTTTGTAAAAAAAAAAATATATATATTAATTTCCGTTAACTTGTGCCAAAAATTTTTTTTCTGTGAACTCGCCATGCCCCTCACAGAATACCTTGAGGTGTCTTCTTTCCAAAATAGGGTCACATGTGGGGTATTTATACTGCCCTGGCATTTTAGGGGTCCTAAAGCGTGAGAATCCAAATGCGTAAAAATGCCCTGTGAAATCCTAAAGGTACTCATGGGAATTTGGGCCCCTTTGCGCATCTTGGCTTCAAAAAAGTGTGACACGTGGTATCGCCGAACTCTGGAGAAGTAGGGCAATGAGTTTTGGGGTGTATTTTTATATATACCCATACTTTTGTGTGAGAAATATCGCTGTAAACGACAACTTTTTAAAAAAATTTATACAAAGTTGTCAATTTACAGAGATATTTCTCTCACCCAACATGGGTATATGTAAAAATACACCCCAAAACACATTGCCCTACTTCTCCTGTGTATGGCGATACCACATGAGTAACACTTTTTTGCAGCCTGGGTGCGCAAAGGGGCCCAAATTCCAACGAGTACCTTTAGGTTTTACATGGCTGCTCACAATTTAGCCCCGCCCAAAATGCCAGAACAGTAAACACACCCCACAAATGACCCCATTTTGGAAAGTAGACACCCCAAGGTATTCACTGAGGGGCATAGTGAGTCCATGGGAGATTTTTTTTTTTTTTTTTTTTTTTTGGCCAGAAGTTAGCAGAAATGGAAACTTTATTATTATTTTTTTTTTTCCCTCAAAGTGTCATTTTCCGCTTACTTGTGAAAAAAAAATGAAATGATACATGAATTCACCATGCCCCTCCGCGAATACTTTGGGGTGTCTTCTTTCTAAAATGGTGTCATTTGGGGGGTATTTATACTATCCTGACATTCTAGCACCTGAAGAAACATGACAGGTGCTCAGAAAGTCAGAGCTGCTTCAAAATGCCGAAATTCACTTTTTTGCACCATAGTTTGTAAACGCTATAACTTTTACCCAAACCAATAAATATACACTTATTGGATTTTTTTTTTTTATCAAAGACATGTAGAACAATATATTTTGCAAAAAATTTATATAAAAATGTAGTTTTTAAAAAGAAAATAAAAAATTTGCAACAGAAAGTGAAAAATGTCATTTTTTTTTTTGCAAAGATTTCGGTCATTTTTGATTAATAGCAAAAAAAAGTAAAAATGTCAGCAGCAATGAAATGCCACCAAATGAAAGCTCTATTAGTGAGAAGAAAAGGAGGCAAAATTCATTTGGGTGGTAAGTTGTATGACGGAGCAATAAACGGTGAAAGTAGTGTAGTGCAGAATTGTAAAAAGTGGCCTGGTCATTAAGGGTGTTTAAGCTAGGGGGGCTGAAGTGGTTAACCGCTTCACATCCGCCCATAGGATATAAACGTCCTATGGGTGGATGTTAATCTCTGAATGGACGTTCTGGAACGTCCATTCAGAGATGGCAGCTGAACACTAATCGTCAGTGACAGGAGGGCAACCAAGAGAGAAGGCAGGGACAGTTCCTAGGTGTCACTGCCTTCTAGATCATCGGCACTCTGTATACAGATCAGGAAGCGCAGTGACATGTGATGGCCCAGAGAGTGCAGTAGCTGTTTGATCTTCCATAGACCTCGATCAGCCCTGCACTGAGGCTGTACAGCCTCTCTGGGGGGGGTATATTTCTCCTGTAACTGGAGCTACTATGTCAGCCCCAGTTACAGGAGAAATTTAAATGTCCCCCAGAGGTCTTGTATGACCTTTATGGGGGCGAAAAGCATAAAAAAAGTTTCACATGTTAAAAAAATAAAATCCCAATTAACCTCTTGGGGACACATGGCCTACAGGTACGCCCTGATGTCCCGGTACTTAAGGACGTACCGGCGGGCGGTGATTGGAACAAGCTGCCTGCTGAGAACATTCAGCAGGCATCTTGGTACAATGCCAAGGGGGGGGGGGGTCCTGTGCCCTCAACCCCCTCCTGTATTGGCGATCGCTGCAAACTGCAGGTCAATTCAGACCTGCGGTTTGCAACACTTTCAGAAGTTTCTAATCAGACTGCGAGGATCAGAAACTTCAAAATGAGTGTTTTGTATTTTTAACCTAAAAAAGTAGACATATTGGGTATCGCTGTGTCTGTAAGAACCTGTTCTATAAAAATATCAAATGACAACCCCTCAGGTGATCACCGGAAAAAAAAAAAAGGTATAAAAAAGCCATTTTTTTTGTCACCTTACATCACAGAGTGTAATACCAAGTGATCAAAAAGGCGTAAGCCTCCCAAAATAGTACAAATCAAACCACCATCTTATCCCGAAAAAAATTAGCCCCTACATAGGAAAATCGCCCAAATAAAAAAATATGGCTCTATGGAGACACTAAAACGTGATTTTTATTTTCTAAAATGCTGTTATTGTGTTAAAGTAAAATTAAAAAATATATACATATTAAGCTACATGCACACGACCGTGTGTTTTGCGGATCCGCAAAACATGGAAGCCGCTACGTGTGCCTTCTGCAATTTACGGAATGGGTGGCCCATTATAGAGATGCCTATTCTTGTCTGCAAAACGGACAAGAATAGGACATGCTCCTATTATTATTTTTTTTTTGCAGGGCAACGGATGTGGACAGTACATCTTTTGCGGCCCCGTTGAAGTGAATGGGTCCGCGCCCGGAAAAAAAATATGGCAGAATGTGGAGACTCTAAAGTCATTTTTTTCAAAAATGCTTCATTATGTAAAACTGAAACAACCCCCCCCCCCCCCCCCAAAAGTAGTCATATTTGGTATTGTCACGTCAATAACCTGCTCTATAGAAATAGCACACGATCTAACCTGTCAAATCAACAATGTAAATAACAAAAAATCAGGTCAATAAACATTGAGTTTTGTTTGGCTGTTAACCCTTGCTTTGTTACTTGAAAAAAATGGATTAAAACTGAAAATTTGCCCAAAAAAATAAATCAAAAATTCTGAAATTGTATCTCTGTTTGCCATTAACTCTTGTGGAACACCTAAAGGGTTAACAAAGTAAACCTAAAGGGTTAATGACGTTTGTAAAATCAGTTTTGAATACCTTGAGGGGTGTAGTTTCTATAATAGGGTCATTTTTGGGTGGTTTCTATTATGTAGGCCTCACAAAGTGACTTCAGTCCTGAACAGGTCCTTAAAAAGTGGGTTTTGGAAATTTTTTGAAAATTTTCAAGATTTGCCTCTAAACTTCTAAGCCTAACGTCCCCAAAATAAAATGGCATTCCCAAAATGATCCAAACATGAAGTAGACATATGGGAAATGTAAAATAACTATTTTTGGAGGTATTACTATGTATCGTAGAAGTAGAGAAATTGAAACTTGGAAGCAAATTTTTCCAAGCTTTTGGTAAATTTGTTATTTTTTTATAATTAAAAATGAATTTTTTTGACTCCGTTTTACCAGTGTCATGAAGTACAATAATGTGACGAAAACATACGTTTAGTTTACCGGTAAATCTCTTTCCAGGAGTCCGGAATGACAGCACCCATGGAGGATGTCCTGTTGGCGTCTGCGGGGACAGGAAGCGAGACATGTTAAAGGGGGGGGGGGGGCACTGCTTGAAGGACTTTACGGCCAAAGGCTAAATCCTGGTTGGCCACTGAGTCCAATCTGTAATGTCTGACAAAGGTAGTGGAGGAGGACCAAGTTGCAGCTCTGCAAATTTGATTAATAGACGCTCCTGCTTTTTCCGCCCAGGTTGCAGCCGTGGCTCTAGTCGAATGAGCCTTTACAGATGGGGGACAAGTCAAGTTCTGTAACTTGTAACAATTTAAGATGGTTTCTTTGATCCAGCGGGCCAGAGAGGTTTTTGAAGCTTTGCATCCTCTGCTCTTTCCTCCGAATTGAATGAAAAGGTTCAGGGATCTCCTCCAAGGTTTTGTTCGGTCAATATAGGCGAGGACCGCTCTCCTTACATCCAGGTAATGAAACTGTTCCTCCTGTGCATTCTTAGGATCGGAACAGAATGAAGGAAGAACTATTTCTAGTTCTCTATGAAATATTGAGACAACCTTGGGCAGAAAAGATTGGTCTAATTTTAGAATTATCCTATCGTCTAGTATCTTCAAAAATGGTTCTCTAATAGAAAGGGCCTGGATTTCTCCTATCCTACGGGCAGTAGTGATGGCTAGCAGAAAAACTGTCTTCAAGGAGAGGAGCTTGTCGGAAATGTCGTCTATAGGTTCAAAGGGGGGACTACATAGGACATTTAGAACTCTATTTAAATCCCAGGAGGGAACCGTCTCTCTAAAAGTGGGTCGAATTCTAGAGACTGCCCTGATAAACCTCTTAACCCACCTGTGTTCTGCTAAGGGAAGGTCTAAGCAGCTACTCAAGGCTGAGATCTGTACCTTGAGAGTGCTGGGTTTTAACCCTAGGTCAAACCCTCTTTGGAGAAAATCTAAAATGTGGCCCAATGACGGAGTCTCCGTCCCTGGGTGGTTCTGGGCCAGCCAGGATGAGAACCTTTTCCAGATTTTTAGATATATGGCCGAGGTAACTGGTTTCCGGCTTTGTTGTAGAGTTGATATTACCTGGTCCGAAAGACCCTTCTTCCTCAGCGTTTGCCTCTCAGGATCCAGGCAGTCAGCTTCAACTTGATGAGATTGGGATGATCCAGAGGCCCCTGAGTTAATAGGTCCTTCCTGGAGGGAAGAGGAATTGGGTCTCTGACTGACATTTCCTTTAAGATGGGATACCAGGCTCTCTTGGGCCAATCTGGCGCAATAAGGATGAGAGTGGTAATGCTGGTCCTCATCTTCTTCGAGACTGCCGGGAGCAAAGGCAGTGGGGGGAAGGCATATGCCAGCTGCATGTCCCAATTCTGGGCAAGGTCGTCTACTGCTACTGGCTTGCCGATGGGGCTTAGTGAATAGAAACAGTCCAGTTGAGTATTCCCGCTGGTGGCGAAGAGATCTATCTCCGGTTTGCCCCACGACTGGCAGATTTGTTGGAAGACCTGTTTGTTTAAGCGCCATTCTCCCGCATCTATTCTGTGGCGGCTGAGGAAGTGGGCTCTTGCATTTTGAGATCCGTTTAGATGGGTTGCGGAAATGGATAAAACCTCCTTCTCTGCCCACGAGAAGATCTGGTCTGCCAGACTCTGGAGAAGCGGGCCCCTGGTTCCGCCCTGTCTTTTCAGATAACACACTAGTTATGTTGTCTGATAGAATCCTGACATGCTGGCCCTGAAGATGATGCCTGGCTGCTTTTAGAGTCTTCAGTACTGCTTTTAGCTCCCGATAATTTGAAGATTTTACTCTGTCCAGGAGGACCCAGGAACCCTGAAAAAACTGTTGATTTACATGCCCTCCCCAGCCATTGAGACTTGCGTCTGTGGTAACAGTTACGAAGGAACCAGTCGGCACTTCCACCTCGATCCACGTTGCGCGGGAAGGAGCAATCTCCAAGTACACAGCAAAATGAAAAATCTCCCAGCAAACGTGTATATTTAAACTTGCTTCTTTATTATCTTCACAATAGGAAGTATTCCCCAGACACGTTGCGGCACTAAGCCTTCATCAGCAGGTCATGGGGTATCGACACACACACAATTTAAATAGACAAACTAATTAACATGACGTCAGACGCTATCCCGCGTCAGCAAATACAAACAGCCAATAAACAAACATATAGACATTACACGTTACCACGACGATCTCTCAGTGTATAGCAGATGTCTAAAAATGAAAATAAAACAAATCAAGTAATTAGGACAAAATATCACAAATGAGCATATTATAAATGTGCTATTTCATATTCGCAGTTTAAACCGCGCGGTTTCAATGTATCCAGGGTATGTATCCAAAAGGCTTCTCTCCGTAGTAGAAGCCTTTTGATGTCTCCACCCCTCCTAGGTAATTTTACCTGCTCCAAAACCTGGAATCTAAATTGTGCAATAGTATGTTTACATTTTTCAAAACGATACGGAAGTGGTAGCAGTAGATTTTTGGTTCTTATGGTGGATTTGTGTTTACACACTCTGTCCCTGATTGCTTGTACAGTCTCACCAATATATAATAGGCCACAGGGGCATTTTATCATGTATATTACATTTGAGGATTCACAGGTAAAAAAGCCAGTTATATTAAAGGCCTTTCCTGTATGTGGATAAAATACCTGTGAGCCCTTAATAATGTGTGAGCACTGTAAGCAATGCAGGCACGGGAATGTGCCCATTCTCTGACTAGCCAATCGTGTCTGTCTGAGCAGTGTTTTTTCACTGCCCAGATCAGCACGTACCAGTTGATCTCTATAGTTGGAATTCTTTTTATTACAAATGAGGGGTAAATGTTTAAATTCCTCTATGGAGGGGTATGCCTTCTTCAGAAGATGCCAGTGTTTCCGGATTATGTTGTCAAAACCTGTGTTATAAGGATGGAATTTATGAATAAATGCTATCCTCTGGATGTCCTTCTGTCTGGGCTGTATGGCTCGTGAGGTATTACTTAGATCTGATTTTATATCATTCAATATTGCCTCCGGATAACCCCTTTCCTTAAATCTGGTTGTCATTTCCTCCATTCTGAATGCCAATCTCATTCTATCAGTAACGATACGCTGTATCCTTTGAAATTGAGACTTAGGTATAGCTTTTTTCAAGGATGTAGGATGAGCACTCGTAAAAAAGAGAGTACTATTCCTATCAGTCTCCTTGCGATATAAATCTGTAGTCAAAAAACCTTCTTCATTTTTTATTACCACCGTGTCCAAAAAATTCACACTGTCCTTGCTACAGGACATAGTGAATTTTAGACCATCACATGCAGAGTTTAAATCATGAAAGAAGCCCATCAGGGTTTCATGTGGCCCCGCCCACACACAAAAAATGTCGTTGATAAATCTTTTCCAGACCAAAATGTTTGAGTGGTTTTCAGTGTTATAAACAAAAGTATTTTCAAAGGACGACATAAACGCATTTGCGTAGGGCGGGGCCACATTACTTCCCATCGCGGTACCTCGTTGCTGCCCATAATAGGTATCCTCGAACAGGAAATAGTTCTCAGTAACAGATCATTGACTGCTGATATACCCTTAGTGTGATCAATGGATGTGTACAAGCTCGTCACATCTATGGTTACCAGCCAGCTTTCTATAGGGACTTTATCCATCTCCTTGATCACACCAAGGAATTCAGACGTATCTAGTAAAAATGACCTGGTGTTCCTCACCAGCGGCGTCAATGCTTTCTCTAGTACAATAGACAATGGTGAAGGAATTGAATCCACCGAGGCCACGATCGGGCGGCCCGGTGGATCTACAAATGTTTTATGCACTTTCGGGAGTATATAGAACACAGGAGTAATAGGTTCATAATTGATCAAAAATCTTTGCAATTTCTCATCAATAACCCCCAAGCGAGCAAAACAGCGCACCACATCTATGATTTTCCCCCTGATCGAAGATACAGGATTACCCTGTAGTACTTTATAGGTTTCAGTATCCAATAACTGTCGCATGACCTCCTTCACATAGTTCTTTTTGTCCATTATCACGATAGAACCCCCTTTGTCGGCGGGTTTTACCACCAGGGTTTGGTGAGACTGTACAAGCAATCAGGGACAGAGTGTGTAAACACAAATCCACCATAAGAACCAAAAATCTACTACTACCACTTCCGTATCATTTTGAAAAATTTAAACATACTATTGCACAGCTTAGATTCCAAGTTTTGGAGCAGGTAAAATTACCTAGGAGGGGTGGAGACATCAAAAGGCTTCTACTACGGAGAGAAGCCTTTTGGATACATACCCTGGATACATTGAAACCGCGCGGTTTAAACCGCGAATATGAAATAGCACGTTTATAATATGCTCATTTGTGATATTTTGTCCTAATTACTTGATTTGTTTTATTTTCATTTTTAGACATCTGCTATGCACTGAGAGATCGTCGTGGTAACGTGTAATGTCTATATGTTTGTTTATTGGCTGTTTGTATTTGCTGACGCGGGATAGCGTCTGACGTCATGTTAATTAGTTTGTCTATTTAAATTTTGTGTGTGTCGATACCCCATGACCTGCTGATGAAGGCTTAGTGCCGCAACGCGTCTGGGGAATACTTCCTATTGTGAAGATAATAAAGAAGCAAGTTTAAATATACACTTTTGGTGGGAGATTTTTCATTTTGCTGTGGTAACAGTTACGGCTGGAGACATATTCCATGGGACTCCTTTCTCCAGGTTCTTCGGATCTACCCACCAGGACAGAGAACTGAGAACTTTGGCTGGTAGCTCTATCTTGGAGAGATCTTGGAGAGACCGGTGGTCCCTGTCCCAGGCTGTCAATACTGCTTCCTGAAGGGTTCTGCAGTGGAACTGAGCCCAAGGGATTATTGAAATACAGGAGGTCATTAGACTCAGAATCTGCATTGCCTATCTTAGGGAGTGGGTTGTCTTCCCCATGAAGGATACTATTCTCTCCTTTATACTGACCTGTTTCCTCACTAACAGAAAGGAGTGTTGCGTCCTTGTGTCCAGGAGGGTTCCCAGGAATTCCTTTCTCGTATTTAGAACTAAGTCTGATTTTTGATAATTTATTATCAATCCCAGGTCCTTAACCACTTCCCGACCGCCTAACGCACAACTGCGTTCTCGCGGCGGTCGGGCTGTTCTGGGGCGCCGCAGATGTGCGTCATCTCGCGAGACGCGAGATTTCGCACATATTCGGCCGCGCATGCGCAAATCGCGCATTGCACAAAGTTTAGATGACCTGGGTCATCAGCCTGCCAGCCAATCGGCATCGCTGGCGGGCTGATGACTTTTAAAAACGATCGCAGTTATTTAACCCATCATATTTGTAAATATGATGGATTAAATGAGCTTTGTGCTCTCTCCTGGGTCCTTTTCGCCGGTTGGACCCAGGAGAGAGCACACCTCTACAGTGAGTACACCAAGCACCACATACTAGCCCCTGATCAGCCCCCCATCACCCAAATTAACCCCTTGATCACCCCTTCAGCACCTGTCAATCATCTAGTGAAAGGGAAAAAGTGATCAGTGTAAACTGTCACTTTTTTTTTTTCACTAGGATTGACTGTTAGGTTTAGCTTAGTTTAGGCCCCTTTGGTAGGTAGTTAGCGTTAGCGCCAAGCCCACCGCACCACAGTCAGCTGGTTCGCTGATTAGCGTAGCGCTAATCAGCTTTTTGTACTTTTATAGTATCTGTAAGTGATCAGAACTGATCACGGTCAGATCTATAATAGTACTAGTGTCACTTTAGTTCGCCCTCCACCCCAAACGCAGTGTTTGCCCGATCAGGCCTGATCGGTCGCCCACACCTGCGCTCACCCACGCCCACCCCGCCGCAGTGACAAAAATTTTTTTTTGTAATCACTGCACAATCTCACAAGCGCTGCGGCGATAAAAATCAGTTTTGATCTTTTTTATCAATCGCAGCGGCTTCTGTACTTCGCTACCCTCTCAATTGTAAGACAGGCTTGCTTTTTTCTTGTAGTCTCAGGGAATACCCCTAAATTTAGTATCCCAAATGGCAAACAAGGGGTATTCTCCTGAAGAGGCCTACAGGATTCTGACCCAGTCGGATGAGGAATGGGAACCCTCATCTGACGAATCTAGCGGGTCAGAATACGAACCTGTAGAGAGCAGTGGCTCTCTGACCCAAAGTTCGGACGAGGAGGTTGAGGTCCCTGATAGAACCAGGCGTACTCGGCCCCGTGTCGCTAGACCGCAGGTTACGCAGGATCCGCTCAAGGGCAGCAGAGTGGGCTGGCGCTGCCGGATTACGTGGTGAGGCATACACCAGCAGCGCAGCCCGTCCTGGACCTTCTACCAGCACTGCCGCACAACATGGTGAAGTGGCGAGCACCAGAAGGGCAGTTGAAGCTGGTACGGTGGCACGTGCAGTAGTTTCCCGCCGCAGCCACCGCGCAGACAGGCCCGTAGAGCCCCTAGAATCCCTGAGGTGCTGGCAAACCCTGATTGGCAGCCCCCAACTTCAGCCGCACCAGTAGTTCCCCTTTCACCGCCCAGTCAGGAGTTCGGTGGAAACAGCTCAGATAGGATCGGCGCTGGGGTTTTTTGAGCTGTTTTTCACTGCGGAGCTCTCTGACTTAGTCGTGGCAGAAACAAATCGGTATGCCACTCAATTTATCGCCGACAACCCGGGAAGCTCTTATGCCCAGTCTTTCCGGTGGAAACCAGTCCAAGTTTCCGAATTTAGAACTTTTCTGGGCCTTCTCCTCAACATGGGCATTACAAAAACATGAATTGCGGTCATATTGGTCCACGAACCCAATTCATCACATGCCCGTGTACTCTGCTGCCATGTCCAGGACACGTTTTGAGACCATCCTGCGCTTCCTGCACTTTAGCGACAACACCACCTCCCGTCCCAGAGGCCACCCAGCTTTTGACCGGCTCCATAAAATTCGGCCCCTCATAGACCATTTCAACCAGAAATTTGCAGATTTGTATACCCCTGCACAAAACATCTGCGTAGACGAGTCCCTTGTACATTTTACCGGGCGCCTTGGCTTCAAACAGTACATCCCAAGCAAGCGCGCCGGTATGGGGTCAAATTGTATAAGCTCTGTGAAAGGGCCACAGGCTATACGCACAAATTTCGGATCTATGAGGGAAAAGATCAGACCCTGGAGCCGGTCGGTTGCCCTGACTACCTGGGGAGCAGTGGAAGATAGTCTGGGACTTGGTGTCACCCTTATTCGGCAAGGGGTACCATCTTTACGTGGACAACTTTTACACAAGTGTGGCCCTCTTCAAGCATTTGTTCCTAGAACAGATTGGCTGCTGTGGCACCGCTAGCGACCTAGTCGCCGGGGCTTCCCCAACGGCTCCTTACCACCCGACTTGCAAGGGGGAGAGGGCTGCACTGTGTAACGACGAACTGCTCGCGGTGAAATGGAGAGACAAGCGTGACGCTTACATGCTCTCCTCCATTCACGCAGACACGACAGTCCAAATTGAACGGGCAACCAGTGTCGTTGAAAGCCCCTCTCAGTCCACGACTATAACCTCCACATGGGAGGGGTGGACTTCAACGACCAGATGTTGGCCCCTTATTTGCTTTCCCGACGAACCAGACGCTGGTATAAGAAGGTGTCTGTATATTTGATTCAATTGGCTGCCTATAATAGTTACGTTCTCTACAGTAAGGCTGGGAGAACGGGATCCTTCCTTAAATTCCAGGAAGAGATCATTTCGGAACTCCTGTATCCAGGAGGTTCCGTGGCCCCATCCACCAGTGTAGTTAGCCGTCTACACGAGCGACACTTCCCCAGTGTCTTTCCTGGTACCTCAACCCAACCGTCACCCCGAAAAAGATGTCGTGTCTGTGGCAGGAGTGGAATAAGGCGTGACACCCGCTATTTCTGTCCTGACTGTCCTGACCACCCTGCCCTATGCTTTGGAGAGTGTTTCCGGAAGTACCACACTCAGGTACACTTAGGGACATAGGGACAGCACTACACAGGTAGTTTTTTTTTCACTTCAGGCTCAAGGGTCTCTCAGGATACTAGGTTTTGAGAGACCCTAACACATAGGGACGGTGCTGGTGTGCTACAGCAGAAGTGTGAATGGTAGAAACCTCTCCTTTCACTTGGGATAACGTGTATAGTGTACTTCTCACCATCTCTGTGTGATTTACACTTTACACATTGTCCCATGGGAAAGGAGAGGTTTCTGCTAGGAAAATAAAGAGTGAAATGGTTAAAAAAAAAAATTAAACAGGTAGCAAGAAAAAAATCTTGAGTTAGTTCAGGTTTTTATGTTCATGTTTTATAAAAGTTTTACAATGTTCCGGTTTCATAAAGTTTGCAACGTTCAAGTCATGTGCCTGCTGCCTGTTTTTCTTCTTCTTTTTTTTTTTCCCCTAACCACCCTTTATTTTCCAGGAAGACCAACGGACCAACCGACGAAAACGCCGCAGCACTGATGTGAATTCTGAGAGAAGCATTGCGCTGCTGTCAGAAGACACGTGAAGTCGGTGTATGCGGCGCTGCAAGACGAGATTTCTCCTCTGCAGGACAGGTACGCTTGCCCAGGCATATGAGCTGAGGAGAGGTGTTGGAGTTCATATTCTTTGGCAAACACTTTGTATAAAAATCTGGCAAAGATGTCTTCCTCCACACCGATCGATTGATCGATGTGAATGGAGAAATCACGCTTGCCAGGACATAGGAGCTAAGTGGGTATGGATGTTTGGGCGGAGTCTCTATGTCCTGGCAATCGCCAGGCCCCTCTTTTTTTTTCTTGCATATTTTTTGGCAGAGATTTTTTCATCCACATCGATCGATGCGAATGAGGAAATCTGTGCCGTTCATTTTTTCTTTCAGCCCAGAGGCTGAACGGAAAAATCTCATTACCTGTATGCTCCATATAAAGAGAATCGCAGAAACTCCTAATGCTGGCCATACATGTAATGATTGCGGAGACCCTCAAATGCCATGGCAGTGGAAAACCTCACATGTGACCCCACTTCGAAAGAAGACACCCCAAGGTATTCGCTGAGGGGCATATTGAGTCCATGAAAGATTAAACTTCTGTCACAAGTTAGCGGAAAGGGAGACTTTGTGAGAAAAAAAAAAAAATTCTGCAAACTTGTGGCAAAAAAATCTTCTATGAACTGCTATGCCTCACAGAATACTTTGGGTGTCTTCTTTCTAAAATAGGGTCACATTTGGGGTATTTTTACTGCCCTGGCATTTTAGGGGCCCAGAAGCGTGAGAAGAAAAGGCGTAAAAATGCCATCCTGAAAGGTACTGTTGATTTAGGGTCCCTTTGCATCTTGGCTGCAAAGTGTAACACATGTGGTATCGCTGCACTCAGGAGAAGTAGGCATGTGTTTGGGGTGTATTTTTACATATACCCATGCTGGGTGAGAAATATCTCTGTAAATGGACAACTTTGTATAAAAAAATGGAAAAAGTTGTCATTTACAGAGATATTTTTACACCCAGTATGGGTATATGTAAAAATACACCCCAAAACACATTGCCCTACTTCTCCTGAGTATGGCGATACCCCATGTGTGCCACTTTTTGCAGCCAAGATGCGCAAAGGGGCCCTAAATCCAATGAGTACCTTTAGGATTTCACAGGGCATTTTTACGCATTTGGATTCCAAACTACTTCTCTCGCTTTAGGGGCCCCTAAAATGCCAGGGCAGTAAAAATACCACACAAGTGACCCCATTTTAGAAAGAAGACACCCCAAGGTATTCTGTGAGGGGTATGGTGAGTTCATGTAAAAGTTTATTTTTTTGTCACAAGTTAGTGGAATATCAGACTTTGTAAAAAAAAATAAAATAAATAAAACATTTCACTTCGCTAATCTTGTGCCAAAAATAAAAACTTCCATGGACTCACTATGCCCATCAGCGAATACCTTGGGGTGTCTACTTTCGAAATGGGGTCACTTGTGTGGTATTTTACTATCCTGGCATTTTAGGGCCCCTAGTAGAGAGCAGTTTGAATTCAAATGCGTAAATGTCCTGTAAAACCTAAAGGTACTCATTGAATTAGGTCCTTTGGCATTTGGCTGCAAAAGTGGCACACATGGTATTACCAGATGAGAAGTAGGGCAATGTGTTTGGGGTGTATTTTACATATACCCATGCTGGGTGAGAAATATCTCTGTAAATGACAACTTTTTAAAAAATTTATACAAAGTTGTCATTTACAGAGATATTTTTCACACCCAGTAGGGGTATATGTAAAAGACACCCCAAAACTCATTGCCCTACTTCTCCCGAGTACGGCGATACCCCATGTGTGCCACTTTTTGCAGCCAAAATGCGCAAAGGGGCCCTAAATCCAATGAGTACCTTTAGGATTTCACAGGACATTTTTTACGCCTTTGGATTCCAAACTGCTTCTGACGTTTAGGGGCCCCTAAAATGCCAGGGCAGTAAAAATACCACACAAGTGACCCCATATTAGAAAGAAGACACCCCAAGGTATTCCGTGAGGGGTATGGTGAGTTCATGTAAAATTTTATTTTTTGGCACAAGTTAGTGGAATATGAGACTTTGTAAAAAAAAAAAAAAAATCCATTTCCGCTAACTTGTGCCAAAAATAAAAACTTCCATGAACTCACTATGCCCATCAGAGAATACCTTGGGGTGTCTACTTCCGAAATGGGTCACTTGTGTGGTATTTTTACTGCCCTGGCATTTAGGCTTCTAACGCCATGCAGTTTGGAACTCAAATGCGTAAATGTCCTGTAAAATCCTAAGCGTACTCATTGATTTAGGCCCCTTGCGCATCTGGCTGCAAAAGTGGCACACATGGGTATCGTCGCATCAGGAGAAGTAGGTCATGTGCTTTGGGGTGTATTTTACATATACCCATGCTGGGTGAGAGAATATCTCTGTAAATGACAACTTTTAAAAAAATTTATACAAAGTTGTCATTTACAGAGATATTTTTCACACCCAGTAGGGGTATATGTAAAAAGACACCCCAAAACTCATTGCCCTACTTCTCCCGAGTACGGCGATACCCCATGTGTGCCACTTTTTGCAGCCAAATGCGCAAAGGGGCCCTAAATCCAATGAGTACCTTTAGGATTTTACAGGACATTTTTACGCATTTGATTCCAAACTGCTTTTGACGCTTAGGGGCTCCCTAAAATGCCAGGGCAGTAAAAATACCACACAAGTGACCCTATTTCGAAAGTAGACACCTCAAGGTATTTCTCTGATGGGCATAGTGAGTTCATGGAAGTTTTTATTTTTGGCACAAGCTAGTGGAATATGAGACTTTGTAAAAAAAAAAAAAAATCCATTTCCGCTAACTTGTGACAAAAATAAAAACTTCCATGAACTCACTATGCCCCTCAGTGAATACCTTAGGGTGTCTACTTTCGGAAATGGGGTCATTTATGGGGTATTTCTACTGTCTGGGCATTGTAGTACCTCAGGAAACAGGACAGGTGCTCAGAAAGTCAAAGTGCGGAAATTCACTTTTTTGCACCATAGTTTGTAAATGCTATAACTTTTACCCAAACCAATAAATATACACTTTTTGCATTTTTTTTTATCAAAGACATGTAGAACAATAAATTTAGAGAAAATTTTTAGAGAAATGTAGTTTTATTTGATAAATTTTCCAACATAAAGTGAAAATATCATTTTTTTGCAAAAATTTCATCAAAAAGTAAAATATCAAAAAAAGTAAAAATGTCAGCAAGAAAGAAATAGCACCAAATGAAAGCTCTATTAGTGAGAAGAAAAGGAGGTAAAATTCATTTGGGTGGTAAGTTGTATGGCCGAGCAATAAACGGTGAAAGTAGTGTAGTGCAGAATTGTAAAAAGTGGCCTGGTCATTAAGGGTGTTTAAGCTAGGGGGGCTGAAGTGGTTAAATAGGGCTAGAACCTGATTGATGTCTCCCTACAACTTCTGTATTGAATCTGCTATCAGCAGAAAGTCGTCCAAGTAGGGTACGATTATAATTTGTTTCTGGCAGAGGTAGGCCATGATCTCCGACACTACCTTTGTGAAGAGACGGGGGGGCCGATGAGATCCCAAACGGCAGACATTGAAACTGGAAGTGAAGAGTTCGATCCCGGTACCTGATCGCAAATCTTAGGTATTGCTGATGTTGTGGGTGTATGGGGATGTGGTAATATGCATCCTTGAGATCTATTGTACAGAGAAGGGCGTTTGGAGGGATCAGAGGGGTAGTGGATCTTATTGATTCCGTCTTGAATTTGTAGTAGGTTACCCACTTGTTTGAACTTTAAATTGATGATTGTCCTTATTGATCCATCCAGCTTCTTCACAAAGAATAGTCTTGAATAGTGCCCCTTGAATTTTTGTAGAGGAGGGACCTGAATGATGGCTCCTAGATCCAGGAGTTTCTGTACATCTGAAATCAGTTGTTGGTGTAGAAGAGGAGACTCAAAGTGAGTTAGCTGGAAGGTCTGTGGAGGAGGACTTCGGAAGTCTATTCTGAAGCCTTCCCTGATGGAGTCCAAACTCCACTGATTGTGAGTTATACGCCTCCAAACCTCCCAAAAGTGGTGAAGTCTCCCCCTACTGGTCTGGCATCACTGTTTCCCTGTGTTGGTGTTAGGGTTAAAGAGAAACCCCCTTCCTTTACCTCCTTTGGGGTAACTCCAGTGTCCTGACTTCCCCTTCCCTCTGTAGGATTTGGTCTGGCTGGAGCCAGAGGCTCTACGAAAGGACTGCTGCTTCTTTGATTTTTCTTCCGGAAACCCTTTCTTGTTGTCGGCCGCGGTCGGCAAGATGGAGTCCAATACTGGGCCGAACACAGAGGAGCCCGAGAAGGGTATAGAGCAGAGTCTGCTCTTAGACGCCACATCATCGAACCATGATTTGAGCCACAGGGCCCGTCTAGCAGTATTAGTCTGTGACTGTGATTTGGCTGAAAATCTGATAGTTTCCGCGGAAGCATCAGCTAGGAACCCCGCGGCCATCTTTAGTAAGGGGAGCGATTCTAAGATTTCCTCCCTGGGCGTTTTAGCCCTGAGGTGATTCTCCAGCTGGTTTAACCAAAGCACTAAGGCTCTGGATACTGAAGTGGCAGCTATGTTAGTATTTATAGACGCCGCTTCAGATTCCCAGGATCTCTTTAAAAGACAGTCTAGCTTACGCTCCATGGGATCTTTCAGCTGTGATAAGTCTTCAAAGGGAATTGAGGTCCTTTTCACCACTTTGGCCACCTGGACATCAACTTTTGAGACCTCATCCCAGAGTTTAGTGTCGGAGGGGTCAAACCGTAACCGGTTTTTGAATTCCCTGGGTATATAGAGTTTCTTCTCTCCTTCAGCCCACTCCTCAGCAATGAGATCCTTTAAATTCTTATTTACTGGAAAGGCCTTCCCTTTCCTGATTTTTAGGCCGCCGAACATCTCCTCTTCGATAGAGCGCGCCTGTTCCTCCTCTTCAATAGCCATGGTCTGTCTTATGGCTGTGAGTAAGGGATCCAGATCTTCCATCAATCTGAGCATAGCAGTTTCTTGTATGAATCCAGGAGCCTAGTCTGGCAAGTTGCACATTTTTTTCCCTTTCTTCTCTGGGTCCCCGTGCGATTTGTGCCCCGATTTTTTTTTTTTTTTTTTTTAGAGGTCTAAAAAGGGAACGGACAGTTCGTTTAGGTTCCTGAAACCCAAGAACCCCTAATTAAACCCTCTATAGTGGCTACTTACAGGGGCCTGGACGGGGGGTCTGCACCAGTCTCCTGATGGGTGGACACCTGGACCTCCATGATGCAACCTAATCAGGTTGCCATCAGATCGCTTAAATAGGGCCTCCCCTGTTTTTTGTTTTTTTTACCTACCAGTCCTCCCGTCGCCGCCCGGCTCCACCTCCTCCTGCTCTTCATGGGGGGGACTCATCCCAAAGAAGAATCAAACCCCTGACATGCGAGACCTCCAGTCCAGAGGTCTCCAGCATGCCGATGCGCGACGCCATCTTGCTTCCGGTGACGCACTTCCCGGTCACGTGGAAACGCCGTCCAGCGCGCGCAGGGGAGACGCAGGAGCCGCCGCCGAGCCCAGAGCTCACAGAGGAGAAGCGGCATCGGCATCCCCGATCCAGGCGGCAATAGAAGAGGCATCGGGGAGTAGCCAGGGGACCCCTTCCCCGAGAGGTGCTGGCGCAGGGGCTTACCTGAGTCTGAAGAGGAGAGGTAGGTACCCCCCGACCAGACTCGCCCCCTCCACCTTTATCCTAGGCGGGAGACTGTCTCACTCCCTTCTATCCCGGCAGGGGCAGGAAGAACACTAGAGTAAGGGGGGTGGGAGGGGTCCTTTTAACCTGTCTCGCTTCCTGTCCCTGCAGACGCCAATAGGACATCCTCCATGGGTGCTGTCATGGAGGACGTTCTGGAAAAACAATCTTAGAATGGCCTGGATAAGTATAGCGTTTTAAAGTTATTCACACATAAAGTGACACTGGTCAGATTTGCAAAAAATGGCCTGGACCTTAAGGTGAAAATGAGCCCGATCCATAAGGGGTTAAGTCATAGAAAAAATAGAAAAAAATAATAAGACATATTTGGTATTGCTGCATCTGTAAAGACCGGCTCTATAAATATATCACATGATCCACCCCGTCACCTTACATAACAAAAAGTGCAACACCAAGTTATCAAAAAGGCATATTTCCCACGAAATGGTACCAATAAAACAGTCACCTCATCCTGCAAAAAATGAGCCCCTACATAAGAAAATCGCAAAAAAATAAAATAAAAAAAGATAGCTCTCAGAACATGGAGACATTAAGACATCATGTTTTTAGTTTCAAAAGTGTGATTTATTGTGTTAGTGAGATTAAAGAAAAGTATACATATTATGTATCGCCGCGTCCGTAACAGCCAGCTCTATAAAAATATCACATGACCTAACCTCTCAGGTGAACACCGTAAAAAATAAAAACAGTGCCAAAAAAAGACATTTTTTTTGTCACCTTACATCACAAAAATTGCAACACCAAGTAATCAAAAAGACCTATGCCTCCCAAAATAGTACCAGTCAAACAGTCACCTCATCCCGCAAAAAATGAGCCCCTACCTGGCAATCGGTCAAAAAATAAAAAAGCTATGGCTCTCAGGCTATGGAGACACTAAAACATAATTTTTTTTTATTTGTTTCCAAAATGCTATTTTTGTGTAAAACTTAAATAAGAAAGTACACATTAGGTATTGCCGCATCCATGAGGTTCTGCTCTATAAAAATGTCACATGACTTAACCCTTCGGGTAAACGCTGTAAAAATAAATAACGGTGCTAAAAAAGCACATGGCAATTTTCTGTTTTGCCTTTCCGGAGACATACCGTATCTTTCGCCCTATAAGACGCACCGGCCCATAAGATGCACCTAGGTTTTTGAGGAGCAAAATAAGAAAAAAAATATTTTGAACAAAAAGGTGTGCCTATTGGTGGGTTTTGAACTAATGATGTTATGGGGTATCGGTGGATGGCACTGTTATGGGGGATCTGTGGATGACACTGTTATGGGGGATATGTGGATGGCACAGTTATGGGGGTTGGTGGGTGGCACTGTAGTGGGGGCATCTGTGGATGACACTGCTCTGGAGATCTGTGGATGACACTGCTATGGGGGGGATCTATGGATGACACATGAATAGCATTTTAGTTACCGCTAGTAACTAATGCTAGTTACCGCTAACTTCCTATGCTAGTTACTGCTAACTTCCGGAATCCTAACTGTGGGCACATGTATTGGTGTAATAAATCTTCTATATCCACTTTACTTACTACTCTACTAATGTCCCAGGCAAGAGGCAAGAAGCAGGAGGCTGGGCCGGCGGGCGGGCACTGGCGGCGTAACTCACCATGTACTGCGCCTGCTCCGCCGCCTTCATTGATAAAGTGGGCGGAGCTGGCGCGTGACATAGAGAGTTACGCTGCCAGTGCCCGCCCGCCGGCCCAGCCTCCTGCTTCTTGCCTCTTGCCTGGGACATTAGTAGAGTAGTAAGTAAAGTGGATATAGAAGATTTATTACACCAATACATGTGCCCACAGTTAGGATTCCGGAAGTTAGCAGTAACTAGCATAGGAAGTTAGCGGTAACTAGCATTAGTTACTAGCGGTAACTAAAATGCTATTCATGTGTCATCCATAGATCCCCCCCATAGCAGTGTCATCCACAGATCTCCAGAGCAGTGTCATCCACAGATGCCCCCACTACAGTGCCACCCACCAACCCCCATAACTGTGCCATCCACATATCGGTGTAGCAGAATAGAGTGACTGCACCGGGCCCACTGTAATGCATAGCAAGATGCCGTCTTCTCCTCCCTCCTCCCTGCCCGCTGATTATACCCGACGACCGCGCTGCGCAGCATGCGGTCGGCGGTATATAAGTGTGAACCCCCCACCATTCGCCCCATAAGACGCACTGCCTTTCCCCCCCCACTTTTGGGGGGGGGGAAAGTGTGTCTTATAGGGCGAAAAATACGGTAACTTCTTTATTTTTCCATTCTCATAGCCGTATGAGGTCTTGTTTTTTAGGGAACAAGGTGGACTTTCTCCTGTCACCAATATTACATACGATGTAGTGAAAAGCTGGAAAAAATTCCAAATTAGGAGAAAGTGGGAAATAAAACACAACTGCACCATAGTTTCATGGGTTTTGTTTTACAGTGTTCTCTATGCAGTAAAACTGATCGATTCGTTTCATTCTTCAGATCAGTTTGATTACAACAATACCACATTTATATACTTTTTCTTGTGTTCTAATACTGAAAAAAAATGTAAACTTTAGAAAAATAAATATTTTTTTATTTGCATCGCCATATTTTGGATCCCATAACTTTTTTTTAGATTTCCATCTATGTAGCTGTATAAGGGCTCATTTTTGTGGGGTGAAATGTAGTTTTTATCGATTCCATTTTGGCGTGGTATGAGTTTCTGAAAAAATTGTGAATTGGCCATGTTTTATTTTTTTATTTTTTTCATTACGGTATTCACCATGTGTTTATATTTTATTAGTTTGGGCATTTTGGGATGCGGTGGTGCATATGAGCTTTTTTTTGTTTTTATTATGGGGAAAGAGAATTATTACAATTTTTACGTAACTGTCGTCGTAACGTTTTAAGCACCCTACCCATGGATTTGAGGATGCAATCATTAGACTGCTTTGTCCATACACTAATGTGATTTAATACTGTAAATTAGTGTGTGGGAAATTCAGTATATTCCAATGCGGTACTGTCATCTGCAGGCCTACACTGGAATATACTTTTAATAGGCCTGTTACCAACAAGAAATTACCTCATTGATGTCAGTGTGGGGAAGCGGTCCAGGCCCCTTGAGCGCAGTGCTCACAGGAAAAGCTGATTCAGATGCCATGTTCAAAACTGACCAAAGCATCTGAGGGCTTAAATGTCTCTGGCATTATCGCTGATCTCAAACATCAGCCCCGGGTGTCTGCTGTGTAAAACAGCATAAATATGGTGCCTGCTCTGGAGCGGGTGCCATCTTTAAAAGAGTTTTTCAAGCCTTTAATACTGATGAACTATCTTCTGAATAGGTCATCAGTATCTGATCGTAGGGGGTCCAACACCCGGGAACCCTGCTGATCAGCTATTTGAGAAGGTAGCAGCACTTGCAGTACCGCTGCAGGCTTCTCACAGCTTTCCTTAGGCCAGTGACAACACATTCATTGGCCACATGACCTAAGCGCTGCTCAGCCCCATTCAAGCGAATGGGGCTGTGAGTGCTTGGTATTGGACTCTCACCGGTCAGATGCTGAATGAATTATCCAGAGGATAGGTCATCAGTATAAAAGCCTTGGAAAAACTTTTTAAAGATTTAGAGCACATGTTGTCAAGGGGTTAAAAAGGGTAATTTTCACAGATTGAAGGCAGCTCTACAAGACATAGACTTTGCTTTAAAGGGAACCTGTCACCACCATAATGGCCTCCCAACTGCACAGGGAACCTCACGGTTCAGGTTATCAGGGGTGGGGAATAAAGTAAGGCTACTTTCGTCATGATAATACAACTGTCTGCATCCATTATGGACGGATCCGGTTGTATTATCCCTAATATAGCCAAGACGGATCCATCATGAACACCATTGAAGTCAGCAGGGGAATGATCAGTTTTCTATTGTGTCAGAGAAAACGGATCTGTCTCCATTGACCTACATTGTGAGTCATGACAGGTCCGTCTTGCTCCGCATCCCAGGACGCACTCAAAAAGACAACTTACAGTGCTTTTGTGTGCGTCATGGGAATGCAGTGAAAAGGAACAGAATATATTCTGGTGCATTCCGTTCCCTCCAGTTCCGTTTTGTACCCATGACAATGAATGGGGACAAAACTGAAGCGTTTATAAGCTCCACTTGATATGAAACATGTTCTTTGAGTTTATGTTCCTTTCCCCCCACCCCTTCCCTCCTCACCCGCTCCCCTCTTCCACCTCCATCCCATCTTCCCCTCCCTATGCCTTCCCCATTTGTCTATGATTCAATTCATAAAAAGGACATCACCGTGAGTGATTCATGGAAACTTTGTTTTGTGTTAATTGTTGATGTCACAGTCTTTTGTGCAAATTTTCTAAATAAAAAAAGACAGCGGAAAGGGAAAGCGCAAGTGTGAAAGTAGCCGGAGTGAGTTATTTTGATGGGACAACCTCAATAAATGGTCACTGAAACTTCAAAAAAGTTTGCTGTGCCACATTGACAAATCAAAAGTTTTAAATGGTGGGAATCTAAGTGCTGAGACCTCCATTGATCGCTAGAATGAGGAAAGAGAAGTGTTCACTGTGCATTAAAGGGAACTTGTCACCAACCGCACACATTCCTTGCTGCAGGAGACGGCAAGGTCTGTGGTCTGTGACCGCGGGGATCAGAGACTAAATGCCCCCAAAGTGTTAAATTTTAACCCCCCTGCACCCCACAAAAAAAAGTAAAATACACTACACATATTAGGTATCGCCGCGTCCGAAAAAACCTGCTCTATAAAAATATCACATGACCTAACCCCTCACGCAAATACCGTAAAAAAAATTGTGTAAAATAAGCCATTTTTTGTCACCTTACATCACAAAAAGTGTAATAACAAGCGATCAAAAAGGCGTATGCCTCTCAAAATAGTACAATCCATTTAGAAAACGTGGTGTGGTGTTTAACCAGCAGGATATGCTCAACCCATATGCAGTTGTGCATGTATCTAGGGGAGCACATCCTGCACTTGTAGTCCGTTGCTAGGGGCAATCAACAGCAAAAAATGCATACAATGGAAGACGCCAGCAACGGACTACAAGTACCACAATAACTATCCTACATACGATAGCGATGATGTGGATGTGGAGAACAATCAAAAATAGTGCAGGATGTGCTCCCCTAGATACATGCACAACTGCATATGGGTTGAGCATATCCTGCTTGTTAAACACCACACCACGTTTTCTAATGGATTGTATAATATGTTTGGAGGTGTATAAACTTCGATTTAAATGGGCCTGCTTTTCATCTACAGGCTACATTCAGGTGCACCTGGGAGGCTCTGGGCCATATCAGCCGGTCTCGGGTGGGGCTCACAGGCACCTCCTACCTCCCATTGCAAGCATGGTTAAAAAACAATGCGAATTATAATAACCTATATCGTTTATGCTATATAAATGTTTTGTTTCATTTAACTTTAAATAACTATTTTGAATGCAACTTTATAGGTGTTAATAACAAATACTTTGCTTTGTTTAACCTATTTTCTAACGTTGTAAACTAATAATATAAGTCCAGAATCGCAACAAAAGAAATGCGACCTCAGGACTCAGATATACTGTTATTGATTCAACTACATTATCATTAATTTTATTTTTATTATTTTCTAAATTTCATGTCTGTTATAATTGAAAAATCCAATAAAAATCATTCAAAATGCAAGCATGGTTACATGCTGGAGGTCACTGGTGAGCTGTCTGTGAGTCAGGCCTTACGCTCCCGTAATGCCCAACGGCTCCTGGTATCGCCCATACGGCTCAGGTAGGTTGAGTGGTAGGGCCTCGGGCTACTTGAGGGACCTTGCCGTGGTGTCCGAGCTTAAGACATGTCCTCCTAGTAGGATATGTCGAACTAACCCCTCAATTTTATCAGTGTGAGGGTTTAGCATTGCCGCAGAGTGCACCTGCTTTTTGCTATAGTTATGCTCTCAAAATAGTAACAATCAAACCGCCATCTCATCCCGCAAAAAATGAGCCCCTACATAGGACAATCGCCCAAAAAAATAAAGAAATATGGCTCTCAGACTATAGAGACACTAAAACATTCAATTTTTTTTTTCTAAAATGCTGTTATAGTGTTAAAGTAAAATAAATTTAAAAAAAGTATACATATTAGGTATCGCCGCTTCCGTAAAAATCTGCTCTATAATAATATCACATGATCTAACCCCTCAGGTAAATACCGTAAAAAATAAAAACAATGTAATAAAAAACATTTTTGTCACCTCACATCTCAAAAACTGTAATAGCAAGTGATCAAAAATGTATATGCACCCAAAAATAGTGCCAATCAATCCATCATCTCATCCTGCAAAAAATGATACCCTACATAAGACAATCGCCCCAAAAAATATGGCTCCCAGACTATGGAGACACTAAAACATGATTTTTTTTTTCAAAAATAATATTATTGTGTAAAACTTAAATAAATATAAAAAGTATACATATTATGTATCACCGCATCCATAACAACCTGCTCTATAAAAATAACATGCTACATAACATAACTAACCCCTAAGGTGAACACAGAAAAAAAAAATATATAAATACTGTGTCAAAAGTCATTTTTGTCACCTTACATCACAAAAAGTGTAATAGCAAGCGCCCAAAATGTCATATGCACCCCAAGATAGTGCCAATCTAACCGTCATCTCATCCCGCAAAAATGAGCCCCTACATAAGACAGTCGCCCAAAAAAAAAAAAATGTAAATATGGCTTTCAGAATGTGGAGACACTAAAAAATATTTTTTTTCAAAAATGCTTTGTTATGAAAAACTGAAAAAAAAAACAAAAGTAGTCATATTTGGTATTGTCGCGTCCGTAACAACCTGCTCTATAGAAATAGCACACAATCTAACCTGTCAGTTCAACGATGTAAATAAAAAAATTAAAAAACGGTCACAAAACAGTTATTTTATTTCCAAATTTTCCATTTTCATCCATTTTTCCTGTAACAAAGCAAGGGTTAACAGCCAAACAAAACTCAATATTTATTGCCCTGATTCTCTAGTTTGCAGAAACACCCCACATGTGGTCGTAAACTGCTGTATGGCCAAACGGCAGGGCGTAGAAGGAAGGGAACTCCATATGGTTTTTGGAAGGCAGATTTTGCTGGACTGGTTTTTTGACACTATGTCCCATTTGAAGCCCCCCTGATGCACCCCTACCGTAGAAACTCCAAAAAAGTGACCCCATTTTGGAAACTACGGGATAAGGTGGCAGTTTTCTTTGTATTATTTTAGGGTAAATATGATTTTTCACTAATATCACGGAAAATCCTTAATGCTAAAACTTAGCTTTTAATGCATACAGAATAAAAAGTTGGCTAATTGTCACCAACGTCACAAGCACACACATGTATTGTTTCCCACTGATAAATATGGTAAAGCAATCAATACCCAAGTGCCGGGTAAGCTAAGCCACCGTGTAGGGAACTAGATGCTACCATGCACGTGGGGATGTTCCAGTTTTGCAGGCAGGTCGTTTCCTCTCCTGCTCCTGCCCTGGCTATCCTCAGCCCAGGGACGACCCCTAGTGGTGGTTCGAGGACAGGGAGGCCACACCACTAGGGGTCGTCCCTGGGCTGAGGATAGCCAGGGCAGGAGCAGGGAGAGGAAACGACCTGCCTGCAAAACTGGAACATCCCCACGTGCATGGTAGCATCTAGTTCCCTACACGGCGGCTTAGCTTACCCGGCACTTGGGTATTGATTGCTTTACCATATTTATCAGTGGGAAACAATACATGTGTGTGCTTGTGACGTTGGTGACAATTAGCCAACTTTTTATTCTGTATGCATTAAAAGCTAAGTTTTAGCATTAAGGATTTTACGTGATATTAGTGAAACGTTTTTGGTGTAGAGAAATCCTAATAATATCAGCATTATCCAATATTAGTAGTCTGTCTAAATATGATTTTTGGTTGCTCTATATTACACTTTTTTTTGAGGCAATGTAACAAAAAATTGAAATTCTGAAATTTCATCTCCATTTGCCAATAACTCTTGTGGAACACCTAAATGGTTAACAAAGTTTGTAAAACCGGTTTTGAATAACTTGAGGGGTGTAGTTTCTTAGATGGAGTCACTTTTATGGAGTTTCTACTCTAGGGGAACATCAGGGGGTCTTCAAATGGGACATGGTGTCAAAAATCCAGTCCAGCAAAATCCGCCTTCCAAAAACCATATGGCATTCCCTTCATTCTGCGCCCTGCCGTTTGGCCATACAGCATTTTACGGCCACATATGGGGTGTTTCTGCAAACTACACGTGTGAGGACTGAAGACAAGGAACTCTGGGGAGGCGGGATCACCCAGATTGACATGCCTGCATGCAGTCAATCAGCAGCCAGCCAGCCCTGTAAATATGGCGGCCATCTTACACTCAGACATTTTCCAGCATTCAGAGTGCAGGGATAGACATGTGAAGGTGATAGGGACAGCAAGTGGAAAAAAAAGACAGAAAAAACGATTTATAAGTGCAGGGAAAGGATAGGGAGGAATCATTTCGCAGCATCTTAGTGCAGGGAGAGACGTCAGAAGGCGCTAGGGACATTAATAGGAAAGTGATTTACAAGTGCAGGGAAAGA
The DNA here is from genome assembly GCA_033119425.1 of Bufotes viridis. NCBI lineage: Eukaryota > Metazoa > Chordata > Amphibia > Anura > Bufonidae > Bufotes > Bufotes viridis. The sequence continues at coordinate 285,894,711 of CM065592.1, read as the reverse complement.
TCAATTGGGGATCCAAATAGTCATTAGACAGCTCTGTCATTCCAGCTTTTTGTTATTGGGCTGCAAGTGTTATGTTGAAAAGCCTTTAGTGGCTTATATCTTATTCAGTACTACAAGAAAAATATATTCTCAGTTCACTTCTGCAGTTATTTCTGTTAAAAGAGTATAGGGGCGTATATTGGTACAACAAGAAAAATATACACGCACTGCACTGTTGCAGTTATTTCTGGTGAAAGCGTATAGGGGCGTATTTCAGTGCAACAAGAAAAATATATGCGCACTGTTGCAGTTATTTCTGGTGAAAGCTTATAAGGGCTTATTTCAGTACTACAAAAAAATTATATTCTCAGTTTACTTCTGCAGTTATTTCTGTTGAAAGCGTATAGTGGCCTATTTCAGTCCAACAAGAAAAATATATTCTCAGGTCACTTCTGCAGTTATTTCTGGTGAAAGCGTATAGAAAAATATATAAGCACTTCACTCTTTAATAGTTTTCTGTTGAAAGCGTACAGTGGCCTATTTCAGTCCAAAAAGAAAAATATATTCTCAGTTCACTGCTGCAGTTATTTCTGGTGGAAACGTATAGGGGCTTATTTCAGCCCAACAATAAAAATATATTCTCTGGTCATTTCTGCAGTTATTTCTGGTGAAAGCATATAGGTCGTATTTCAGTACAACAAGAAAAATATATACGCACTGCACTGTGGCAGTTATTCCTGGTGAAAGTGTATAGGAGCGTATTTCAGTACTACAATAAAAATATATTCTCAGTTCACTGTTGCACTTATATCTGTTAAAGCCTTTACTGGCGTATTGCAATAGAAAAAGAAATATACATTCGCCAGTGCACTTATATGTAGAAAAACCTTTATTGACGTATATCAGTAGAAAAAGGGAATTATTCCTACTGTTAATACGGTTTCTACTAATCTTTCATGACGGTACCAAAATGGAGGTTGCTCCCCTTGTCGCTCTAGGCACAGGAAACAGAGAGAGTTAAAAGAGCCCCTCCCCTTACACACCCCAGTGCTCAAATTACTACCAGGATGTGAGATAATAAACCCAACACCAAAAATATAGGGTGGGAGTTACGGTGGTGCCGTCATGAAGGATTAGTGAAAAACGAATTAACGGTAGGAAAAATTCTCTTTTCCACGGCATCCCCCCAAATAACAGCACCAAAATTGAGCCATACCAGATAAGTAGCTCTAGGGAGGGACCACGGCCTGAAGGACCTTGCATCCAAAGGAACAGTCCTTGTTGGCCAACACGTCCAGTCTGTAATGATGGGTGAATGTGTGAAGGCTTGACCATGTAGCTACCCTGCAGATTCGATCTGGAGATGCGTCTGCTCTCTCGGCCCAGGAAGAAGAGACTGCTCTTGTGGAGTGTGCTTTTATTGAAAGAGGACAATTCTTTCCTTCTGTCTTGTAAGCCTGTATGATGGCTGACCTGAGCCACCTACCGACCGTGTCCTTTGAGGCCTTCTTGCCTCTATTCTTACCCGCATACTGAACAAAAAGGTTCTCATCTAACCTCCACTCAGCCGTAGCTTCTCTGTACCTGAGAACTGTTCTTCTAACATCGAGTGTGAAACACCTGTTCTCTCTCATTTTGGGGGTTCTGACAAAAAGAAGGTAAAATAATATCTTGGCTTTTATGAAAATAGAAAGACACCTTATGGAGAAAATCTGGACGGTGTCTGAGAATAATTTTCTCAACTGAGACCCTAAAAAAAGGTTCTCTAATAGAAAGGGCTAGGATTTCCCCTATTCTGCAGGCTGTAGAAACTGCAACTAAAAAGGACGCTCGCTTTCCATGAAAGAAATCAAATTTCTGCCGCCGAAACAGGCTCGAAGGGACTTCCTTTTAGTCCTGACAGCACTAAGTTGAGATCACAACTGGGCACAAAAGGCCTAGACATGGGTTTAATAACACTGACACCTTTGAGGAACCTGTTTACTAGTTTATCCAGAGACATCCCAAGGAAGCTTGATAGAGCCGACACCTGGACCCTAATGGTGTTATAACTAAGGCCCTTCTGCAGATCTTCCTGCAAGAAGTCCAAGATTAGGGGAATACTAGGGTTGTCTATGTCAAAAGGTCTATCCCACAGCCAGGAATTAAACCTACGCCAGGTCCTAGAATAGACAGAGAAGGGGAGGGCACCAAAGCCTGGCTGCTGATGAATCTGTCTGCACGGCTCGGTAAGCTGTGCTGACAGATTCATCAGCGTCCAGGCTTTGGTGCCCTCCCCTTGTCTGTCTCTCCTCAATCAGCATGGCTCTGGTAAGGATCACGCTTGCGCGATCCTTACCAGACCCGTGCTGAATGAAGACCGAGAGGCAGAAGGGGCGGGCACAAAATCCAGTGACGTCTCGTTTACAGGCAGGGCCACTCGCTCAAGCAGGGAGCAGCATGTAAACGAGACATCACCAAAGGAGCAGGGAGGGTGACGTCAGTGGTCCAATGACCACATTCTTTAATATCTAAATGGCGCATTTCTAAAGCAAGTCATTTTCAAAAATGTTTTATACAGATATACAAAGAAGTTTAGATTAACTTTATAGAACTTGGATAATCCCTTTAAGTTGAGAGGCATCCTCAAAGGGAATGGATGTACGTTTGACTACTTTAGCGACCTGTACATCAATATTGGGGATTTCATCCCAGATTTTTGAATCTTCAGGACAGAATGCAAGTCTATTCTTAAATTCTCTAAGGACCAAGAACCTTCTATTAACGTCCGCCCACTCATCCATGTTAAGTTCCTTCAGATTTGGGTTTACAAGAAAAACGTTACGCTTGCTGGCTCTTAAACCCCCAAACATCTGGTCCTGAATTGAGTGAGGTTGTACCTCCTCTTCAATGTCCATGGTATTACGGACCACGGACAAAAGGGAGTCTATATTAACAGAATCAAAGTAGTATTTCACTACTGATTCTGTGTCAGAGGCTTCCCTTTCCCCTTCCTCACATACTTTGGCCTCATGCACACGACCGTATGTGTTTTGCCGTCCGCAAATTGCGGATCCGCAAAAAAAAGGATGACGTTCCATATGGTATCTGTTTTTTTTGCGGATCCATTGTAATAATGCCTATCCTTGTCCGCAAACTAGAAAAAAATAGGACATGCTCTATTTTTTTGCGGAACGGAAAAACGAACATACGGAAACGGAATGCACACGGAGTACCTTCCGTTTTTTTTGCGGACCCATCGAAATGAATGGTTTTGCATGTGGTCTGCAAAAAAAAGATCGACCAGCCCCCTTCATCTGTGCATCCTCTCTTCCTGTAGGGACAAGAAAACACTGGGGTGTGTAAGGGGAGGGGCTCTTTTAACCCTCTCTGTTTCCTGTTCCTAGATCGACAAGGGGAGCAACCTCCATTTTAGTGCCGTCATGAAGGGGGATGACGTGGAAAAGAAATATACATTCGCCGTTCGTGGCTGCACTTATATCTTGAAAAACCTTTATTGACGGATATCAGTAGAAAAATAAAAATATATACAGCGTTCACTGTTGCAGTTATATGTGCTAAAGCCTTTAGTGGCGTATTTCAGTAGAAAAATAAAGATATATTCAGCGTTCAGCGCTGCAGTTATATGTGGTAAAGTCCTTTTTGCGGTATGGACTGAAATTACGTTGTGGTCAATTTTTTTTATTTTACGATGTCCATAAGAGCGGTGCACAAAAATGCAAACAAATTCACACCAGCCCACATCTATCTGCAGTATTGCTTACTGGACTGGACACTACGGGAACTTTTCTGCAACACAGAAACCGCACAAGGACCGCGTCTCGCTCTTCCAGCTCGGGCTTACTTTCTACTCTACGACCCGTTCACGTCAGATCACTCCGCCTCAGGAGCCATTGTTTTTTTAAAACTGACAGCCTATAACCCTCTGTTTAAAAGCCTTTAGTGGCATATATATGTGGAAAAAGAAAAAGACTCGGCGTTCACTGTTCCAGTTATATGTGGTAAAGCCTTTAGTGGCATATATCAGTAGAAAAAGATATTCAGCGTTCAGCGCTGCAGTTATATGCGGTAAAATCTCTATGATGTCTCTATGATAAATCCGCAGCGTGGGGGCCCCTGTGTGGCTTCTACACACTTTCAAAATAATCCTTCAGTGAATACATGCTGGATGACCGGGACGCTCCATGACCTTCCCACGAGTTTGTATTCATGCTGTTATATGTGGTAAAATCTTTTGTGACTTATTTTGTTGGGGAAAAAAATTGTATTCAGCGTTAAAAGGATTCTGTCAGCCCGATTTTCGATACTGAGCTGTTCATATCATCATATCAGTCTCCTATATCTAAATAAAAATATACTAGTCTTACTCCTACCTGTCCTTTCTTTTTTGATAAAAATCGTTTTTATTTATATGCTAATTACCTTCATAACCTGCCCAAGGGGCTGTCCCTCTTTTTTTCGCAGTGCATCACTGCTAGGGTGTAAAAGGAGTGCGCTTCTTCTTGACGCTAACATCTACCTGTCAGGACTCATGCACATGACCATATTTTCTTTCTGCTTCTGTTCCGTTTTTTGTGCGGCCCATATGCGGAACCATTTACTGCAATGGGGCTGTAGAAAATACAGAAGTTACTCCGTGTGCATTCGGTTTACGATTGTCCGCATGGCTGTTCCGCAAAAAAGTAGTGCATGTCCTATTATTGTCCACAAATCACGGTCCAAGGCCCCATTCAAGTCAATGGGTCCACAAAAAATATGGAACGCACACGGAACGCATCCGTATTTTGCGGATCCATACTGTAGAAATGCTATGCCCAGCGCATATTGCTCATGTGTTTGGTGATTAACAAGTTACTGTTTCCGATCTGCAAAAAACGGATCGTATACGGAAACCATACGGATATGTTTTGTGGAATAACGGAAGAGGATTTAAATCAGAGAAAAAAAAACTCTGATGCGGAACAACGGATCCTTGAAAAATGGACCCCAAAACAACAACGGTCGTGTTCATGAGCCCTGAGGCCCCTTTCACACGGGCGAGTTTTCCGCGCGGGTGCAATGTGTGAGGTGGACGCATTGCACCCGCACTGAATCCGGACCCATTCATTTCTATGGGGCTGTGCACATGAGCGGTGTTTTTCACGCATCACTTTTGCGTTGCATGAAAATCGCAGCATGCTCTATATTCTGCGTTTTTCACGCAACGCAGGCCCCATAGAAGTTAATGGGGCTGCGGGAAAATCGCAAGCATGCGCAAGCAAGTGCGGATGCGGTGCGATTTTCCCGCATGGTTGCTTAGCAACGGGACCAGATCTTTATTATTTTCCCTTATAAAATGGTTATAAGGGAAAATAATAGCATTCTTAATAAAGAATGCTTAGTAAGATGAAGGGGTTAAAAATAATAAAAGTTAACTTACCTTAGCCACTTGATCACGTAGTTGCGATCTCTCCTCTCTTTCCCTGCTAAGAGACGGGGACCCAATCTTTATTATTTTCCCTTATAACATGGTTATAAGAGGAAATAATAGCATTCTTAATATATGGTCCATCGGACCATGTGATGTGACGTCATCACAGGTCCTTTAGCTGGTAGCTGAAGCTTGAAGAGAGAAGACAGATCGCCAACTACGCGATCAAGTGGCTAAGGTAAGTTATGTTTTTTTTATTTTTAACCCCTTAATCCTCATTTTATATAGCATTCTTTATTAAAATGCTATTATTTCTCCTTATAACCATGTTATGAGGGAAAATAATAAATTCTCCAGAATATTCTACCCGAAACCGGACTTCAGTGATGAAGTCTGGCTTCGGGTCTGGGTACCAAACATGGCGATTTTTCACACGCGCGTGCAAAACGCATTACAAACGTTTGCACACGCGCGGAAAAATTGCGCATATTCTCCCAACGCACCCGCATCCTATCCGGGCGTCAAACGTGACGCCCGTGTGAAAGAGGCCTAAGGCTGAGTTGATACTTCAGTTATTTGGTCAGTTTTGGCCCCGTGACTGCCCAAATAAGTGAAGTGTGCAGTGATTCTAAGAGCGATGCCTGTCATCTGTATGTCATACTGACTTACAGTATTATTTCACTACCAAAGCTTATCGAATTTTTGAAAAACTCGCTCATCTCTAATTATGATCCTGAATACAGCTGATAAGATCTTCAGCTTAATCTCTGTAGGAATGGAGTTCATGAGGAGACATGAAGTACAGAGAGGACGGACTGTGTTAATGTGGGACTGCGGTAATGGAGACTGCATCCCATCTCCTCTCTGTACTTCATGTCTCTGCATGAACTCCATTCCTAGGGAGATTCAGCTGAAGATCATATTAAACTGTATTCAGGATCATATCTGACAAGCAGAGCAGAGAGGAGGATGAGGCAGCTCTTCAGCTCAGTGTTGTGAAGTAACTTGTCCTGCTGTGTTATTAGGACAGGTTTTCTGTGTATTAATAGGATTGCAGCCATTTTATTTCCCCTGATGATCGCTCCCTAGACAATACAAGTGATTATAAATAACATATCTATAATAAAGTAATATTTAACCCCTTAAGGACCGGAGGTTTTTTATTTTTTGAGTTTTATTTTTGCGCTCCCTGCCTTCGAAGAGCCATAACTTTTTTATTTTTCGGTTCACATAGCCACATGAGGGCTTGTTTTTTGCGGGACAAGTTGTACTTTCCAATGACACCATTTAATATTGCATATGATGTAGTGGGAAGCGGGAAAAAAATTCCAAATGGGGTGAAATTGCAAAACAAAAAGCAATTCCACCACAGTTTTGCAGGTTTTTAAATTCCGACGTTCGATGTGCGATAAAACCGTCCGGTTACTTTTACTCTACAGGTCAGTACGAATCCGGCGATACCCTATATGTATAGGTTTTCTTGCGTTTTGATAGTGAAAAAAAATTCAATAGTGGGAAAAAAATCTGTTTTACTTCTTTGTCACCATGTTTTGACCCCTATAACTTTTTTGTAATTATATGTACAGAGCTGTATGGGGGCTCATTTTTTGCGTCACAATTTTATCTTTTTATTGATACCATTCTGGGGTGTGTATGACTTTTTTATTACCTTTTATGTGGTTTTTTGTGGAAAATGAAGCGACCAAAAATGGCGAATCCGCCATTTGGAAGCTTTTTTCCGTTTTGCTGTTTGACGTATGGGGAATTTTTTTTATATTTTGATAGTATGTGCGTTTTCGCACATTGCGACACCCATGATGTGTATTTTTTAAATTTTTTTAATTTTTATTTTAGCAAAAGCTGGGTGATTTGAACTTTTTTTTATTTATTTATTTTTTAAACTTTTTTTTTTTTTTACACTTTTATATAGTTCCCATAGGGAACTATAACTTACAATCATTTGATTGCGATTATCATACATTCCAATGCAATAGCATTGGAATGTATGAAAAAATCGCATATTTCCTATGAAGCCTATTACAGACAAGGCTCCATAGGAAATACTATACAGCAGCCTGGGTTTCATTCATAGAAACCCAGGCTACTACAGGCGCGCTCCAGCTCCTCCGAACGCCACACGGGGGAGCCGGAGCGCAAACCGAAAGTAAAACTTTCGGTTTGTGTGCACTCAGATGCTGTGGTCAGGATTGACCACGGCATCTGAGGGGTTAAATGTCCGTGATCGGCATTGCTGCCGGTCTCGGACATTAGCCGCGGGTGTCTGCTACAAGAACCATGCGGACACCCGCATGAAGCAGGAGCGGGCGCCATCTTTAGAGACAGGACACAAGACGTCCTGTGTCCTTAAGAGGTTAAAGGATAAATGTCATTTTAATTTTTTTTTGCTAAAGTGTAGGGTAAGTGATAGGTTACACTTTTGCAATAGACTTTATTTAGCCAAAAAGTTTATTTTTGGTAGAAAACTGGGGGTGAAATGGCCCTTAGCAGCACTCTCTCAAATGAGAGTTACCAAGGGCCATCCGTCTCCTATTAGAAAATGGGAGACGGGCTGTGCAGGCGCTGTGCTTCTGCCTCCCATACTTCCCTGGGAGGCAGAAGGCTGGGCACAGGAGTCTTAGGAGTTAAAATTACATTTATATTCCCCCTTTCTATGCAATATTATGCTCCGGTACATTCACTGACCTGCGATCCCTGTGATAATAACTCATGAAGCAGTGGTCAGAAGTAGAAGCGCTGTGCGTAGTGAGCCGGCAGCTCCTTCATGAGTTAATCACAGGGATCGCAGGTCAGTAAATGTACCAGAGCATTAGATTTCATAGAGAGGGGGAATATAAATGTGATGTTAACTCCTAAGACTCCTGTGCTCGGCCTTCTGCCTCCCAGGAAGTATGGGAGGCAGAAGCACAGCGCCTGCACAGCCCGTCTCCCATTTTCTAATAGGAGACGGATGGCCCTTAGCAACGCTCATTTCAGAGAGTGCTGCTACGGGCCATTTCAGCCCCAGTTTTCTACCAAATATAAACGTTTTGGCTAAATAAAGTCTATTGCAAAAATGTTACGTATCACTTGCCCTACACTTTAGCAAAATAAAAAATACGACAGTTATCCTTTAGCATTTTCATTCTCTTAATTCCTGACGAACCCCTTTAAAGGGATTCTGTCACCAGATTTTACCCCCTCCAGTTAAAAATATGTACCGTATATACTTGAGTATAAGCCGATCCGAGTATAAGCCGACCCCCCTAATTTTACCCTAAAAAACTGGGAAAACTTAGTGACTCGAGTATAAGCCGAGGTGGAAAATGCAGCAGCCACTGGTAAATTGTATGTATACCACTAAACATACCACATTAACCCATAGTATTCAATGGCAACTTTAATAAAGTGAATAAACCATTTAAGACAGTAAAGCATTGTAAATAAATGGTTAATACTCCAAAACCCCTGATTATAAGGATTCAGGATTTATAAACATTTATTTACAAGACTTTACTGCCTTAAATGGGTTTTTCACTGTAATTAAATGTTCCATTGAATATTGTGGGTTACATAGTTCAGTGGCATACAGTTCAGATAGACCGACAGCATTTAAATGTAAAAGCTTGCTTTTTTTTCTACTCTGTAAAGTCAATGCTTTACCTCAGTGAACACTGCATACAAAAGCACTGTTCTCCTATTGCCGCCTACCTCCTCAGCTCAGCCGCGACTTGTGGACTGAGCTTAAGCACCGCCCCCTCCAGCAGACGGCAGAAGACATCGTGCGCGCGCACCAAATCAAATAACCTGTATGACTCGAGTATAAGCCGAGTTTGGGTTTTTCGGCACAAATTTTGTGCCGAAAAACTCGACTTATACTCGAGTATATACGGTACTTGTCAGTCCTCTTGAGCTGAAGCTTATGATGCCCTTTATAGCTCCTAGTGTGACTTTATTTTCTTATAAATTCGATTTTTGTAATATTCAAATCACTTACATAAGGTGCCCAAGGGGATTTCCTTCCACACCTTAATGCCCGGCCGCACCCCTCTGTCTGGTGCCCAGCGCCGCCTCTACTATAATATACAGGGAGTGCAGAATTATTAGGCAAGTTGTATTTTTGAGGATTAATTTTATTATTGAACAACAACCATGTTCTCAATGAACCCAAAAAACTCATTAATATCAAAGCTGAATATTTTTGGAAGTAGTTTTTAGTTTGTTTTTAGTTTTAGCTATTTTAGGGGGATATCTGTGTGTGCAGGTGACTATTACTGTGCATAATTATTAGGCAACTTAACAAAAAACAAATATATACCCATTTCAATTATTTATTTTTACCAGTGAAACCAATATAACATCTCAACATTCACAAATATACATTTCTGACATTCAAAAACAAAACAAAAACAAATCAGTGACTAATATAGCCACCTTTCTTTGCAAGGACACTCAAAAGCCTGCCATCCATGGATTCTGTGAGTGTTTTGATCTGTTCACCATCAACATTGCGTGCAGCAGCAACCACAGCCTCCCAGACACTGTTCAGAGAGGTGTACTGTTTTCCCTCCTTGTAAATCTCACATTTGATGATGGACCACAGGTTCTCAATGGGGTTCAGATCAGGTGAACAAGGAGGCCATGTCATTAGATTTTCTTCTTTTATACCCTTTCTTGCCAGCCACGCTGTGGAGTACTTGGAGGCGTGTGATGGAGCATTGTCCTGCATGAAAATCATATTTTTCTTGAAGGATGCAGACTTCTTCCTGTACCACTGCTTGAAGAAGGTGTCTTCCAGAAACTGGCAGTAGGACTGGGAGTTGAGCTTGACTCCATCCTCAACCCGAAAAGGCCCCACAAGCTCATCTTTGATGATACCAGCCCAAACCAGTACTCCACCTCCACCTTGCTAGTGTCTGAGTCGGACTGGAGCTCTCTGCCCTTTACCAATCCAGCCACGGGCCCATCCATCTGGCCCATCAAGACTCACTCTCATTTCATCAGTCCATAAAACCTTAGAAAAATCAGTCTTGAGATATTTCTTGGCCCAGTCTTGACGTTTCAGCTTGTGTGTCTTGTTCAGTGGTGGTCGTCTTTCAGCCTTTCTTACCTTGGCCATGTCTCTGAGTATTGCACACTTTGTGCTTTTGGGCACTCCAGTGATGTTGCAGCTCGGAAATATGGCCAAACTGGTAGCAAGTGGCATCTTGGCAGCTGCACGCTTGCCTTTTCTCAGTTCATGGGCAGTTATTTTGCGCCTTGGTTTTTCCACACGCTTCTTGCGACCCTGTTGACTATTTTGAATGAAACGCTTGATTGTTCGATGATCACGCTTCAGAAGCTTTGCAATTTTAAGAGTGCTGCATCCCTCTGCAAGATATCTCACTATTTTTGACTTTTCTGAGCCTGTCAAGTCCTTCTTTTGACCCATTTTGCCAAAGGAAAGGAAGTTGCCTAATAATTATGCACACCTGATATAGGGTGTTGATGTCATTAGACCACACCCCTTCTCATTACAGAGATGCACATCACCTAATATGCTTAATTGGTAGTAGGCTTTCGAGCCTATACAGCTTGGAGTAAGACAACATGCATAAAGAGGATGATGTGATCAAAATACTCATTTGCCTAATAATTCTGCACTCTCTGTATGCTGAAATCCTGTGCGTGCGCTCTATTCACTTCAGGCAGCACCCGTGCGGGCTCTGGGCAATGGCATCATTGAGCGAAGTGCGCATGCGCACATGCGCGGGATTTCGGCAAAGGCAAAGGGATTACGTGAGCATGCCGTCTGATCCATATATTAAAGTAGAGGCGACGCTGGGCACAGGAAGGCGGAGCTGGGCACCAGACAGAGGGGTGCGGCCGGGCACCGAGGTATGGAAGGACATCCCCTTGGGCACTTTATGTTAGTGATTTGAATATTACAAAAATCGAATTTAGGCCTCTTTCACACGGGCGTCATGTTTGACATCCGGATAAGAGGCGGGTGCGTTGCGGGAATATGCGCGATTTTTCCTTGCGTGTGCAAACGTTTGTAATGCGTTTTGCACGTGCGTGTGAAAAATCGCCATGTTTGGTACCCAGACCCGAAGCCGGACTTCATCACTGAAGTCCGGTTTCGGGTAGAGTATTCTGGAGAATTGATTATTTTCCCTTATAACATGGTTATAAGAGGAAATAATAGCATTCTTAATAAAGAATGCATTGTAAAATGAAGATGAAGGGGTTAAAAATAATAAAAGTTAACTTACATTAGCCACTTGATCGTGTAGTTGCGATCTGTCCTCTCTTTTCCAGCATCAGCTAAGAACTAAAGGACCTGTGATGACGTCACATCACATGGTCCAATCACATGGTCCATCACCATGGAAAGATGGACCATGTGATTGGACCATGTGATGTGACATCATCACAGGTCCTGTAGATCTTAGCTGATGCAGGGAAAGAGAGGAGAGATCGCGACTACGCGATCAAGTGGCTAAGGTAAGTTAACTTTTATTTTTTATTTTATTTTTTTACTTTATTTTTATCAGTTTTTTTTCTTTTCACAGTGGATGCAGTTCACCATTGTCACATTTAACTGTATTAAAATACATAAGACATCCAATTATCATCTTCAAAATATTTTCCCATAATACAGAATAAATAACCACAATCAAATCATTCACTTATTTCATAACAGAAGTTATGTAACCCAGATAATATCATAATTCATTAATACAACACATCCCATCCACCGTTTCAGTACCCACCCGCCACCCCCCCTCCCCCCCAGTTGGTCATTGGTCATTTTCAGAGAGAGAAAAAAAAAAAAAACACCGAATTCCGTTTTATTTCCACCCATCCCAAATCTGTACATAGTATAAGTAAGATTTGGATTCTCTCATCAAATTCAGTTCATATCTCTTCAGCAAGTTCATAAGTTGAACCCATTCTACATAACTAGGCGAGTTGTTACCTCCCACTTTCTAACCAATAAAATTCTTGCTAACATAGTTCCCTTCCTCCATAAATCTAGAATAAATCTAGTACTTATGTTCTTAAATATACTGAATATTGCTCCATTTATATCTAAATGATAAGAGACGGGTACACATTTCTTCAATCTAATATCTATCTGAGACCAAAAATTATAGATCATTGGACAGGACCATAACAAATGTGTATAATCTGCATCTGACTGCTGACATTTATGGCATTTGTTGTCTCTATGCGGGTATCTTTTGGCTAAAAGGTAGGGGTATAATAGAGGCGGTGTGTTATTTTAAATTGGATCCAGCGATGTGAGGCGGAAAGTGAACATTTTCTATTATTTTTATAAACCTTCTCCCAATCTATCATTTCTCCACCTAGTTCTCTCACCCATTTCCTTTGACTCTTAATCTCTATATTACCTAATATCGCGTGTTTTATCCTCTTATATATTTGTGATAGAGAAGTATCCCCTTCATATCTAAAAAAACAAAAATCAATAAAATCATGCTTCACCATATTAAATTTTCTTTTATCCTGTGTACTGTCAAGCGCGTGTTTAACCTGCATATATTTCAATATAACATAAGAATCTATTTTAGATTGTCCCATAAGGGAACTTAGTGTTTTTAATTCTCCTTGACAGAAAAACTGTTCAACGAATATTAACCCTTTTTTTCCAAAAATCCCATTCCATGTTTACAAACTCCCTATAGCTAGGATTATCCCATAACATTGTGAATTGCAGTGCATTCTTAATACCTAATTTATCTTTTATTTTTCCCCAAATCATTTCCCACATCAATCCAAGTGATCCAAGTTTTTGCTCAACTTTCCACTTTCCACTAATACTAAAGGATTACTAATATTACTATTAGTTTCGTGGATACAATTTTTAATATATTCACATCCGTATTGACTTTTCAGCCATTTAATTTTAGACGCTAAATAATACCCTTGGAAAAAAGGAAGGGAGAAACCTCCTCTTACTTCATCCAAGTATAAGTACCACTGTTTAATTCTAACGCGGCTCCGTCCCCATATCAGGTCATTAATAAGTTTTTCAATTAAGTTAAAAAAGAATCAGGAATCCAGATCGGACAAGCCTCCAACGTATACAAAATCAATGGCAACAGAACCATCTTAACCAGTGCGACACGGTCAGCTTGACTTAATGGTAACTTTTGCCATATTCGGATCTTGCTCTTAACTTTCTCCATTAATGGTATTAGATTCAATTTATGGAAATCTGACAACGAGGGACTTAAAGTGATACCCAAGTAATTTAAATTATTTGAGACAATCATTCCTTTTTCTATACCTCTTAGATCTGGACTAAGGATGCTTAGTGACATCAAGTTCGATTTGAGCCAGTTTACTTTAAATCCAGAAACTGTTCCAAATTTAGCTACCGTATCCATCACTTTATTCAGATTTTCTTTTTTGTTATTTAGGAATATTAAAATATCATCCGCATATAGTTTCAATTTTTCTTTCTTACCGGACATACCAAAGCCTTCTATCTCAGAATCAGCCCTTATAGCATTTGCTAAGGATTCTATATATATAATAAAAAGTAATGGCGAAAGTGGGCAACCTTGCCTCGTTCCTCTTGTTAATCTAAATGTATCTGACCACATTCCATCAAAGCTTATTCTAGCCGTAGGAGATTTATATAAAAGCTGAACCCAACTGATAAAATTACTTCCTATATTCATCTTTGCCATCACCTTCCATAGAAAGGGCCACTCCACCCTGTCAAACGCTTTTTCAGCATCAAGCGACAGGATGGAGTGATCCGACCAACTCCCTGCTGAATGTTACAAAAGGCACTACATATATTCTGATGGATTTGACGTTTAGAGATGAAACCCACCTGATCCGGATGGATTAAATCTCCTATATAATTCTTTAATCTATTTGCCAGGAGTTTAGCCAGGATTTTATAGTCTCCATTCAGCAGAGAGATGGGTCGGTAAGAGCCCAGTTCACATTTATCTTTATCCTTTTTAAGTATAACAATAATTAAGGCTTCAGATTGAGAGGGAGTTAGTTTACCTATTTGTTTTGCTTCTTCTAATACTAACTGTAAATATGGCAATAACAAATCTGAATATTTGCGGTACAGTTCATAAGGTAAACCATCAATACCAGGTGCAGTATTACCTTTTATAGAGTGTAATGTCTCCTCCAATTCCTTAACCGTTATTGGCTTGTCCAACTGGTATTTGTCCTCTTCGGATAATATAGGTAATGAAACATCTTTTAAAAAGTTATCGATAGATACCTCATCCATATTGGACTCCGTAGAGTACAATTGACTATAAAAATATCTAAATTCTTTAACAATCCCCTCAGGATCTTTAATCAGTTTACCATTTTCCTTCTTAATAACCTTTGTATAATTTCTTTGTGTTTGAGCTTTAATCAACGAGGCCAAAAGTTTTCCTGGCTTACCAGCTTCTATATAGGAAGTTTGACCTTTAAAAAGGCTTTTTGTTGAATTTTATTATTCAGAAACGAGGTAAGAGTTTCTTTAGCTTCTAACATTAATTGTCTATTACTTTCACTATTATCTACATATACCCTCTCTTCCCTCTTTTTTAATTCACTTTCCAGTTGTTTTTCTATACTAACAAATTCTTTTTTTTTCCCGCATATCCTACTTTTATATACCCCCCGGATGTGCGACTTCAAAGCATCCCACACCCAAAAAATATGCGTTGTACCAAAATTTCTGCCCCAAAACTCCCGGATCTCTCTGATGAAGCGATCATCCTCCCCAATCAGAGAGATCCAGTGAGGGTTAAGACGGAAATAATTCGGTTTAAAAAAGCTCGTTTTATTTTTCAAAGTTACACATATAGGTGAGTGATCGGAGATACTTCTAACTCCATAACTCATTGATTGTACCGCGGGAAGAAAGTCAGCCGAACACAGAGCTAAATCAATCCTTGATAGAGAATCAAACGTTTTACTATAACAGGAATATGCCTTTTTCTTGTCATACATATATCGCCAAATATCTACCAAGTTCAGTTCTGAGCATATTTTGTATAGCAAAGTGTAAACCGTCTTATCATTTTCCAAATTCCTCAAACTAGATAACCGATCTTCTTTAACATCAAGAACGTTATTAAAATCGCCAATCATTAAATAAGGGCAGGAATCTCTTTTAGACATAAATTCCATAAATTTCATAATTACTGTTAACGAGAAAGGTGGAGGAATATATATAGCTGCTACTGCAAATATAAAATCTCGCCATCGTAAATGCAGGAATATATATCTCCCATCTCCATCTGCCCGACCCTCAAGAACTTCTATATCTAGACTTTTATGTATTAATATGCTTACACCTCGAGAATATGTAGAATGACAAGAGTGCAGGTTGTAACCTACCCATTTCCGATTCAACCAGCTAATCTTTTCTTCTGTAAGATGGGTCTCTACCATACAAACAATAGCTGGTAGATATTTAGACAGTAGATCGAAGATCACATTTCTTTTTGTTTTCTCCGCCATACCTCTAATGTTCCATAAAACTATTCGTAAACTCATTCATAAAAAAAAAAAAAAAAAATAATTAAAAAATTCCTCCCCAGAAAATGACCAATGACCATATCCCTATCCTCCCCCCCCTCCCCTTTCCCCCACCTCAATGGCACACAAAAGCAATGCCTTAGTGCCCCTCTTCCTATTCGCCCTGCCCTACCTCCCCCCGCACTCCTCCTACAAAAGGATCAATTATTTAATATAGATCGTATTACATTCCCTTTGATTCCAACCATTCCTGGGTCTCGCTCGGCGTAGAGAAAAACATCACTGAATTCTGATATATGATTCTCAGCTTTGTTGGATACATTAAAGAATACTTTATGTTTGCTATAATTAATCTTTTCTTAACCTCTTTAAATTCACGTCTTTTTAACTGTGTGACCTTTGAAAAGTCCGGGTATATCTCAATATTACCACCATTAAATACTAACTCCCCCTTCTCCCTTTTTATTCTCAAGATGTTATCCCGATCCTTAGATAGCAGCAACTTTATTAACCGCTACAGGACCGCCGCACGCAGGATTGCGTCCTGGCGGCGGCCCTGTAGCTCTGATCGGACGCATCGGCGCGTCATCTCGCGAGACGCGAGATGACGCGAGGACGCGCCCGCACATGCGCAATGCGCGCCATCGGCGCGCTCGCATGTAGTTATACTACAGCCTGCCAGCGCCGATCGTGCGCTGGCAGGCTGTATATGGCAGAAAAATCGCAGATCAGACGTTGTTCTGTGAACAGCGTCTGATCTGCTTGCTGCCCGCTTCTCTGGTGGTCCCTTTGCTTGGGACCACCAGAGAAAAATATCAAAGTGCACCAATCACCACACAACCCCCCCACCGCCCCCACCCACCCACCACCCCCTGTCACTGATTAACCCCTGATCTCCCATGTCACCCCCTGATCACCCCCTGTCACCCCCTGTCACTGATCACCCCCTGTAAGGCTCATTCAGATGTCCGCATGTGTTTTGCGGATCCACGGATCCGCAAATCCGCGGATCCGCAAAACACGGACACCAGCAATGTGCTTTCCGCATTTTGCGGATCCGCACATTGCCAGAACTATATAGAAAATGCCTTTTCTTGTCCGCACTGCGGACAAGAATAGGACATGTTCTATACTTTTGCGGATCTTCACTACGGATCCGCAATTACGGATCCGAGCGGGACAAAGTCTGTCCCCATAGAATTGAATGTATCCACATTTCTGTTCCGCAAAATTTTGCGGAACAGAATTGCGGACGCTTGAATGAGGCCTTAGGGTCCCTTAGCGATCGCAGCTTTATAGCTTTTCCCTCTTTTTTTGCACATTTTTTAGAGATTTTTTCATCCACATTGATCAATGTGAATGGAAAAATCTGTGACGCTCATTTTTTTCTTTCAGCGCAGAGGCTGAACGGAAAAAATTCTCATTACCCGTATGGTCAATATAAGGAGAATAGCAGAAACTCCTAATTCTGGCCATACATGTAATGATTGCGGAGACCCCTAAAATGCCAGAGCAGTACAAACACCTCACATGTGACCCCATTTTAGAAAGAAGACACCCCAAGGTATTCCGTGAGGGGTATGGTGAGTTCATGTCAAAATTTTATTTTTGTCACAAGTTAGTGGAATGTGAGACTGTAAAAAAAAAAAAAATACCATTTCCGCTAACTTGTGCCAAATTTTTTTTTCTGTGAACTCGCCATGCCCCTCACGGAATACCTTGGGGTGTCTTCTTTCCACAATGGGGTCACTTGTGGGGTATTTATACTGCCCTGGCATTTTAGGGGTCCTAAAGCGTGAAAATCCAAATGCGTAAAAATGTCCTGTGAAATCCTAAAGGTACTCATTGGTTTTAGGGCCCTTTGCGCATCTTGGCTGCAAAAGTGTCACTCATGTGGTATCGCCGTACTCAGGAGAAGTAGGCAATGTGCTTGGGGTGTATTTTTATATATACCCATGCTGTGTGTGAGAAATATCGCTGTAAACGACAACTTTTTAAATTTTTTATTCAAAGTTGTCAATTTACAGAGATATTTCTCTCACCCAGCATGGGTATATATAAAAATACACCCCAAAACACATTGCCCTACTTCTCCTGAGTACGGCGATACCACATGTGTGACACTTTTTGCAGCCAAGATGCGCAAAGGGGCCCTAAAACCAATGAGTACCTTTAGGAGGGCATTTTTACGCATTTTTCTTCTCACGCTTTAGGGCCCCTAAAATGCCAGGGCAGTATAAATACCTCACATGTGACCCCATTTTGGAAAGAAGACACCTCAAGGTATTCGCTGAGGGGCATAATGAGTCCATGAAAATTAAACTTTTTGTCAAAAGTTAGCGGAAAGGGAGACTTTGTGAGAAAAACAATAAAAATCAATTTCCACTAACTTGTGCCAAAAAAATCTTCTATGAACTCGCCATGCCCCTCACGGATTACCTTGGGGTGTCTTCTTTCAAAATGGGGTCACATGTGGGGTATTTATACTGCCCTGGCATTTTAGGGGCCCTAAAGCGTGAGAAGAAAATGCGTAAAAATGCCCTCCTAAAGGTACTCATTGGAATTAGGGCCCCTTTGCGCATCTTGGCTGCAAAAGTGTCACTCATGTGGTATCGCCGTACTCAGGAGAAGTAGGGCAATGTGTTTGGGGTGTATTTACATATACCCATTATTGGGTGAGAGAAATATCTCTGTAAATTGACAACTTTGAATAAAAAATTTAAAAAGTTGTCGCTTACAGCGATATTTCTCACACGCAGCATGGGTATATGTAAAAATACACCACAAAACACATTGCCCTACTTCTCCTGAGTACGGCGATACCACATGTGTGACACTTTTTGCAGCCTGGGTGCAAAGGGGCCCTAAAACCAATGAGTACCTTTAGGATTTCACAGGCCATTTTTATGCATTTGATTCTCACACTTTAGGGGCCCCTAAAATGCCAGGTGAGTATAAATACCCCACATGTGACCCCATTTTGGAAAGAAGACACCCGTAGGTATTCTGTGAGGGGCATGGTGAGTCCACAGAATTTTTATTTTTGGCATAAGTCAGCGGAAATTGTTTTTTTTGTTTTTTTAATTTTGTTTTTTACAAAGTCTCATATTCCACTAACTTGTGACAAAAATAAAATTTTACATGAACTCACCATACCCCTCACAGAATACCTTGGGGTGTCTTCTTTCCAAAATGGGGTCACATGTGGGGTATTTATACTGCCCTGGCATTTTAGGGGCCCCTAAAGCGTGAGAAGAAGTCTGGAATCCAAATGCGTAAAAATGCCCTGTGAAATCCTAAAGGTACTCATTGGTTTTAGGGCCTTTGCGCACTCAAGCTGCAAAAGTGGCACACATGTAGTATCGCCAGTACTCAGGAGAAGTAGGGCAATGTGTTTTGGGGTGTATTTTTATATATACCCATACTTTGTGTGAAAAATATCTCTGTAAACGACAACTTTTAAAAAATTTTATACAAAGTTGACAATTTACAGAGATATTTCTCTCACTCCAACATGGGTGTATGTAAAAATACACCCCAAAACACATTGCCCTACTTCTCCTGAGTACGGCGATACCACATGAGTGACACTTTTTGCAGCCTGAGTGCAAAGGGGCCCAAATTCCAACGAGTACCTTTAGGTTTTACATGGCGGCTCACAATTTAGCCCCGCCCAAAATGCCAGAACAGTAAACACACCCCACAAATGACCCCATTTCGGAAAGTAGACACCCCAAGGTATTCACTGAGGGGCATAGTGAGTCCGTCTGAGATTTTTTTTTTTTTGCCAGAAGTTATCAGAAATTGAAACTTTTTTTTTTTTTTTTCTCAGAAAGTGTCATTTTCCGCTAACTTGTGAAAAAAATGAAATGATACATGAACTCACCATGCCCCTCCGCGAATACTTTGGGGTGTCTTCTTTCTAAAATGGTGTAATTTGGGGGTATTTATACTTTCCTGACATTCTAGCACCTGAAGAAACATGACAGGTGCTCAGAAAGTCAGAGCTGCTTCAAAATGCAGAAATTCACTTTTTTGCACCATAGTTTGTAAACGCTATAACTTTTACCCAAACCAATAAATATACACTTATTGGATTTTTTTATCAAAGACATGTAGAACAATAAATTTAGAGAAAAATTTATATAGAAATGTAGTTTTTTTGAAAAATTTTACAACAGAAAGTGAAAAATGTCATTTTTTTGCAAAAATTTCGGTAATTTTTGATTAATAGCAAAAAAAGTAAAAATGTCAGCAGCAATGAAATACCACCAAATGAAAGCTCTATTAGTGAGAAGAAAAGGAGGTAAAATTCATTTGGGTGGTAAGTTGCATGACGGAGCAATAAACGGTGAAAGTAGTGTAGTGCGGAATTGTAAAAAGTGGCCTGGTCATTAAGGGTGTTTAAGCTAGGGGGGCTGAAGTGGTTAATATAGCTCTAGGAGGAGAACCCGGCAAAGGTGGTCTCCTTGGGATTCTATGCGCTCTCTCTACCGCAAACCACGGCGACAAGTTTTCGGGCTCAAAATTTTCTTTTAGCCATTTTTCAACGAACTCTTCAATGTTTTTCCCTTCTACACCCTCCGGGAAGCCTATAAGTCTTAAATTGGCTCGACGTGCCCGATCCTCAAATTCCGTTATTTTATCTTGAAGGGCATCCTTTTCTTTTTCAATTTTCTCAGAGTTCTTTTTCACCTTTCCCATACCTATTTTCAATTCCTCTACATCAGCTAATATCTCTTTCATCTTAGATCGAACTTTACTCATGTCATCTTTTAAGAAAGAGATCTCAGCCTGTATTAAATCAACTTTGCACGTCAAATCTCCAAGAGCTTTATTCGTTTGATTTACTGCTCCCAAGATTTCCCCTAGCTTTTGATCTATCAACACTGTTCGATCTCCCTCTTGTTGGTTTTTTTGATTAGTTGTGTCTAATGGGGGGTTTCCAATTACTTTCCCATCCTCCGCCATTTCAGATGTAGGCCCACTAGTGTGTAGTTTCCCTGCCCCTTTAGATCTTAACATAGGGGATCTGAGAAATTTGTCCATTTTAGTAATTGGACTACTATTCCCTCCTTTTGGGGAGGAGATTCCTTGAGATTTTCTATGTTGACTTTTCGGTGGCATATCCTTTTTCCCTACTCTCCCCTTTTTTTTTTTTTTTTTTTCCCTTCTTTCTCTCTCCTTTTTTCTCCTTTTTTTCTTTTCCTTTTCTTTTTTAATCTTTTTTTTTTTTCTTCTTTTCCTTCCTTTCCCCTTACTTTCTTTTTCTTTCTTTTCTCTTTCTTCTTTCCCCTTTTTTCTTTTTTTTTTTTTTCCTCTTTTCCCTTCCTCAGTTAGCACTTGTAACACCCAATGCTTATCAAGTGATGATACCTAATTACACCTTATACTTCCACTCAATCCGTATCGGTACCTACTATATTAATTCATCAGACTTTTTAGCATGATTCTAATGGTAATACATCACAATTTCCCTACATGATTCTTCATTTACACATAAAAAAAAAAAAAAAAAAAAAAATATACAATAGATCCACTAGATAACGATTTTTCATCCCACAGTTCATTTGTTCATGATTTCCACTGTAGCTCGTATTCAGCGTCGAAGTTGGTATGCAACTAGTATTCTCTCATAAACCAGCTATTACAAAACTGCTAAACAATGTCCCATAAATATCAATATCTAAATTAACACTCATTTGTCCAGGTTAAGGTTTTCAGAAGTTACAAAAAACCAATTCATTCCTTTAAGGGTGTAAGTCTGAGGGGATATTAAGTCTCCAAAAAAAAACAGAGAAAAAAAAAAGAAGGAAAAAACTCTCTCCAAAGATCAGATGTTAATCGTGTCGCTTCACGGACAAATCATTTATCATTCTTTCAGTTTTCATTTCCTCGCATGATTTCCTAATAAGTCACCAGAAACATCATCCCACAAATGGTGTATATCAGAGTGTAAGGCAGGGGCTATGAAGCTTTGATGTCATAGAAAAAAAACTGCCACTTATAGCCTTCAGTTGCACCAACTAAGTAGCCAAGTAGTCAATACAGATTTTGCCTCTCCTTACTCATCAAATATAAGCTTAAGGCTGAATGCACACGATCAGGATTGCGTGCGGATTTTCCGCGCGGATTTGCGTGCGGAAAATCCGCACCGTACATCTTGTACATTGTATTGTATGAGAATTTGAAATTCTCAATGCACACGATGCGGATTTTTCAGCGCGGATTTTGACCTGCGGTGCGGATTTTAAAATCCGCAGCATGTCAATTCTTTTTTTTTTTCCTGTCCGGATATCTTGCGGATTTTCTCAATTCACTTCAATGGGGAGGATAAAATCCGGATGGTGCACGCACACAGTGCGGATTTTGATGCGGATCCGCATGCGGAAAATCCGCATGCAAATCCGTATGCAAATCCGCATGCAAATCCGCACCTATTGATGCGGATTTACCGCACGGATTTGCCTGCGAACACCGACGGATTTCAGTGCGGATTCTCCGCACATGAATCCTGAACGTGTGCATGTAGCCTTAGTCTCTCCTTCTTGATGTTATAACTGTGCTACGGCTTTATAGCCTCCCAATATGATAATTATTTTTCACCTTCATACGAAGCACAGTTTACTATAATCAACAGCCACTCCCGCTCACAAAGGCCGTATAACCGGATAGCCGTCCGTTTATCTTTAATCTGCTTTCAAAAGCTCAGCAGACCGCCAGGGGTCCAGGATCACCTCCGCAAGTGTACATCCCCAATTCAAAAAAGTAGGGCAAAGTAAAGCCACGGCTGTACGGATTCGGTACCACAAAAGAGCTGCCGCCTCTAGCCTTCAGTTGCCACGAATAAACAGTTAATGCAAGATTTTACCTCTCCATATTCAGCGGGTGTAGGCTTTCACCTCTGTTTATTTTACCTCTCCTTATTCAATAAATGTAGCTGCGCCTTTACTGCTACTTTTAGCTTCACAATGTGATGGATTTTCACCTCCGTGCGGGGACACCTCCATGCAGGTCACGCCATGTTGTAATCAGTGATTAATCCCTCTCACTCTCACGGTGGTCTTTTCACAAGGTAGCTGTAGCGGACAAGGTGGCGTCAGTAGTCCCGGAGAGGGCTCAGACAGCGGTAGATGAGACAGCAGTAGATGAGGCACCTTTCAGCGGGATCTTCGGCAGGATCGCGTGGCACCAAACGCCGAGGGAGGCGCTCGGAGAGACGATGCAGACGGGAGCTAGCAGAGCAGGAGGAGGGGCGGGGCGGGGCGGGCAGCCGCAGCACGTCCTGTTCACGTCATGCCGCTACGCTAACTTTTATTATTTTTAACCCCTTCATCTTACTAAGCATTCTTTATTAAGAATGCTATTATTTTCCCTTATAACCATTTTATAAGGGAAAATAATAAAGATCTGGTCCCGTTGCTAAGCAACCATGCGGGAAAATCACACTGCATCCGCACTTGCTTGCGGATGCTTGCTATTTTCCCGCAGCCCCATTCACTTCTATGAGGCCTGCGTTGCGTGAAAAACGCACAATATAGAGCATGCTGCGATTTTCAAGCAACGCAGAAGTGATGCGTGAAAATCACCCCTCATGTGCATAGCCCCATAGAAATGAATGGGTCTGGATTCAGTGCGGGTGCAATGCGTCCTCCTCACGCATTGCACCCGCGCGGGAAACCCGCCCGTGTGAAAGGGGCCTTATAAGAAAATAAAGCCACACTAGAAGCCATAAAGGGCATCATAAGTTTCAGCTCAAGAGGACCGATAAATACATATTTTTAACTGGAGGGGATAAAATCTGGTGACAGAATCCCTTTAAGCTATATTGTTAGCAATGTTTGATAGTTTGTGTTCATTATGAGATGATGTCCGATTCATGCTGGTTCTGGGAGTACTGCCAGACGTGCACTGGGGCTGTGGGTGCTACTTCTGGTCTGTATGTAACTTATCCATACAGTTAGCTTGGCAATTACAAACCTACTCTTCTACAAATACATGGTAGGCCTCACACCAAACCATAACCAATGCAAGGACACACTTCTCCTGTAGTCTGCCACTTCTGCCCACACTGTGTACAGGCTTCAAACTGGCACGTACGACTCGGAAGCGTCAGAGCGCCCTCCACTGACGTCATAACGTGGTGGGCGGGGTTTGGGGGTTGTCGGCGGATGACAGTGGGAGGAACCGGAGAAAGGAAAAAATAGCAACATCCGGGAACCTGGCAGGCACAGGAGCGAGGCGCAAAATGGCCGCCCGGAACTGAGCTAGATCTTACGAAGTTGGTGGTGAGTGAGTGGGGTTAGTACAGTAAAACAGCGATCGAGAGTTGCTGACGGGACGAAGGCTGCATCTGAGGTGCTGCGCGGCCAGGGGCCTGGCAGAGGGGCATGTGTACCCAGGGCAGCGGCCCGCGCACCGAGTGCGGAGCTGAGTGGGGATGGATGTGGCCCGCACCGGAGTGTGCCGCCTTCCCTATCAGTCCGGACAGAACGGCGAATGTGACGCGGGAAGCTGCGCTCGCCGTTTCTCCGCCTGGAATATGTAACACGCCCCTTACTGGACGCCGAGCCGCCGTGTGCTCTGTATAACTTTATTGACAGTGAATGGAAGTGAACAGCGCGCACTTCCAGAACAAAGAGCCCGAATCGCTGGAAATAGGGGGCCCGCGGTTTAGACATGATGACGGTATAGTTGTGGGAACATAAGAGGCAGTGACTGGAGGGCTGTCCGTTCCCTCTGTGCTGCCCACACATAAGTGTACGGCGAGGCCCCTGCACCTGCATGGCTCTTCACAAGCAGTGCTTGCCCGTGTTTAGTGTAAGGCTCTGTTCACACCATGGATCTGGACCATTGTGCAAGTTGTTGGCATGCTGTGCAGTAAAATGTGTTTTGCAGCTGAAACCTGACAGATCTTGTTATAGTGAATTGGGTGCCGTTTGTTTCTGTCATTTGATGGCCCCAGTGCTTCCATCATCCACCTTCAACCAAGCAGAACAACAGAAACCAAAGCGCTGGTGTGAACACTGCCTGAGCAGTAATACAGAAGAGTGGAGACAATCAGTCTTCTGTACTACTTTGTTCACGAATGAGGGGAAAAAGGGCCAGAAATAACAAACTGCAAAAACACAATGTTGCAAAGTCAGGAATTTGTATAAAAGAGGCCCTGTCACCAGAAAATGCAATGCAATCTGCAGGCAGCATGTTATAGAGCAGGACGAGCTGAGCAGATTGATTCATAGTCTTATGGGAAAAGCTTCAGTAAAACTTGTAATTTATATCTCACTTCTATGGGGAGCCGGCTTGGTGGTGGCCGGACTGGAGTCCTCCAGCCACCACAACGGGGCTCCAATCTCAATATTAGTGCGGGACCCACACCTATACGACAATGGGGGCATATCCTAGCGATATGCCCCTATTGTCCATGATGAGACAACCACTTTAAGAGGGCCCATTCAGCTATCAGTGGCTGATCGCATTCTCTGTGTGTGATAAGACTCCCCTGTGTACAGCTGAAATCCGAAAAAGAGAGATAAATGTGTGAATTACAGGTTTTACTGAATCTTTTTCCACACAACTATACATTAATCTGCTCTATAACATGCAGGACACTTCACTGCATTTCATGATAACGGAGAACTCTCAGCACAGCAGACTGCACACGGACCACTGAACTATATGGTGCGCTTGATCCCTCCGGGCATCCAATGCCATGGTCTGTTTCTCATGACACGTTGTCTCCAGCGATCACCACGTCTGTGACTTATACAGACCTCTCTGCATATAAAACTGGCCTGTGTTGTGGACAGTTTTTGATCCTGAATCTCGTCCCGGTGCAGCTCAGTGCCTAGTATTGTTACCTTGCAGCACTGACTGACGTCCTGGCTTTGAGTTAGACCTGGGCAACATCTGGGGTTTGTATGTTTCCCTTGGTTTGTATTGGTTTCCCCCTTCACTCCAAAACACATACTGGTAGCTTAAGTTGATGTGTAGATTGTCATCCGTCCCTGTCCGCATTGCCTCTCACAATCTCAAAATCTACTCCCATTTTGCCTCTCAAAATCTACTCCCTGAACCAGCATGAATCAGACATCATCTCATAATCAACACAAACTGTCAAACATATGTTGTCCCTGCAGACATTTCTAAAATAATTTTATAAAATGCTCAAACTGATTTGTAATCTAAGCTTTATTACTATGTGGCATCATTCTCTCCGGCTCACAATTAGCAGCGTGAACGGTGGTTTCAGAGCACTACCGCTACCAGTGCCGCTCCTGTGCTGCGGCCTGCTCAAATGTAAGGATGGGTCATCCATATTACAGGTCCAGGAAACCCCTTAGGCTACTTTCACACTTGCTCTAGGAGGGTCCGGCCGCAGCACGACAAGCAAGTGTGAAAGTAGCCTTAGCCACATGGATGTGCGGTATTTATCATATGTAATGCCACAATCCTGATTCTGCTGGGGCATTGTTGCTAATCTTGTATGATCACCTCTTGTAACCTAAACAAGATTTCATAATGATTTTTTTTGTTTGTTTTTTAGCGGTGGACTTGACTGAAAGCTGTTGGCACTTGAAAGACTATCTTCCATTACAACCCATCCCTTTTTTTTTTTTCTACTCCATACAATTGCACTTCAGTTTTGGCTTTGTCTCTGTAAGAAGTTCCATAGATACATGTGTTTTAATGAAGAGGGGGGAGAAACCAGAGGGCTACAGGCAAATGAGGCCTAAAACGTTCCCAGCAAGCAGTTGCCCAGGCAATAGCAGACAGATGCTTCTGGAAATACGTGAGAGCCTCCGCCATCTACCCAAACCATCGGACTCGGGCAAGACGGAGCAAGGGCCTACTAAGGCGGAAGATCCAAGGCAGGGTCGTAATCCTCCCAAGTTTGTCACTTATCACAAGGCTTTGGCTGAGATTCGTAACTCTTTGCAGCCTTTTGCCAACTCCACAAATGCTTCTCAGAGGGGTGGAAATGAAGTCAATCGGAAAATGCTCCATGACCTGCAGACTGCTGGGTTTGATGAGGTGAGACATCTAACATTCAAGCGGCGTGTGCCTAAAAAAAAACTTCCCTACCCGAAAATGTAATTTCAGAGCTGAACCCGGACATACCCAAAATTTCACCCAGCAGCCCCCTTGATGTTGGCATCGGAGCATCTTATGCTCCGATGTGCTCCCTTGCCCTGTGCCAGATTGCGCAGGGCAAGGGCTCTTTTGCTTACAATAACACACTGTCGGGCAGTGTGTTCGGTGACGTCACCGGCTCTGATGAGCGTGCTATAGCACTGCCCTAGCAGTTTTACAGACTAGGGTAGCGCTAAAGCCCACCCATCAGTGCTGGTGACGTCACCGGGCTTCCTGGCAGCCCCTTGGAGAGCCCGGTTCGTCATTGCATTGCAAACTGTGAAATCTGCACTGAAAATCCACACAAACAATTGATATGCTGCAGATTTCAAAATCTGCGCTGCAGGTCAGTTTCTGTGCAGAAAACTTCCAAACTGTGTCATTAGATTTTGAAAATCTCATCTATGTAGCTGCTACTGTTTTACACTGTACATTTTCCACATTCACAATGTCCACATTAAGTTGCGGACAGCAAAACACTTAAAGCCATGTGCATGAGCCCTTATTCAAAGGATAGGGTCGATAAGCATCAAATTGGCGGGTGCGACCCACTGATCACAAGAACTGGGGTCACATGCCCCAGTATGAATGGGGAGACAGGTCCTGCATATCTGCTGCCTCTCTATTCCTTCTCTATGGCACTGCCAGTGATGGCAAAGCACTGTATGGTGAATAGAGGGTGCTTCTAGGCTCCACCTCTTTAAGATTGACTTAAAGGGGTTTTGCCATCACATTCAATGGGGGCATATTGCTGGGATATGCCCCCATTGTCTGATAGGTGCGGGTCCCACCTCTAGGACCCGCACCTACAACTAGAACAGAGCAGGGAAATTAATGGAGTGTTCACTGCACATGCACAGCCGCCCTCTGTTCATTTCAATGGGGCCGCCGCTCAGGTATTTCCGTTTGCCCCATAGAAATTAATGGGAGCAGGGGAGCGCTTCCATTCACTCGGGAGCAGCGATTGGCGGTGGACGGACCCCGGGGTCCTCCAGCCACAGCTCTCTCCGCTCCGTTCTCCTAGGTGCGGGTCACAGTGGTGGCTATCCTATCTATATGCCCCCACTGTATGTGATGGGAAAACCCCCTTTAGGTGCATTGGCACAGCTGCTTTTTTTTTTTTCCAACCCTGTTTGTGTTCATTTCATCAGCGGGAATGGCTCTTTTATTTAAAGTGATTCATTCTTTAGATTACCACTTAAAAATTCTAGTATAATCGTTTGAAAATTCATAAATTATAGTGATACGTAATAGTGTACAGCAATAAATCGTTCATTTTCTAAGGATCGGACATATCTGCCTGACAGAAAGGATGTGGAGGCAACTAACCATATCCTGTGTAATCATAAATCTGCCGGTCATTAGTGTAAATGCTCAAGGGACAAACAAGCCACCATCATAATAACAAAGGAGAAAGAGAAAAATGGAGCTCACACTGTACCCTTATGAAAAAATGTGTAAATCTTTATATCATAATAGAAGCAAATTTATGCCATTTAAAAGAGGGGAAAGGGAGTAAGTAACAGAAAACGCCAGCCTGGCGTCACACACCAAACAAAAATAATAATAAAGTAGGGATAGTACGCAGTTACATGTGAAAAGTCTAAATAACCCAACCACACTATGGTAAGTAATGGTACACATGCACAGGGCTTAAACCTAAGCAGCCAAGGCAGGGGAAAGACTTACCCAAGTACAGTGGTGTGGGCAAACAACCAGGATGGCGTTACCCCGACGCACATTTCGGTGTACCTTTGTCTGGGGGATGAAGGTACGCTGAAACGCGCGTCGGGGTAACGCCATCCTGGTTGTTTGTCCACACCACTGTACTTGGGTAAGTCTTTCCCCTGCCTTGGCTGCTTAGGTTTTTCATACCTTTGTATCACTGGATATGTATATCTAAGCCCTGTGCATGTTACCATTACTTACCATAGTGTGGTTGGGTTTTTTAGACTTTTCCTATTTTCCATGACTATTTATACATGTAACTGCGTACTATCCCTACTTTATTATTATTTTGTTTGGTGTGTGACGCCAGGCTGGCGTTTTCTGTTACTCCCTTTCCCCTCTTTTAATAGCATAAATATGCTTTTATTATGTTATAAATAAAGATTTACACATTTTTTCATAAAGTTACAGTGTGAGCTCCATTTTTCTTTTCTCCTTTGCATCACTCGGGAGCTTGTACCGAGTTACCTTCGAATTAACCCTTTGTATTGTTTCAAAGCTTTTTGTGTGTGGACATTACTTAATGTTTCTGCTGCTTTGGGTCTTTTATGGTCCCCTTTTTTGCATCATAATAACAAGCAAACAGGGCCAATTACCGTGCCTCCAATTTCACGTAATTGGATGTCTTCTTAATGCAAACGACTCGCTAAAGCGTCCATTGCAAAAAATATATAAAAATCTCATAGCAACCTTAGACTAACCTTAGGGAATTCCTCAAACTTAGTGTTATGCTATTTCAGTTAGGCTACATTTACAGGAATTCTATGGGATAACCCCATTAATGGCGCTTTACACAGGCTGACTGACCAGGCAATTATCGGGAACAAACAGGTCCTTCCTGATAACTGTCTGATCGTGAGCAAAGGTGAACCTGGATTCTGCTAGTCTGCTGCACTTTATCTTGGTACAGAGTGGCACATGTATCGAATAATTTAGAGTGCAGTCCTAGTGTGAGGTTATGTGGTTTACTATGGCAGTTATTTTAATTTGGGGCGTAAAGGGAATAGTTCTTTAAGAAATAACAAAGTATACTTTAGGCCTCATACACTACTGTGTGCTGGGGTACGACATTGGTGTCTAATAAATGGCATCTGATGGGGGAAAATAAAGAGGAGTTGTATGAAAATTCAGCAATATGCAGTAAGTGTTAAGATGTCACTTTTCTATGTGTTTTCACTGCATGTAATTCTAAATCTCTTCTTTCCAGGATATGGTGATCAGAGCTTTACAGCAGACTAATAGTCGCAGCATAGAAGCAGCGATTGAATATATCAGCAGGATGAGTTGTCAAGATTCCTATAGGGAAACACCCGTTGCTGCGGCAGGAAGATCGCACAACACTGGAATGATACCTTCAGGTAAATTGAGCTTTAGTGTACTATTCATTGACTGCTCTTCCTGGAAGTGATTTCTCCATTAAAGTTAGTAGCACGCAAATGCCTGGGATATTACTGCTGCTGTTCAAAGTCTTCACCATTTCCTAGAAAGCATGGAACTCTGTTTCTGATGGGGGTCTGACACCCGGGACACCCACTGATCAGCTGTTTGAGAAGGCACCAGCGCTCCTGTGAGCGCCGCAGGTATCGTTCTCAGCCCCTTTGGCTCACAGGAGTTCTGGTGCCTACTCAAACAGTTGATCAGCAGGGGTCCCGGGTGTCGGGCCCCTACGATCACTCCTAGAGGCTCGTTTGCATGTTATTTTTCTCCGCAATGCAGGCACATATAAACATGGGACCAACACAGATGTCTTTAGCTGCTGGGTGCAAAAGCAACAGGTCAGCCAGTTTCATAGATACAAGTCAAAATACCATTTAAGTAGTCAACCAACCCTGTTAAATGCCACTGGAATTACACAAGAGCAATGCAGAAAATGGAGAGAAAATTCAGTAGCAGACTTCCTGTTAACATGTGCCCTATGGTCAATATACTTCCAGGGGATTTCATAGACTATGACCTTTCAGCATTCTCACGTACCAGGCCCGGTTAAAGGAATTTTACTGGCACTTTTAGTAAATAAAGCTGTTGGTTCTGTTCAAATGTAGTACCATGGTTTCTGTTATTACAGGATCCATCATGGATGTGTTCTGGGGTTTTATTTTTGTTTTGTTTTTTCCATGTGGACTTCTTATGCTAGTGTGAACTAGGGTTGTTTCGATACCAAAATCTTGATTCAGTTTCGATACCATAAAAAACTATTGCGATACTCGATACCATGCATAAAAAATACAATGTGTGCATTCCGCATTTTATGGAATGTCCGGCCTTTAATCGATATTTTTTAATAGTTTGAACTAGAGTTGTTTCGATACCAAAATTTAGATTTGGTATCGATACCGTAAAAAAGTATTGCGATACTCGATACCACGCGAAAAAAATTAAAACGCAAAAAAAAGTCACGTGCATTCCACATTTTATAGAACGGCCGGGCCATAATACAACAGTCCGATCCTATTTTTTGAGGGGACAATGCGACTAAAAGGAAATGGTGAATTGTAGTTTTTATTTTAATTTTTTCTTTTTTTTTTTCTTTAACGGTGCTGGCGTTCACCACATTAAAAAATATTTTTTAGATTTTTTTGGACGCGGCGATATGTAATATTTTATTTATTTATTGGTTATATATTTTAAATGTAGAATTGGGAAATATTTATATTTTGGTGTACTTTTTTTTTAAACGTCTTTTTTTTTTTTTTTTTTTTTTTTTTTAACTGTTTATTAACTTTCCCCCCTTAGGGGCTAGAACCTGGGATCTTTTTCATCCTATTCACCCTAATAGAGCTCTGGCTGCAATGGTAACTGATCAGAGCTCTGATCACTGCCACCAACGAGGGGGAGGTGAGGGGACCTTGTGGCCACTGCCACCAATGACTTCAGTACTGGGGGGGAGAAAGGGGGGGATGGGGCACTGGCCACTCTTATCTTTAATACTGGGGACAACGGGGGCGCACTGGCCACCAATGTTTTAATACTGAAGGGGGTGGGGGGCCTTTAGGGCACACTGGCCACCAATATCTTTAATACTGGGGGGGGGGGGTCGCACTGGCCACCAATGACATGTAATCATTCATATACAAACGCAGGCAGCAGGAATATATTGCCGGCACCTGTCTGTGCTGAGTGCTGCGATCCGCGGCAGTTAACCCCTTAGATCCATCTTCACAAATGGTGATTAGCTAGGGCTTTGAAAGGTGCTCATGCAAATGTTAGCTAATGCGTTCATTTGTCACATAATGTCTAGTAGTAACATGTTTTCATTTTGCAGGTAGTATTCAGCATTCTGTTAATCGCCGGCAAAGCTGGAAAGGGTCAAAGGAGTCCTTGGTTCCCCCAAGACACATATCACCTTTGTCTGACAGTGTTGTTTATGGACCATCAGAAATCCAGAGTACACAAACTGATATGGGAAGGCCTTTATCTGGTTCAGGCCTTCCATCATTTACCCAGGCACTTCCAGTAAATGGCCAGAGAGTCAATCCTCCACCTCCACCACAAGTAAGAAGTGTTACTCCACCACCGCAACCTCCACCCAGAGGTTCTGCTCCATCCCCACAATCCTGGGAACAAAACTCGCAGACAAAGCGGTACTCCGCTAACATGGATTTTGTTATTTCCCGCATTTCTCCAGTTCCACCTGGAGGTTGGCAGGAGGGGTATCCACCTCCAAATATGAACTCTGCGCAAGTAATTAACTCACAGTCTCAAGCACAGAGACCTATGAATCCTGTACCAGTAGGAAGACAGCCCATCATAATGCAGACGTCTAGCACCAGCAAATTTGGTTATTCTGGGAGGCCTGGCATGCAGAATAGTAATGGACAATCTGAATTCATAACACACCAAGGGAATAATAATGTGGGGAGGAACCAGCCGCCACCTTATCCCATGTCAAATGGTCCAAACAGCACAACACTGCAGATGCAAGGAAGTAATGGACCGATGTCTCCCTCTGCTTATAATAATGGAAATCTTCCCTCATCTATGCTAGTACCAAACCGAAATAGCCACAACTTGGAAATGTACAACCTAGGCATTCCTGCTCATCCAACTTCATGGCCTCAGTCCTCCTCCACCCAGTCCCCCCAAGGAAATCATGACATGTCATCATGGCAAAATAACATTCCTGTACGGTCCAATTCTTTCAATAATCCCATGGGAGTTCGCCAGGGGCACTCTGCTAATACGCAGCCATCTGCCACCACTGTGACTGCAATCACTCCTGCTCCTATCCAGCAACCTGTGAAGAGCATGCGGGTGTTAAAGCCAGAACTTCAAACTGCCCTGGCACCAGCACATCCATCTTGGATGACACAGGGTGTACAGCCTGGACACTACTCGGAAGTAGCTGCACACAGCAATCCTTTGCTGCCACCACAACCAGAAGCACCAAATTACCAGGGGCCCCCGCCACCATACCCAAAGCACTTACTACAGCAAAACCCAACTGGTTATGAGGCAGGCTTGAAATCAGGCAAAGAAGATCCATCGGTGTCTTCCAGTGTCCAAGACGACGGTGATAAAAACATTGAAACCATTGTTGAAACCACAGAAAAAGAAAAGAAACAGATCACTACATCACCAGTGCCTGTACGGAAAAATAAGCGGGATGAAGAGAGGAGGGAGTCTCGCATCCAGATCTATTCATCTCAAGCATTTAAGTTCTTCATGGAGCAACATGTGGAAAACATCCTAAAATCCCACCATCAGCGACTGCACCGAAAGAAGCAGCTGGAAAATGAAATGTGCCGGGTAAGAATGCGAGTGCTATGTCACCATAGATTAGAGGCCCCCATCAGATAATATGGCATATTGCTAGGATGTTTTTATTTACAGTAAAGGATTGACCTCTGGGACCACCGCTGATCTGCAAAATCTAGAGAAAGAGGTCCATTCTCTATTTCTGCTTAGTGCTACTGACCTGTTGCTATGCAGGGAACAGCAAGTTGGAACTATTCAAGTCTTGAACAGACGCCTTCCCATCTGGCATTGTAGAATAGAGGTCAGCAATGCAAGATGGGAACTGTAGACTGCTACCCATATGGGCAGCTGCTGCACCATGGGGGAACACCTCGGGGGCAATAGTGTAAAGGAAAAGGTGATTCTAAATGTTTAAGCCCCCCTATCTACATCGGGATCAGCTGACAATCTGATCCCGACTCTCCTCCCCCAACAGGTGATCTCTGGGGGAGAGAAGGATCAGGTGCATTGGATTTTAATGCCTGACCCTTCTTGTTCTCCCAGGAGATAAGCCACAACCAGAGGGGTCTGATAAATCACCAGGAGGGAGTTTATTGTCCTTACACTGAAATTGATAGGACTTTCTGTAGCTGATATTAGATGTGTTATTCGTGGTAGACTGTCTACTTTGTGCATATTCATAGTTGGTTAGTAAGAACATCATCTTGTCTATGCGAATGAAAGAGGTACAGGTTATACATATTGTAGAGTTATTGCATCTTATTTAACATTTCTTTGCTGATATCACTACATTTTCTTCTGAATGTTTCTTCTCTCAGATTTTCTATATCTCTCCTCCTTTTCCCCACTCACTAACAGATGGTTTAAACAGTTAAGGTTGGAGCTTGGCTGAGCTCTTCCAGCCTCCATTACTGGGTAGGCAAGTAAATGTCGGCACCATGGTGCTGTGGTACCAATAGCATGATCTTCCTAGGCTGCTGCATGTGCATCCTACGTGATAATGATGTAAGCATGAGGCTGACCATGTCATAGACTCCGGCACAGTAACTTCTCGACTTAAAGACCGTTTTGTATGCTTGCAGTTCATTAATTTCACACAACCATGTAACAACTACTCATTTTGTATGCCATATGTTTCTGAATTTTGAGATGTTTTTTTCCTCACTTTTTTCCATTTTAGTTATTTGGTGTTCAATTATTAATTTTTTTCGTGGTCAGACAGCAGTGCTTAAAATTTTATTGATTATGGCTAACATGAATCTATTCAAATGGCAAGCATGGCTATCACAGAAATCTGTTTCCGGCACAGCTAGTCACTTTCTTTTGTCAGCTTGGCAGTAATAGATTAAGCTACTCCTCAGAGGGAAAGTTTTTAGCAGGTTTATGACCGAATTGTTGCAGTTCCTCACAATTTTCACGGTATTTACTCAAATGGGAGAACTAATTAGGGAGTTACCCTGGCATAATGCATTACCCATTCTGACGACGAGCATAGAGAGGACTTGTTGCTTGCTAGTTGTTAGAAAGTAGTTGCCTCTGCAACTACTTCATCTAGCGTGCAGTGCATCCACCTACACCCAAGGACACATTGCGTGGGAGCTGATTCCTGGACAGCGCTTTTGAAGGTGTTTTCCAGGTTCAGAATATTAAAGGGGAACTGAAGCCAAAATGCAAACCTAAAGAAGGAACAACCCACAAAACGTAACGTAACCTGCTTTTGTGTTATTTGATATTTGCTCTTGTTTCGTTAGATATCACAATTACAGACCATGAAAAATAAACTACAAAAGAAGTGAAGAAGTGCAGCCATGTCTACTACCCCTCTTTACTACCCCCCCCCCCCCCTCATGCTAGTGCAGGTGAACCAGGAAGTATAGGAGGGCGGGGGCTGGGTTTGGCGTGGTCTACACAACAAGTATAGCTATTTTGTTGGAAGGAATCCCCTAGTTACTAATAGTACAAATAGATGTGGTTACCATAATTTACTGCAGAAAACTAAATGTACCAAGATAAATCCCACTCCCCATTCCTAAATAGTGTCATAGCCAGGCATATTTGCCTTTCACGTCCCTGGAAAAGCTGAGTTACCACCATGTGGAGCTGTAATAGTCTACAGTATTCTAAATCGAGCAAGAAAAATCCACCTCTCCCCTTATTAATACAAATATAACCAAGACCGAAGTTTGTGATGACAGTCTTTTCACATGATGTTTTTTCACATGACGTATACATTAAATGGCTGTTTCAGATGGATATTATATTTTGACATCCGCTGAGGATCCTAGAAAAATGGACCAATGTCAGGACTACAACTCCCAGCATGACCAGATTGTCATTATGGGGCATCTGTGGCCATTACATGGAGAGAAATATGAGGACAGAACTGTCCCAGCATTTCTAGGATTTTTTTATAGGCTATCATTACAGGGAGTGAGAATAAGGAACCACAACTTCTAGTACAGTGATGGCAAACCTATGGCACGGGTGCCAGTGGCGGCACTCAGAGCCTTCTCTGTGGGCACCCAGACTGTGGAAAAAGTCTATGGTGTACCAATATGCCTTAGACTTTTCCTGCTATTTATCAGCACCTTGCGCACTATGAACGGCACAGGCAGCGCACTGAATGTAGGCAG
This sequence comes from Bufotes viridis, assembly GCA_033119425.1. Taxonomy (NCBI): domain Eukaryota; kingdom Metazoa; phylum Chordata; class Amphibia; order Anura; family Bufonidae; genus Bufotes; species Bufotes viridis. The sequence continues at coordinate 285,858,618 of CM065592.1, read as the reverse complement.
GCCTTTATAGCTAAATGATAAAGTACATGAAATATATACTATACTGGACTGTAGTAATCAGGTTAAATTGCTGTGTTGGCACTTTGCGATAAATCAGTGGGTTTTGGGTTGCAGTTTGTGCACTCGGCCTCTAAAAGGTTCGCCATCACTGTTCTAGTATTTGACAACTTAGAGGGAAACACTGACCTCTAACAAACACACAGCAGAGGAGCACTGCCCACGTTGTGACATCATACAGGTCCTTCACTGCTTCTCTGCACTGCTGAGCTCTTTCTCATTGGGTAAATGGGGTGAAATGAAATTGGCTGGAGTGCTATAAGTAAGTTGAAAAGTCAGAAGATTTTAAAGGAGTGGGAGAGAAAGTGGCTGTGGGGACCAATGTCAGGGACCCCTATAACAGTGCAGGCAGGTCGATCTGTGGCCTTTTCAGTGTGGCTGATTAAGCCTTGCCCCTCTCATGAACTTCCTGTTCAGTGTGTGTGTCACGTCGGGGACGTTCATCTAGCCGTTCTGTAGTCGGGGGAAGGACTAGGGAAGATTTATCAAACTGGTGTAAAGTAGAACTGGCTTTCTTGCCCATAGCAACCAATCAGATTCCACCTTTTCATTTTCCAAAGGAGCTGTAAAAAATGAAAGTAGGAATTTGATTGGCTGTTATGGGCAACTGGGAAATTTTACTTTACACCAGTTTGATAACTCTCCCCCAAACTACTTTGTCTGCAAAATCTGTCCTTCACTTCTTTTGACAATAACTTGGGGAGTATCTTGTAGACAGAGCTGTGTTTGCACTATGGATTAAATGTATTTCTATGATTTATTTTTATTTTTTTTCCAGGGTTTAGTTACCCCTCAAAGAGGACCTTTTTATTACCCTAAAAAATCTAAACTAAGTATGCCTACATGTAGAGCGGCGCCCAGGGATCTCCCTGCACTTAATATCCCTGGGCGGCGCTCCGTTCTCCCGGTATAGGCACCGGTAACTTCGGCTCAACTGGGAGGAGCCTGCCCTTTTTGTCCTGGGCGTCTCCTTCTCCCAGGCTGTAGCTCTGGCCACCCGCAGCGCTCATCTCATAGCCTGGGAGAAGGAGACGCCCAGGACAAAAAGGGCTGGCTCCTCCCAGTTGAGCCGAAGTTACCGGAGCCTATATGGGAGAACGGAGCGCCGCTGTACAGGGAGATCCCTGGGCGCCGCTGTACATGTAGGCATACTTAGTATAGATTTTTTTAGGGTAATGAAAGGTCCTCTTTAATGACTTACCCTAGGGATCAAAATTATATTGGTGTGGGTTCGACTCTTGGCTGGCGGAATGAGGCCATCTACCTGCATGCTATCTTCTCAGTAACAGCGATGCCGGATGTTGTAGTTAATCCAGTTGAAGGAGTATTCAATGTTTTACGGCCTCTTTACAGTGTACCATGCACAGTGCTCTGGACAGTATAGCGGCTGTGCTTGGTATTGCAGCACACTTCTGATTAACATGAATGAGACTGTGCTACACAAAGGCCTTGTCACCAATGGATGTGACATTGCAGGCCAAGGAGGAGACTGCAGCACTACAACCTCTCAAACAGCTGATCGGCGGTTGCCAGGGGTCAGAAATTGACCTATCCTGAGAGGCCCCCCCCCCCCCTTTAAACAAATAACCCTTTTGAATTCAGTAGATAATGTTAGCAAAACCTTGAGTCTGGCTTGTATCATTTACCAGATACTAATATTAGATAGCCCATATCATATGATGACCCTTTAATGAAGCTTTCTTTGGTAGTCATGCTCCATCATCATAGAATATTGTGGAATATCACTGGAATATTGTGGAAACTACTAAAACCGCTTTTATAATGACATTCGCTATGTTATCTTGGTAGATGTGCCTAATCATTCTATGATATTCTCATATTGTTTCTTTTCCATAGGTGGGTTTGTCGCCAGATGCCCAAGATCAAATGAGGAAAATGCTGTGTCAGAAGGAGTCTAACTACATCCGACTTAAAAGGGCCAAAATGGATAAATCCATGTTTGTAAAAATCAAAACTTTGGGAATTGGTGCCTTTGGAGAAGTATGCTTAGCCAGAAAGACAGATACCAATGCTTTGTATGCAATGAAAACTTTACGTAAGAAGGATGTGTTATTACGCAACCAAGTAGCCCATGTCAAGGCTGAGAGAGACATCTTGGCAGAGGCAGATAATGAGTGGGTAGTACGACTCTACTATTCCTTCCAGGACAGAGACAACCTGTACTTTGTCATGGATTACATTCCAGGTGGGGATATGATGAGCCTCCTTATCCGCAAAGAGGTTTTCCCCGAAGATTTGGCTCGGTTTTACATAGCAGAGCTCACCTGCGCAGTAGAAAGTGTTCATAAAATGGGCTTCATTCACCGTGACATCAAACCTGACAATATCCTTATTGACCGCGATGGGCACATTAAACTCACTGATTTCGGCCTGTGTACGGGATTTCGATGGACCCATGACTCAAAGTACTATCAGAGTGGTAAGGATTAAGCACGGCCTATTAAAAGATATACATTTATTTGGACATATGCACATATTTTGTAGTGGTACAGGGATCCTCTCCAAAGAGTGTCTTACTGTTGGGGTCCGTGCACATTTGGTTATTACATAAACACCATAAATCTCAGTGGACACAATGTAATGCTTCATGTCCCCCGCAGGAAAGATGATGATTTAACAGGCGGTGGTAATGGCTGATATGAGAAGGTGACCGCGAAAGGGACAACCACTTAAAAATGTTCAGTAAAAATCGAAAAGGTGCAAAATTCATGGATATATGGCATAGAATGTGTTCAGAGGGTGCACTATAGTGTAAAGATATAATATGTGATCCTTTCATTACCATCTGTAGACCATACAGACAATAAAAATACCTATGAATGAATTAGACCAGGTTTTGGAAATGTATGGCATATCTTGTGGCAACGTCTTTAAAGGGGTTGTCCGAGTTATATTTATTGATGACCTATCCTTAGGATAGGTTTTCAATATCAGATCGGCAGAGGTCCGACATCTGGCACCCCTGCCGATCAGCTGTTTGAAGAGAAGGCGTGCGCCGTGCCAGCGCTACCTCCTCTTCATTGTTTACCTGCTCGCCGTCCCGTCTGCAACGGTGAGCAGGTGTAATTACAACCAAGCCGTCCCATTCATTTCAATGGGACGTCTCGTTCCTGTACACTTGTAATTACACATGCTCACTGCTGCAGATGCGACGGCGAGCAGGTAAACAATGAAGAGGAGGTAGCGCTGGCACGGCGCGCGCCTTCATTTCAAACAGCTGATCGGCCGGGGTGCCGGCTGTTGGACCCCTGCCGATCTGATATTGATGAGCTATTCTAAGGATAGGTCATCAACAAATATAACTTGGACAACCCCTTTAAGTGATTTTTATATGTTGACAGTCATGATTATTGGTGGTTGGTTGTATAATTTCTATTTCTACTTTTTATTCTTTGTTCTGGTATAGGTGACCACCTGCGACAAGACAGCATGGATTTTAGCAGTGAATGGGGTGACCCAGCAAATTGTAAATGCAGTGATAGGCCTAAGCCTCTTGAGTGGCGAGCAGCAAAACAACATCAGCGCTGCTTAGCGCACTCTCTGGTGGGCACCCCTAACTACATTGCACCAGAGGTCCTGTTGCGTACAGGTAAAGAGAGGGTCTCAAAGCCTAAAATGTTAATGCCTTTTGAAATGCACATTCATCCTTGTTAACACTTTGCCACCTTCTGGTACAGATCATAATGTACTAGTTGCAGTGCAGTTCCTTCCTATAAAATGTGGAGTTCACTTTTGAAAGTGAAGTAATGCAGTGAAGTTTCACAGCATCACACAGTCGTTTCTGTAGCCTTAAAGGCTATAGGCACCTCTGGCGACTTTTTTTTTTTTTTTATATCTGTGTTCTAGTCATTTTGAGCGAACATTTTTTTTTCATTGGTCTTTAGTAAAACTTTTTAACAATTATATTCTATAGCTTTCTGTTTCAGTGCATTTGCAGACCAGAAGAATCTCTGCTCCAAACTGAATCGGAGAACTGCTTTGTCGGCTGCATCTCAGGTTTACTTATCACCTGAGTGCTCGCGCGGTCTCCCATCCATGTGCTGGTATCTGCCTCATGGCAAGAACTGTACATGCGCCAGCTCAAAAAAATTAACTGGCACATGTGCAGTTCTTTCCATGAGGCTGATGCCAATGAGTGCTCAGGTGATGAGTAAACGCACATGCGGAGAAGCTAGGAGGGGACTTGAGGGCAGGTGCTGGGCTCACACACAATGGACGCGTCTGGGCTCCACTGACTGGTAGGACCACCACTTGCAAAACTACAACAGTCATAATTTACACACGAGTGTATTTCTGACATGCTGTATGAGACCTCCAATAACTTGTAATTGGCTCTAATCCTGGTGACAGAATCCTTTTAATTTAAATCTATATAAAAAAATAAAAAAAGTACTTTAAATCTTGCAGTCTTCGCACTAGGCTTAAACCTGTTCTATACAAGTAACTCTTCAGTTCCCATTGCATTATCACGGACAGAATTACAATGATAGATCTCTGCTTTGTACAGAGGTGATATCACAGCTTATCTTCTCCTTCCTGAACGTTGCATATGTCACAGAGCATGCCTAGAAAACTCTCCCATAGAAGTCAGTGAGGTCCCTACCTATCTATGGCTGCTCTCAAAGAATAGGAAGTCTTGATATATTTTAGGCTAGTTTCACACTAGCGGCTCCGTCCCTATTGACTATAATGGGGGCGGGGGTGGAATTACGGTGAAGCCATCGGTTTAAAACTACATGTCCGACATTTAGTCCGTAGGCCTCTCGCCGTGCTGCGCCGGAACTCCGCCCCCATTATAGTCAATGCAGAAGGAGCGGCAGTCCAGCAACACACTTGAACTAGCGGCAGGACGGATCCGACAGTGTGAAAATTATATATATATATATATATATATATATATATATATATATATATATTACACACACACTTAAAAACTTGATTTAAACAATAGGTCATTTCTGCTGTCAGGACTTCAATGTTATGGGCTACAGATCTATTCAGTGTGAAGCAAAAAGCCTGTTGGTCTGCAAATGCACTGAAAGTCAATGTTGTAGAGGGAAAACTGTTGAACATTTTTTAATAAAGACCAATTGAAAAAAATATTTTTTAACCCCAAATTAGTAGAATGTAATAATATTCTCCCAAAGGTGTTAATGGCGTTGTACAAAGTTATAAGCTTATACCCTATCACTAGGATACAGGATAAGTATCTGATCAGTAAGGGTCTGACTGCTTGCACCCCCTCTTTGTGAGAATGGAGTCCTGTATTTGCATATGAATGGAGTGTCCTTTCGAGCATGCCTGCTGCCACGCCACTCATTCTCTGTGGGACTGGCGGAGATTGCTGAGCTCTGTACTCAGCTATCTCTGGCAGTCCCATAGAGGATGACCCCTACCGATCAGATACTTATCACCTATCCTGTGTATGGATAGTTTTGTGGGACAACCCCTTTTGAAGGGTTGTCACCTTTTTAGATATTGATGACTTATTTTCTGGAACCCCCACCAATCAGATGATCTGTTCAGGTGGTGAAATCGGGTCAGCCAGGACAGCTACACACTGGATTAAGCCTTCTATTCTGGGTTCTGTCCAGTTATTTTTCCGGTGCTGACAGCTGTCGCCAATTGGCATGCTGGGTGTTGGAACCCACATATCTGAATATAGCAATAACAAATAACAAGACAGGTGCACTCTGCGGTCTTACTAAGCCCTTAAACTGATATTAAAATTGAGAGATTATTCAACATGTTCTACAGTGGAGGACATGTCTTAAGCCCGAGCACCACGCCAAGGTTTCTCAAGTAGCTTGGGACCTAACAGTCACCTACCTGTGCTCCATGGGCAATACCAGGGGCCAGTGGGCGAAATTACAGGAATGTATAGGCCGAGCCAAGACTGGCTGATATGGCCCAGGCCTCACAGGTGCACCTAAATGTAGCCTGTGGATGGAAAACAGGCTACATTTACATGGGAGTTTACACACCTCCAAACAATTATATATAGAAACCAACTGAAAGGTGGCATGAAGCAGGATGTGCTCAACCCAAAAATGCATTTGTGCATATATATATACAGGGAGCAGATCCTGCACTTGTGGCCCGTTGCTAATGCATACGGTGGAGGATGCCCGCAACGGACCACAAGTAACCCACATATCTGATATTCGTGATCTTTCAGTACTGTAGGTCATCAATATCTAGAAGATGGAAAACCCTTCAACCTCTGTTTTGGCACATATAGTTAGTAGAGGTTCCAGAAGATCTTATAATGTCCAAGTCATAAATATTTATTGTGGGAACACCCCTTTAACTTCTCAGTACAGCTACATGTGGATCAGTGCCGCAAGGTGCTGAGCATTACAAAAACTATTTCTTTTATCCATTGTGCACACTTATGGAGCCAAGTGGAATAATGTTTTTTTCCCCCAAATGGTAGGATATACGCAGCTTTGTGATTGGTGGAGTGTTGGAGTCATACTTTATGAAATGCTTGTTGGGAAAGCTCCTTTCCATGCAGGGTCACCACTGGAAACACAGATGAAGGTAAGACAAAAAAGATTTATCACTGTAGATCTAAGTTGTAAGATGCTGATATCTAGTTTAAAGGGGTATTTTGTTTATATCAAGTTCTTGATAGGGAATAACAGATTGGAGGTCTGACCTAAGGTTGGGCAAGTCTGTTGCTGCATTCACCACCACCACCAATCCAGTAGTAGTGGATAGGGGAATAACACTTTGATTTCCGTGAGACTGACATATTCGTATATTTAGAATTTTCTTTTAATGCCTCTGGTTTTCATTAAAAAGAGTATTGTGTGAAGCAGGCCCTAGTCATTCTGGAAAGCTGTACTTAAGACCTAGAAATGAATAAAGTGAAGATATGCAGCCCAAAATAAACACAACAATGATATACTGATGGGATGTCGGAATTACCTAATTAGGTGCCAGATCAGATTTAATCCTGTAATATTGGCACATATGTGCACCAAACTGTTCTCCGTTACTGTCCGTTCAGGTCATTAGATCCACGGTCATGCTGGGACTTGCGGACATAAAATGCCCAAGTAAAACTGACCTTACTTGAAACTGTTTCTTGTGTGTTTAATAAATTGTGCCTGTTTTTTCTGTAACTGTGAAAAATCACGATTATTTTCATTCATTTGTTTGCATAGATGTACATTTTACATCCTGATCCATTCAAAGACAGATATTGTTAAAAATGTATTTACGCTCTTATTTATTCCTTTAAGGTAATAAAATGGCAAACAACGCTCCATATCCCTCCCCAAGCCAATCTCTCACCTGAAGCTTCAGATTTAATTGTGAAGCTCTGCCGGGGCCCTGAAGATCGCTTGGGCAAGAATGGCGTTGATGAGATTAAAGCGCACCCTTTCTTTAGGAGCATAGACTTCTCTAGTGACTTGCGTCAACAACCAGCCCTGTATATTCCCACAATTACTCATTCCACAGACACTTCCAACTTTGACCCTGTAGATCCAGACAAACTCTGGAACGATGAAGACAAAGATGGAAATAAAAATGACACCCTGAATGGGTGGTATAAAAATGGCAAACATCCTGAGCATGCATTTTATGAGTTCACGTTCCGGAGATTCTTTGACGATAATGGACACCCATACAACTATCCTAAGCCTTTTGAATATGACTGTGATGATACAGAGGGGAATGGCTACCAACAATCTGATTCAGAAGGCCGCAGTGGGAAGAGACCTCCAAACAGGGACTTGGTATATGTATAAATAAGCCACAAAGGGATTCACGGAATCGCTCATATTATCTGTGGATTGTTTCTAATGGTTTGAAGCGAAGCTTGTTTCCGCTATGTTGGAAACCTTAAAAATCTTGGAGGAGTGCGCTTATTGTGCGGCCTCTAGTGCTATAGCACTACTGGTCAAATTCTAATCTTAACCGGAGATTTATTTAAGCAGTTATTGCTGCTGCTCAATATTTTAGAGTGATGCTGGAATTCATCTCCGCTGAATTTTAAATATAAAAAGAACATTTTTTTTCTTATCACAGCACCTTGTTTTTACACTTTTCTGTGTTTTTCAGATTACCCTTTCTATGTTTTATTGGGCACATGCTATAGTTCTTCAGAATGGACTGGGAGGTTTAATTTAATTTTAAGCTGTAAAAGTACAAGTTTTGCAAGACAATGAGGGACATTTATATAAAAAAGAAAAAAGTTCATTAAAAGTCTCATAATGGTTATATATCAATTTATGTATTTATGTAATTTCAAGTATTTATAAAACCTCATAAAAAAGAATATTCAAATTGACGCGTGAGACCTCTGGATCCCGTGGAGAGTATTGGCGAGAAAGTATGGGTTAGGTTCATCATTTATGTTCAGAAATCTACCAAAAGCAGCCACTTGGGAATAGAACGTATTAAAGGTTATGGCATATTTATTAACGATGGCTTGGTTCTGCCTTTGTCACAATCATTATTATTTTTTTTTTATGGTTGTACCTTGGACTGTTTATTTCTAAATGCTTTCTTGACTTCATCTTGATTATTTGTTCCGCTCAAAACTTTTCCAGGAGTCAGAGATTATTCAATTTAAGAACGTCAATATTAATGAAATGACAGGTGGACTTAAAGGGGTTCTCCACAGTAAATATATTATCATCATTCCCATTTTTGGAGCCCATTCCCATTTTATTTTTTTTTGTTTTGTTTTTTAGCTCTCAGATGTCATTGTAACATTTGACCATGGTATCTGAGGGGGGAAATCTCTGCGATCTGTGTTATTGTGGATCGCAGACATTAGCCCCGGTTGTCTGCTGTAAGCGGGCACCATCTTTAAAGACCCACCCTGCACCATAAATGCACGGCACTGGGCGGAAAAGGGTTAATCACTATGGGGGTCATTTATTAAGACCGCCGTTTTCAATGCCAGTCCTTATATACCCCTGCGCTGACTGTTGATCCTCCGGAGTTATGAAGAGGCGCCGCCCTCCTCAAAACTTTGGCGGATCCACCACCCTTCTAAATGTAAGACAGCTTCCGTGCATCTAGTCTTATGGCTCTATGTTGTGCCATTCCTTTATTATTTCTACTGCAGTAATGGTACAGAGAGGGGTGGTAACCAGTTGGGGGGGGGGGGTAATACCTGTACAGACTCACTCTATCCAATCAGTGCTGCTATTTTGAGACTCTGCAGGTACACCCTCCCCCCCAACTTGTTACCACCCCTCTGTACCCTTACCTCTTTAAAGTTTTATCTGCTTTGCTGCTACTGTAATATGCCATGGATTTTTGCGGCAAATCTGGACACAAAATATGCAGTGTATCCCCCACGTGTGAATATACCCTTAGATGGAATAAATTGTAGGCTAAAGCTTAAAGGGGTATTCTGGCTTTGACAAGTTATTTCCTATCCACAGGAGATCATGAGAACGGGGCCCTGTACCCTGTAAAGCCCCCCTGACGTAATGTCTGACACTGTACTCTATTTCTGGCGATCCCATAGAAGTGAATGGTGCTGTGGCGTGCTTTTCCAACCAGCTGCTCCTTCCATTTCAGGAGGCCTACAGTTTTCATGATCGTGGGGGTCCCTGCGGTAGGACCCCCAACCAATCTGATCGTTATCTTCTATTCTGTGTATAGGGACTAATTTTTTATAACCAGAATACCCTTTAAGGTCTTTATTAGGTGGCTGTATTTGAGACCCCAATTTCCAGAGGTTGAAGAGGATTATTCGGCTGTCACCACAAAATTATGAATGGAGTCTGAGTCTTGTGGCTGCTTTACCGCAGTCAGTATGAGGCCTAAGGTGCACAGAGGTGTTAGAGTGTAGAACTATCCCAATAGACAATAAGTCCTCTGAGGACTTTTGAACCCCTCAGTGTCATAGAGACGTTAGCGTTCCATTGTAGTGGTCGCATCCCAGCCTAACAGTTGGGCAGGTATACATCCCATATAAAGGTACACTTTGAAGAAAAGTCTTCTCCACATTGTACATCTGTACAAAAAAAAGGGGGGTTCAAGCAGGAATTAATGAGATGTCAAGAAATCCATTGATGACCTTACATACTTGGAACTTATAGAAAACAAGCAAGGTATGAGAGTGTTTGGGCATGTTCAAGTGTGGCACATGTTTTTTGCAAAAATGCCTGCAACTGTAATCTGTCCCATATATTCTGAGAGTTAAATAAATCCCATGCAGATGGAAGAAAGCCACTGACCACAGGGTAAGCACCTGTGGGCTGCCTCCTTGCCACTAGTTGACCACCACTTCTCAGGAGTTTAGAGTATGAGCCGCTGACATCTCATTTTTGCTGTACATTTGTAAATAGAAAAAACGCATAGGAATGTATGGCTTGACATAGAGTCTAGGCTATAATTGTGCAAACATAGTTTAACCCCTTAAGGACCAGCGCCGTACATGTACTGCACAAGGTGTGCTGGGGGAGGATCGTGGGGGAATTGGGGCACCATGGCACCACCCCCCTGCAGCTCCAAGTGCTGCGATTGGCCGGTCAATGAAGACCAGCACATCGCAGCGCCGGAAGCTGTAAGAAGTATCGGGGCGGGTCAGGGGGAAGTGACCAGTGCTGAATTGGTCAGCACGGGTCTCCTCCGAGGTGAGGCATGGGACACCAGTGTTTGGCGTCCCCTGCCAGCGCTGCAATTGGCTGGAACAACGCTCCAGCCAATGACAGCGCTATAGCTGCACAGGAAAGGGCAGAACCTCCCTGCATGCAGCCATTCTAGCTGGTGACTGTATGCAGAGAGGTTCTGTGCTGCTTCTGGCTAGCTGGGACTTGTGGTGCACCACCACTGAGCTTTAACACTTTCCTGCTGAAAGAAGAAAAAAAGAACATCATCTGAAATTGCTGCACTGATTTATTTATCTTTTTTTCATTTGCAGCTGTTCTAGATCACTAAACCACCCTCTGTCCCTGTCCCATCCTGCCCCCCTCCCTCTCCCCAGTCCTTTTTTTTCCAAATGCATATTTGGTCCATGTGCTTTTTTTTTTTTACAATTTTCTAGCTCTGCACCACTTTTTCTGCGTGTAGAGCTGTGACCGCCAAGTGCTGTTCAGAGTGTATGTGCCTGACCAGCACCTGGGGTTTATTCTTTGCGCCTTTTCTTTTCACATCTGAGTTGCAAATCTGACCAGTGTAACTTTATGTGGTGATAACTTTTAAACGCTTTTACTTATCCAAGCCATTCTGAGATTTTTTTCGTCACATATTGTACTTCATGACAGTGGTAAAAAATACCGCATTTACCAAAAATTTGCAATTTTCCAAGTTTCAATTTCTCTACTTCTATAATACATATTAATACCGCCAAAAAAAGTTTTTGATTTACATTCCCCATATTTCTTCTTCATGTATCGATCATTTTGGGAATGCTATTTTATTTTTTGGGGACGTTACGAGGCTTAGAAGTTTAGAAGCAAATCTTGAAATTTTTCAAAACCCACTTTTTAGGGACAAGTTTAGGTCTGAAGTCGCTTACATAATAGAAACCACCCAAAATGACCCCATTCATGAAACTACCCCCCTCAAGGTATTCAAAACTGATTTTACAATTTTTCCATTTTAATCAATTTTTTCCAGTAACAAAGCACGGGTTAACAGCCAAACAAAACTCAATATTTATTGCCCCGATTCCGCAGTTTGCAGAAAAAAACCCCATATGTGGCTGTAAAATGCTGTATGGCCAAACGGCAGGGCGCAGAATGAAGGGAACGCCATATGGTTTTTGGAAGGCGGATTTTGCTGGACTGGAAATTTGACACAATGTCTCATTTGAAGCCCCCCTCATGTTCCCCTAGAGCAGTGTTTCTCAACTCCAGTCCTCAGGGCCCACCTACAGGTCATGATTTGAGAATATCCCACAGAATGAGTACCTGAGGTGAGTCCTGATGCACTGACACTAATTATATCACCTGCTAAATACTAAGGAAATCCTGAAAACATGACCCGCAGGTGGGCCCTGAGGACTGGAATTGAGGAACACTGCCCTAGAGTAAAAACTCCATAAAAGTGACTCAATCTAAGAAACTACACCCTTCAAGGTATTAAAAACCGGTTTTACAAACTTTGTTAACCCTTTAGGTGTTCCACAAGAGTTATTGGCAAATGAAGATGAAATTTCAGAATTTCTATTTTTGTTACCTTGCCTCAAAAAAAGTGTAATATATATAGCAACCAAAATTCATATTTTCCCTAAAATAATACAAACAAAACTGCCACCTTATCCCGTAGATTCCAAAATGGGGTCACTTTTTTTGGAGTTTTTACTGTAGGGGTGCATCAGGGGGGCTTCAAATGGGACATAGTGTCAAAAAACCAGTCCTGTAAAATCTGCCTTCGAAAAACCATATGGCGTTCCCTTCCTTCTACACTGGGGAGGCACAACCAGATCCTTGTATATCTTGGAGATAAGCTTGGGTATTGGAGACAGAGTTGTGTGTAGGGGCTCCAGCTAAGTAAGGTCTCGGGGCAGAGGACCCAGTTTCAAGAATGTCCTGAAGCCCAAAGTGATCTGATATGTTATCTGGGTCATAGAGGTAGTAGGAAACTGATCACACATCTCCAGGAACTCTGGAAGAGTGCCGTCAACTAGTATGTCCCCAATTTTCCTAACATTTAAACTCTTTTGCAGAGGGAGATAGATGGAAGTGTAAGGAGTGTTGAGTCCGATAAGGTCTCCCACTCCAGTAATAGGGGAGGGGAGTGACCATATAGGCGCAACTTTGCAAAGTGATTCCCACACTTGAAGGGTAGCTCTAGTGAGATCATTCAATGAAGAGGGCAGTCGCCTGCCGGTTTGAAGAAGTAAAAGGCCCTGGGTGAGTGGAAAGCCCGAAACTGTCTCTTCTTTGGGAACATATAGTTTAGGGGAAGTTCCTCGGTGCCAGTCAGCCATCCTAGCCAAATTAACTGTTTGGTAGAGAGCTTCTATGTCAGTAAGCCCTATGCCACCTGCACCTTTAGGTCTCGTCAAGGTTTTATATGCTGCTCTATGGCTAGTTTTCCACCAAAGGAATTGCAGAAACCATCTTCTAGTAGTCGTGAATAAAGCCGGGGGAAGATGAATAGGTAATGTTTGGAAAAGGTAGAGGAATTTAGGGATAGCCATCATTTTGAGCAGATCCATGAGATGTATGGAATTTTCCAGCTATCTATGATCTGTGAAACCTGGGCCTGTAGTTGTGTGTAGTTAAGTGTGTAAAAGTTCTTCAGGTTAGCAAGATGGAAATACCTAAATATTTAATAGAGGTGTGGGACCAAGGGAGGGGAGATCCCGCAGAGGCTCTAGCGACCGCCCCCCAGGGTAAGAGATGTTCAGAAGATTTGGAAGGATTTATCTTGAAATTGGAGAGGTTTTGGAATGTATAGAAGATGTCTTGCAACACTGGGAAATACTCTTCAGGGTTTGTTAGAATCAGAAGGTCGTCTGCATACGCTGCTGTGAGGTGAGTTTGGTTTCTTACTTTTAAACCTAGCATATCTAGGTGTTGCTTAATCTGCTGGATGAGGGTTTCTATCGTAAGAACGAAGAGTAAAGGGGACAGAGGACAGCCTTGCCGTGTACCATTTGAGATCCCAAAGTGGTGGGAGAGAGTGCCATTGACTCGCACTGAGGCTGTAGGGTTAGAGTAGAGTGCCATTATGCAGGAAATAAAGTGTGAAGGGAGCCCAAACTTTGCCAAGGGTTGGACATGGAGTCCCATTCTACTCGGTCAAACGCTTTTTCGGCGTCTGTGGATAGGAGGGCTAGAGGTGTTTCGGTGGACCGACCAAACTGGATCAACTGTAAAACCCGAAGCCTGTTGTCTTTCTCTTCCCTCCTCTTTACAAAACCCACTTGTGTAGGATTTACTAGTCTTGGAAGTAAAGCGTTCAGTCCGTTTGCTAGTAAATTTGCATACAGTTTTATGACCACATTGAGGAGAGATATAGGGTGGTAGCTGCCACAGATAGAGGGGTCTTTACCGTCTTTCAGCAATATTATATGTGCTTCTAAAGTTTGTGCTGGCAACCCTTTCCCTTCCGAAAGTGAATTAAAAGTGCATTTAGGGGGAGTTTGGGGTCTCTGAAAAGGACTTGTAATATTGTATGGGGAGGCAATCAGGGCCTGGACTCTTGCCCTGGGGGGATGCCGAAAGGGCCTGTTTTAGTTCAGTTCCAAAAAGGCTGTTATGTTAACTTGCGTTGTGCCGTTGGGTTTGGAGGTTCTTTTTTCTTGTCTATGCTTGGCTAGCATGGCCATAAATTTAGAGCCTTTGTTACAATGTTGATAGACCCTATGCTGGGAGTACATGTAGGTTTTAGCAGCTTTCAAGTTAAGAAGCTGTCTTAGCTGCTCACTTAGTTTAGTAAGTTTGGCTAGGATCGAAATGGCCAGAGAGTGTTTATGAGATCTCTCTAGCCTGGCAATCTCAGACATGAGAGAATCAACCTCCTTGGTCCGACAAGATTTCGCATATGCGCCGATAGAAAGGAATTAACCTCGGACTACAGCCATATGGGCTCCAAGATTGTTGTTGGAGACACAGAGCCAGACACGTTTTCATCAAAATAAGAGGTTAGGACTTTTGAGATCCTCTGTTTGTAGAGCTCGTTGCTGAGGAGAAGTTCATTCAGCTCCAAGTATAAGCATGTTTTTGGATTGTCTGTATCTTTATCCCAACCAAAATTAGTGCATGGTCTGAAATGGAAATCTGTCCGATACGCGCTCTAGTTATTAGGTGTTGGTGAGAGGTAGATACAAATATGTAATCCAGTTTTTGGTATCAGTTATGTGAGGAAGAGAAGTAGGTGTAGTCATGATGTGATGGGTATAAGGTGCGCCAGGTATCACTAACTCCTAATGACTGTAGGGCCAGCTTCACGGATCTGAGTTTCCAGAAGGACAGGTGCAACTTTATTGTGGAAGAGTCTAGATAAGGCTCTATAACTACATTGACGTCCCCACCAACTATGCACAGGTCCTCCTTGAATGAACCAAACTGTCTGGTTGCCTCTTTTAGCCATTGATCTTGACTGCTGTTTGGGGTGTATAAGCTCGCGATGGAAACAGTTGTGTTGGCAATTGTGCCTTTCAAGAACAAAAATCTGCCTTCCGGGTCGGATATGCTGGAGGAGAGTGTAAAGGGGACCGATTTTTTAAAAGCAATAGATACCCTTCTGATCTTAGAAGTGGGGTGACTTGAGTGGAACTATTCTGAGTAACTAGTGTGTGTGGGTGTAGGAATTTTACTTGCCTTGAAGTGAGTTTCTTGGAGGACCACAACATCTGCATGCAAGGACCTCAATTATTGAAAGACCCTGGACCTCTTTGCTGGAGAATTTAAACTGTGGACATTCCACGAGACCACGTGAACAGTAGTCATGTAAGAGAACAATTGGTATACAATCTTAACCAAATAGGAACAAAAACCGAATTAGTGTAGTCCTATAGGGATAGCTCACTAGGAGCTATATAGGAGGATATGTGACACGCTCCGGGGAGGGGAGTCCCACCGGGCCAATAAATGAGGGCGACCCAGCATCCGCGCGGGGAGAGGCGAGGGCTGGTGCCTAGTAGCACCCTAGAGGTCAGGCTCAGAAGACCAGACCCCCCTCCCTTCCCGCAGACCCTGGGCGCCAATAGGAGCACACATGCTCAATGACAGATAATTGCTCTCCCATATAGAGGATCATATAGAGCAGGGGTCCTCAAACTACGGCCCGCGGGCCACATGCGGCCCGCCGAGGACACTGAACCGGCCCGCCGGGTGTTTTTGCCGTTTCAGCAGCTGACCACCACCCCCCCTCCGAGAATGTAGGCAACGGTGGCGGCGGCCGTCACAGCAGGAAATGAACACTGTGGAAGCGTTCATCTTCATAGTGATCTGTATCGCCGTCCTCAGGACAGCGATACAGATGGCTGTGTTGCGGCAGGGGAGGGAGAGGCGTCTCCCTTCTCTGATCTTCTGATAGGCTGCGGGCCTTGTGCCGGCAGCCTATCAGAGGCCAGTGCAGGCGGCGCGATGACGTCATTGCGCCGCCTGAGCCATACAGAGTGGGACACAGGCCGGAAGAGACCTGCATCGCATCCAAGAAGGTACGTATGAGTGTTTTTTTTATTTTATCTTACTGCCACATGGGACTTATTACTGGCACATTGGGGGGGGGGGGCAGCAGAGAGGAGACTGGCACATGATAAAGGGGGGGAATTGGCACTTATTACTGGCACATGGGGGGTGGCACATAATGGGGGGGAGAATTGGCACTTATTACTGGCACATGGGGGGGTGGCAGCAGAGAGGAGACTGGCACATGATGGGGGGAGAATTGGCATTTATTACAGGCACATGGGGGGGACAGCAGAGAGGAAACTGGCATATGATGGGCTGGCAGCCGAGAGAAGACTGGCACATGATGGGGGGGGGGGGGCATCTCTTACTGTCACTCAATATAGGTGTGGGACCCGTACCTATAAGACAATGGGGGCATATCCTAATGATCTGCCCCTATTGTCCAAGATGGGAATACCCCTTTAAACTATAGTCCGGCCCTCCAACGGTCTGAGGGACAGTGAACTGGCCCCCTGTTTAAAAAGTTTGAGGACCCCTGATATAGAGCAAAATGGTGTTACCCGATCATACTACTATGATTTAAACTGGAAATAAAGGAAAATACATTCAGTCCTCATTGGAGATTGTGGGTCTCTTTCTTGAAGCTGGCTCCTTCACAGACTGCCACGACGAAATCTTAGGTAGCTGAGGGAGATCCAGGATATCAGAGAATTGGAGCCAGGAAAGGAGAGATTAAGCGTCCACCTTTAGGTCCGAGCAGATGGGAGGAAGGTCTCCCGGGTGGCGTATAACCTTCATTGAGCCGTTGAGGAAGAAGGAGAGTCTGAATTAGAGAGGAGGTAGAGGCATTTTCAGGGAGGCCCCGAATCCAAAGGTTATTCCTTCTGTTCCTGTTTTCTTGGTCTTCCAGGTGGGAAAGAAGATCGTTGAGATGTGAGTGACATGAGTAGATGGCGGCTGTTGTAGCCTCTCCGAATGTGACAATAGATTTGTTTCTAATTGTTGTACTCTGAGGCCAATATTGCGAACGTTATATTTAATGTCCGAGAGGTGATTCTTAAGTGGTTTAAGGGCTGTTTAAATAATTCGCTGCATTGCTGATAAGATCTGATCCTCCTCTTGAGGTCAGTCTCTGATGGGTTCCCCAGGAGTGAGATTATCTAGATGGTCGTTCCCTGGAGGAGACGGTGTCTGGTCTTTAGGAGTAGTTTAAGAGGAAGCGCCCCCTTTCTTCCTGAATTTTTCCATTTTCGGTTGTGCTTTTTTCTTAGTGGGGGAGTGTAGTCCCTCCGGTTTGCCTACTTTGACCATATCGAGGACCAAGGCGATGTAAGTCCCTATGAGGCCCAGACAGGTTGTTTGTACACAGTAATGGGTAACACTTATTTGTGTGATAGACACAGAACAAAGTGGACTCCCCTCTATGTGGCAAAGACACTAGATAGCATGCATATTGCTTCTTGGCTTAGAAAAATTGGACCGAAGACCCCTAGAAAAATGCGATGTCGTTCAATTCAGTATAGAAGGTTCACCTGGGGCAAACCAAAATAAATTAGAGTGAGACTCTTTCTTTCTTAAGTGGGGGCGGAAGCACGGTAAGTACAAGCAGATGGCTGTTGACCAGGTGTGCTGGGTGGGAGAAGTGATCCGGGTGGACTCTGGGTCCAGTGAAGGAGCACTAATCGAGCGGGGGCCCTCCTTAAGGCAGTTGTCTATGCAAACAGGTAGGCGATAATATACTCCGTGCCTGTGATGCGATATAGTGGAATCGCGATTTCTGGCCACGACAGGAGGCACCTGGCAAGGAGTGATATTAGGCAAGGACCTGTGCAGAGGCCGAAAGTCTATACCGCTGATGTGCGTAGGCCGTCAGCCAGAAGTGTCCAGGCAGTGGAGGGTGTAAGGGCACTTGCCTGAAAATGATGAGCTGATCCGAGCTGGGCCTTCTCCCGCACGTGCTTCAGAGGTTTTTTCAAGGTTCCCCTGTCCTTATGTGAGAAGTATAGCGCGCCGCTATGGTCGAGATCAGTGGTAAGGGTGGAAATTTAGGCCGAGGACCAGTAGGCCGCACTAGGCCCCGACCCGAAGTCTCGATCATTTTCTCTGCCAAGTGTTTCCTAATTCTAGGAAACACCTTTGAAGTCAAAGTGCTCACTGCACACCTTGAAAGATTCCCTGAGGGGTGTAGTTTCCAAAATGGGGTCACTTTTTGAGGATTTCCACTGAAGGGACACCTCAGGGTGTCTTCATATGCGACATAGCTCCCAATTACCATTCCAGCTAAATCCACTCTCTTAAAGCCATATGGTGCCCCTTCCACTCTGAAAAGCCTGCTGTGCGTCCATACATCATTTTTTGAGCACATATGGGGTGTTGCCTTATTCGGGGTAAATGGGAAACAAAATGTGGGGTACATTTTGTCCTCTTACCCTTTTGGAAAGTTAAAAATGTGGGTGTAAAGCAACTTTTTGTGAAAAAAATGCAATTTTTCATTTTCACTGCCAAGTGTTTTCTAATTCTAGGAAACACCTTTGAGATCAAAGTGCTCACTACACACCTTGAAAGATTCCTTGAGGGGTGTAGTTTCCAAAATAAGGTCACTTTTTGGGGGTTTCCACTGTAGGGCCACCTCGGGGTGTCTTCATATGTGACATATCTCCCAATTACCATTCCAGCTAAAACTTCTTTCCTAAAGCAATATGGTACTCCTTCCACTATGAAACCTGCAGTGCGCCCATACATCAGTTTTTTTTTACACATGGGGTGTTTCTGTAAACTCCAGATTCAGGTTAATAGATTTTGAGTTTTGTTTAGCTGTTAACCCTTGATGTGTTGCAGAAAAAATACATTAAAATTTAAAATCTGCTAAAAAAAAGTGAAATTTTGAGTTTCATTCCCATTTTCCTTTAATTCTCGTGGGGCACCTAAAGGGTTAACAAAGTTTATAAAATCAGTTTTAATTAGCTTGAGGGGTGTAGTTTCTAAAATGGGATTTATGGGTGGTTTCTAATATGTAATCCCCACAAAGTGACTTCATAACTGAACTGAACTTGTCCTGAAAATATTGGGTTTTGGAAATTTTAAGATTTTCTAAGCCTTCTAACGTCCCCCCCCAAAAAAAATTTTATTTTCAAAATGATCCAAACATGAAGTAGACATAAGGGGAATGTAAAGTAATAACTGTTTTTGGAGGCATTACTATTAGAGTTGAGCAAACTTCTATTTTTAGTTTGGCGTTCAAAGTTCGGGTTCGGGTTATCGTAGCATCCCTTTATGGATTCCGCTACCGCGGACCATAACGGCATTTGGAATCCATAAGGGGCTGCTTCAATGAACCCGAACCTTGGACAACCCTAAGGACCTGGGGTGACGTCACCGTCATGTGATCAGTGCAGGGGGCGTGGCTCAGCACTGGATTGGATAAGAGGTGATCCAGTACTGAGCCACGCCCCCTGCACTGATCACATGACGGTGACATCACCTCAGGTCCTTAGGGTTGTCCAAGGTTCGGGTTCATTGAAGCAGCCCCTTATGGATTCGAAATGCCGTTATGGTCCGCGATAGCGGAATCCATAACGGGATGCTACGATAACCCGAACCAGAACTTTGGACACCGAACTAAAAATAGAAGTTCGCTCAACTCTTATTACTATCTATTAAAAAAGTTGAGAAATTGATATTTGGAAATTTGCTAATTTTTCAATTTTTTTTTAATTTGGTACTTTTTTTATAAATAAAAATGAAGTATTTTGACTCAATTTTACCACTGTCATGAAGTACAATATGTGACGAGAAAACATTCTCAGAATAGCCTGGATAAGTAAAAGCGTTTTAAAGTTATTACCACATAAAGTGACACATGTCAGATTTGCTAAAAATTTCCTAATGCTAAAAATTTCCTGGTCCTTAACCCCTTCACACAATATCACGTACATGTACGTGGGGGGAATGTGGTGCCTTACCGCATCCTCGCGTGCATGTACGTGATGTGATTGGGCGGGTGCAAGAGCTGCACCCGCCCAATCTGCAGCACAGGCCTGGCTGTTACTGATAGCCGGGCCCCTGCTGCATCCGCCGGCATTACTGTATGTGGTGATGCCGGCGGATTAACCCTTTGATCAAACCCTGAAAAGGTGAAGTCCCACAGTGGGACAAATATAAAAAGTGAAAAAAAAAGTGTTTTTTTTATAATTAAAAAAAATTAAAGCTTCAAGTAGAAAAAGGCCCCCTCACCAGAAAATAGTGTTTTTAAAAAAAAAAAAAGACATATTGGGTATCACACATCTGTGCTCTATAAAAATGGCACATAATGTACCATCTCAAGTGAACGCCGTAAAAAAAAAAGTGTATAAAAACCAATTTTTTGTCACCTTACATCACAAAAAGTGCAATACCAAGCGATCAAACAGTGATACGCACCCCAAAATCATACCAATCATACCATCATCTAATCCCGCAAAAAATTAGACCCTACCTAAGACAATCGCCCCAAAAATAAAAAAAACTATGGCTCTTAGAATATGCAGACACATGATTTTTTTGTTTAAAAAATGCTGTTATTGTGTTAAACTTAAATAAAAAAAAGTTAAATAAAGTATACATATTAGATATCGCCGCGTCCTTAAGAACCTGCTGTACAAAAATATCACATGACCTAACCCCTAAGGTGAACACCATAAAAAATATAAATAAATAAAAACTTGGTCTAAAAGGCCATATAGCAGTTTACAACCACATATGGGTGGTTTCTGTAAACTACAGAATCAGGTTAATAAATATTGAGTTTTGTTTGGTTTTGCTTTCTTACTGGAAAACATTTATTAAAATGAAAAATCTGCCAAAAAAAGTTAAATTCTGAAATTTTATCTCCATTTTACTTTAACTCTTAAAGGGTTAACAAAGTTTGTAAAACAAGTTATGAATACCTTGAGGGGTGTTGTTTCTAAAATGTGGCCATTTATGGGTGGTTTCTATTATGTAAGCCTCACAAAGTGACCTGAACTGGTCCTTAAAAATTGGGTTTTGGATATTTTCCTAAAAATTTTAAGATTTGCTTCTAAACTTCTAAGCCTTCTAATGTCCCAAAAAATGTAAAGTAATAACTATTTTAGGAGGTATCATTATCTGTTTTAAAAGCAAAGAAATTGACATTTTGAAAATTGCAAATTTTTCCCAATTTTTTGTAAATTTGGTATTTTTTATAATTAAAAATTTAATATTTTGATTTACCACTGTCATGAAGTACAATATGTGACGAGAAAAGAATCTCAGAATGGCTTGGATAAGTAAAAGCGTTTTAAAGTTATCACCAAATAAAGTGACTGAAGGGGTTTAGGAAAAATGGCTGGGTCCTGAAGGGGTTAAAAGTGCATACTTTTGACTGCATTTGTCCTCTGCCTCTGTACTTTTTTTTTTTTTGCAGGAATAGAATAATGTAGCATACTATGCTTTTCTGTCTGCAAATATATATAGTGTCGGACTGGGGTGCCTAGAGCCCACCAGTAAAATTTATTTTAGGGGCCCACTGTACGGATACATTCAAGTATAATAAATAATCTAACAAGTTTTTTATATGAATATAGGCTGGTGGAGGTGCTGTACATTGAATATGTGTATGTTGTGCAGTAAATCTAATGTGTTATGTGCCACTTGTGCAGGGGGTGGGAGACTAGGGGCCCACCTTGCTCAGGGGCCCACTGGGGGATTCCCCTGTACCCCTGTGGGCCAGTCCGAGCCTATGTATATATATATATATATATATATATATATATATATAGAAACTAATACTTTATTTTTTACATTACTAAAAAATAAGAGATGGGTAAAAAAGAAAGACAATACATTTCCATCTGGTAATTGTATCTTCCTTTAATACTCGTTAAATCTTTATTTAAAAAAGAAAGGTTTCACAAAAATGCATATGTTTTTTTTTTTTTTTTTAAAACCTGACACAAACGTATTGAAACATATACACATCCGTCAAGGATAAACACAAAATTGCATACATTTGTGTACTTTTACTGTACGTCTAAAAAAAATCTGCTTGACATACAGCAAAAATGAGATGTGAACAACCCTAAATTTGCTTTGCAACTTTGACATATTGTTACATGTGTTGTGTATAGCCTAAAGGGGTCGTCCAGCTTTTAATCCATGATGGCCTATTCTCAAGATGGGCTATCAGTAGCTGATTGCTGGGGGTTAACACGTAGGTGCATTGTTGGTAGTCAGCGCTGGAACTACACAGCAGTGTTAACCTTGTAGTGGAGGGAGCCCGTTATTACAGCATTACTCCCATTGGGAGCAGGGCTAGAGAATGAACTTTGTCCACTGCACAGTTGATAGAACTATATATATATAGCCACTGAGCAACAGACCTTGTAGAGATGTGCGTGGTTATTTGATAAAAGCTGGACATCCCATTTAACTCCTTCACAACCTCCACCATACCATAACAGTGAAGGTCGTTTCTATATAGATGGTGCCTGCTCGCCAGCCAGAGGGTGCTTGCTGTTTCACACAGCAGACACCCAGGGCTAATGTCTGTGGTTGTCAATAATAGCGATCACAGACATTAAACCCTTCCGATTCCGTGGTCAAATGTGACCATGACATCTGGCAAAAATGGGGAAGCCACTTGCATCCATGCAATTAACATCTTTCCTTGGCTGAGATCAGGGAAGCTGTTACCTTGTATTGATAAGCCGCAGCCTGCTTGAGGTTTCAATTTCTATCACTGGTATTCCAATACAGGCCTGCCGGTGGCAGCACTGCATTGGAATAAACTGAATTGTGCATTTGGTAATTGAAAAATATACATTAATAAATACAAATGGCAATCTAAATGGCCAATTTGCCTTTTTTTTGTAACTTTAACTCCCCAAAAAATTTAGAATAGAAAGTCATCAAAAGTCATACACACCCCAAAATGATATCACTGAAAAGTACATATTGCCCCACAAAAAAATGAGCCCTCACATAGCTCCATAGACATAAATGTAAAAAGTCCATTTTGATATTTTTTTTCCAGCTTCCCACTACAACGTATGCAATATTAAATGGTGCTATTAGAAAGTACAACTTGTCCTGCAAAATACAAGCCCCCATACAGCTATGT
Source organism: Bufotes viridis (assembly GCA_033119425.1). Classification (NCBI taxonomy): domain Eukaryota; kingdom Metazoa; phylum Chordata; class Amphibia; order Anura; family Bufonidae; genus Bufotes; species Bufotes viridis. Next base: position 285,835,356 of record CM065592.1, on the reverse strand, counting down.
AAACACAAAATATAAAAGTTATGGCTCCGGGACGACAGGGAGTAAAAAACAAAAATCGAATGGTTAATAAAAGAGACAAGCTTCATGGCCATGGTCAGCGGTGTAGCTAGGGATTTAGGGGTTACTTTTTATACCACCATATTCCAGTTATATGCCATCAATGTCCCAGGAAAACCCCTTTAAGAAATGTGGTGTGAAGCCAGTTTTTTAGTGGAAACTACATCAGAATTTGGGCACATTTTGATTAGCAAATCTCCCCGGGCTGGCATAGCCTAACTTCTCAGTAAGATGGATGCACGCGTGTGAGCTCTTCTCTGCACTATCCTGTAGACCGGTCTATTTCGCGGCTTCCTTGACCACACCATGGTCAAAATTGGCAAAGACAAAGCCAAAAATAAAGAGGACCAAATGAAGCATGATTGAGGTCCCTCAGACATGGAAAAATACCTCCACAAGAAAGCCGCGGCACTCCCGGCCGGTACCAGCAAGATAGTGTCGCATAAACATGCTGAGGCGCATACAGACTTCGACACTGAAAACTCCGTGGAGGCCAGCCTGGCTACACTCTCCAATAACCCAGCTCCAGTCTCCCACCAATTCCTACAGCAAGCCTTAACTCAAGCACTTGCCCCAGTTATGCAGGAGCTGGCTGAAATCAAGAGTGACATAAAGCATATTGGGCACAGGGTAGAGGCTCTTGAGCATAATCAGTCTGCCATCCTCTCTTACAATCGAGCACTAGGAGACAACTGCATGGCTCAGATGGACTCTCTTAATGTGGCCTTCGCCTTGATTGTGGATCAAGAGAATCGTAGCAGGCATAAAAATATTTTGATACGCGGCGTCCCAAAGGCCATATCCCACATGAGCTTACCTTCTGCATCTACCGCCATATTTGCTGACCTCCTAGGAGAGGAGCGGGCCTTGGAGATCACAGATGAGCGTATTCCTAGGTCCCTCAGGCCGAAATCCAAGGAGGGTGAGCCGCCAAGAGATGTGGTTTGTGGACTTTTAAATTAGACACTGCAGCGCTCCTTCAAGCTGCCAGGGAGAAGACGAAGGTACGCTTTGAAGTTGAAAAAATCCTCCTATTTAAGGACTTGGTGCCATCAACACTCAACAAACAGCGGGCGCTGTGCCCATTGATGGACCACCTTAAATCCAGCCATATTGCTTTTTTTTTTATAACTTTTTATTTCCTTTTTGTTTCCAAAGACATACAATATCATCGGAGCATACATCTCCGAACATAAAACAATACAGAGAATTGCATAAAGAACAATTCACAAAGAATATAGGGATAATATAGAAATGTCTACCGATCCCAACCCCCATGAGCAGCCATCACATATTAGAAGCCCAATCGATACTTTCAATGTGATTTAGGACGAACCAGAAGTCTGGAAAAGCAAACGGCCAAGCGTTTCTCTCAATTGACCCTCCAGATACCATTGAGTGAGTGTGAACGGCTTCAGAACTTGCTGAATTTCTGCATCTGACATACAGTGAACAATAAAAGGCTTTCATTTTTTAAATAATCCTTTCGCCTGACGTTCTTTCTCATCTATGGTATTTAATCTTTCCAATTGGAATACATGTTTTAGTTGCTCTATAATGACCTGCATCCCCGACACTTCTCCCTGTAGCCATTTTTGCAAAATGCCCCGTTTGACCACCATGCAGATGGTATGAAACAGGCGAGGTAAAGCCATCCCTCCAGCCTCCCCATCCTCATAATGACATAGGTACAGCTGAGGAGTTAGCTGCACATCCCGTCCCCACAGCCTTCTGATCAAGACACTCTCCTCTTCCCACAACTTCCTGGTAGCTTGACATGTCCACATACCGTGGAACAGATCAGTAAATCCCTCCCCACATTTAGGACAATTTATCAGTCGATCTGGTTTGTCTGGATGCGGAGGAATATTAAAACCATAAATGGCCCTGTGCATGAATCTAACCTGAGTGTCTCTCCACGACTTATTAATAACTTGCCTCCTAACCTTTTCCCATCCTTTCAGAATTTTCTGTTCAATGTCAACATCTCCAATTTGTTCTGCCCATTTATCAAAGCAATTACTCCTGTCCCGTTTCCCATCTTCTCTTCTCATGCCATTCTAAATTGCTGATATTGAGACTTTCCCTCCTCCCAAGTCCAGGACTCTGTCTAAAATGTTTCTACTGACCTCCTTCTGCACCAAAACTAATTGACTAGATATGGCTGCTTTCACCTGGGACCATTGAATTATCTGAAAGGGTGTTAGGGAAAACTTGTCTATCAGTTCCCCCCCTCATCAACCATCTTGGTTCCTTATCATGCAGTAGATGTTTCACCTGCAAAATCCCCTTTGATCTCCATTCCTCGAACAATCTATTTGTTCTGCACTGGGCAAACTCAGGATTATTCCACAAAGGGAGGTGTTTGGAGATTCTATAAGACAACCAGTATTTCTTCCGTAGAATTCTCCACATAGCTATTGTGTCTTTAACAAGAATAGATTGTTTTACCCACACCGGAATCACCTGCAACCTGGCATGTATCAGCGCCACTGGAGACCAGGGAGCACAGAATTCCTTTTCCAACGATAGAGCTGAATAGTGGCTAGAGTCGTTGATCCAGTCGCTCACATGTCTGGCCAAGCAAGCCAAGTTATACCCCGTGATATCAGGGAAGGCTATCCCACCCTGTTCGTATTCCTTCATTAAGGAGCGTAGAGAAATCCTTGGCCGCTTCCCATGCCACAGAAAGTGTGTGAATGCTTTAGTTAGTTTCGCAATATCTTTATGTTTTAGCAAAATGGGGATAGTCTGCATAGGGTAAAGCAATTTAGATGCTGACATCATCTTTATGAGATGATTACGCCCCAGTAACGACAGCGGAAGATCATGCCATAAACAATAAAATGTCATCTGCAATTCCCCCAAAATTTTAGCTATCAATGGATTCTAGTTAATTCTATTTATAGATTCTAAAGTAGCCCCTACTTTAATACCCAGATAAGTTATGTAGGATCTGGCTATAGGTATATTTCCGACCTCGTTTCCCGTCTCTCGCTGTCTCCCACCCTTCAAAAAAAGGAGCTCACTCTTGGTTTTGTTTTATTTTTAGCCCTGAAAAATTCCCCAAATGCTCCAGTGCCTCGATAAGCTTAGCCAAATCCCTGGAAGGGTTAGCCATAAACAATAAAATGTCATCTGCAAAAAGGGCTGCGTGCATCTGCTTCCTCCCCACCATCATACCCTCAAATAGCTCTGCCGAGTTCAACCAATGTGACAATGGTTCAATGGCCAGGTCTAGTTCCCCTTTGTAGCAGGAAGGGTTCAGACAGATAACCGCCTGTACGGACTTTCGCCCTAGGCCTACTATACATACCGTCCAGGAGCCTATAAACGGTCCTCTAATGCCCACTGAATCCAAAGCAAGACCCAGCCACTTCCAGTTAATGCTATCAAACGCTTTTTCGGCGTCTAAAGTGAGAATGGCCGGGTCTTGCCCCCGATAACTTGCAGATGTCTCTGCCAACGAGAGGGCCAACAGTACCTTTCTTATATTGGCAACTGCTGCCCATCCCTTAACAAATCCCACTTGCGCTGGGGAGATCAATGAGGGAAGAACAGCCGCCAGCCTATTTGCCAACAGTTTCGACAGAATTTTCAAGTCATGATTTATCAATGAAATTGGTCTATAGGAGGCTAAACATTCTGGGTCTTTACTAGTCTTATGAATCATCGTGATGTGGGCCATATTCATTAGTTCAGGCAACTCGTTTCCTTCGACCAGAAAAGAATATAAGGAGGTAAGGTATGGAACCACCGGGGAACCTCCATTGCTTTGTAGAAATCTGATGTATAACCATCAGGGCCTGGGGCCTTACCCGATGGGAAAGATTTTATAGTGGCCTGTATCTCCGCTGCCGTCAAAGGGGCGTTCAAAGCAGTCAACTGATCCTCAGTCAGAGCTGGCCTAGATATACGTTCCAAGAAGGCTCTCCCCTCCTCAATTCTATCCCCCTTATTTTGATAAAAATCTGCCATATATTGTCCAAGCAGCCTATTTATCTGCTGTGGTCTGTGCTGCCTGGTCCCATCAACTCCTCTAATACTCTGGATGTGATTCAGAGGGCGCCTTCCTCTAGCCAAGGAGGCCAACAATTTTCCAGATTTATTGCCGAATCTATGAAGCCGGGCGTCTAATTGGGACCTTCTCGATTGTTCCAGTTTCTCTGCCCACTCGTCAAAATCTCTCTTAGCTGAGACCCAGCACTCTTTTGCAACAGGGGTCTGAACCAAGAGAAAGTCGCTGTAAGCATCCCTTAAACATTTACTTGCCTTCTCATATTGTGCCCTAGCAATCTTTTTTATGGAAGAGACATATCCCATCAAACGACCCCTTTATACTGCTTTAGCAGTCTCCCAGAACAATAACGGTGTGCTTACATGTTCCTTATTTTCATCCACAAACTCCATCCACCACCCTTTCAAAAGTTTCACAAACTCCCCGTCCTTTACCAAGTAATTTGGAAATCTCCAAACATATTCACCTCCCCCTTGATATTTATCAGAGTCAGCTGGAGTGGAGAATGGTCTGAAATGACCATGTCACCTATTACAATGTCCATCATACTATTTAAAGCGATCGGTGACAGAAAAACATAATCAATTCTAGACCAGCTCTTGTGAACGTGAGAGTAATGCATAAACTCTCACCCTTAAGGATTAGAAAGCGTCCATCCATCTCTGAGAGACAATGCCTCCACAAAATCCCCCAAAGTGTACTGTTGACTATGATCACTAACCGATCTCCTATCCTCCCGGGGGTTCATTACAGCATTGAAATCTCCACCAACTATTTTGACTGTATGAGTATCCTGCAGTATCTTAGTACACACAGAGTTATAGAAGGCCTTGTGGCCCTGATTAGGGCGTATATATTATACAAACTATAGTGTCCAAACGGACTTGTTATATGCATATTCACCATTCTCCCCAGGTCATCTGCAACCATGGATTTAACCTTATGCGTTAAATGACGACCTATTAAGATTAGGACCCCCGCCTTCTTCTCAATTGCCGCTGAGCCATACACCGCCCCTACCCACAACTTCTGCATCTTATGGAAGTCCGACGCCGGCAGATGGGTCTCCTGCAACAACGCTATGTCAGCTTTCAATCTGCGAAGGTGTCTGAGAACCTTCATGCGTTTATTAGGGGATCTCAACCCCTTGACATTCCACAATACTATCTTCATAAATTTGGTAAAATATTAACCACCTCCCATCACACTAACGCCGAAAGGCGTGCGGGAGGTGGTTCTCTCAGGTCTCTATCACGCCTATCGGCGTCATCCCGCGAGACCTGAGATTTTATGTGAACGCGCGCGCATGGTTTCATGTGAACTGCAGCCCGACAGGTAAGAACTTAATCTGCAGCCTGCCAGCGCTGATCATGCGCTGGCAGGCTATAGATGTCAGTAAATCGTATCCAAATCGCATATCAGACGCTGTTTTGTAAACAGCGTCTGATATGCCTGCTGTTCGCTGCTCTGGTGGTCCCTTTTGCTTGGGACCACCAGAGAACACGGGCAGCTATGTAAGTGCACCAATCACCACACACCAACCCCCAACCCCCCCCCTGTCACTTATTAACCCCTTATCAACCCATGATCACCCCATATGAACTCCCTGATTACCTCCTGTCACCCCTATGTCATTGATCACCCCCCTGTAAGGCGCCATTCAGACGTCCGTATGTGTTTTACGGATCCGCAGATCCACAAAACACGGACATCAGCAATGTGCTTTCCGCATTTTGCGGATCCGCACATTGCCAGAACTATATAGAAAATGCCTTTTCATGTCCGCAATTGCGGACAAGAATAGGACATGTTCTATATTTTTGCGGACCAGGAAGTGCGGATCCGCAATTCCGGATCCGAGCGGGACAAAGTCTGTCCCCATAGAAATGAATGGGTCCGCAATTCCGTTCCGCAAAATGTGGATCAGAATTGCAGACGCGTGAATAGGGCCTAAGGGTCCCTTATCAGCGCCAGTTATTTAGCTACTTGTTAGGTAGTTAGCGCCCAGCCCACAGCACCGCAGTCACTGATTTTGGCTGAGATTTTTTCATCCACATTGATCGATGCGAATGAAAAAATCTGTGCCGTTCATTTTTTTTCTCAGCCCAGAAGCTGAACGGCAAAAAAAAAATCTCATTACCCGTATGCTCAATATATGGATTGCGGAGACCCTCAAATGCCAGGGCAGTACAAACACCTCACATGTGAACCCATTTCGGAAAGTAGACACCCCAAGGTATTCGCTGAGGGGCATATTAAGTCCATGAAAGATTGAACTTTTTGTCACAAGTTAGCGGAAAGGGAGACTTTGTGAGAAAAAACTAAAAAAATTAATTTCCGCTAACTTGTGCCAAAAAAAAATCTTCTATGAACTCGCCATGACCCTCACAGAATACCTTGGGGTGTCTTCTTTCCAAAATGGGGTCACTTGTGGGGTATTTATACTGCCCTGGCATTTTAGGGGTCCTAAAGCATGAGAAGAAGTCTGGAATCCAAATGCGTAAAAATGCCCTCCTAAAAGGTACTCATTGGAATTCGGGTCCCTTTACGCATCTTGGCGGCAAAAAAGTGTCACTCGTGGTATCGCCGTACTCAGGAAAAGTAGGGCAATGTGTTTTGGGGTGTATTTTTACATATACCCATGCTGGGTGAGAGAAATATCTCTGTAAATGACAACTTTTTCCATTTTTTTATACAAAGTTGTCAATTTACAGAGATATTTCTCTCACCCAGCATGGGTATATGTACAAATACACCCAAAAACACATTGGCCTACTTCTCCTGAGTACGGAGATACCACATGAGTGACACTTTTTTGCAGCCTGGGTCCAACAAGTACCTTTAGGTTTTACATGGATGCTCACAATTCAGCCCTGCCCAAAATGCCAGAACAGTAAACACACCCCACAAATGACCCCATTTCGGAAAGCAGATACCCCAAGTTATTCACTGAGGGGAATAGTGAGTCTGTGGGAGATTTTTTATTTTTTTTGCCAGAAGTTAGCAGAAATGGAAACTTTATTATTATTTTTTTTTCCTCAGAAAGTGTCATTTTCCGCTAACTTGTAAAAAAATGAAATGATACATGAACTCACCATGCCCCTCCGCAAATACTTTGGGGTGTCTTCTTTCTAAAATGGTGTCATTTGGGGGTATTTATACTATCCTGGCATTCTAACACCTGAAGAAACATGACAGGTGCTCAGAAAGTCAGAGCTGCTTCAAAATGCGGAAATTCACTTTTTTGTACCATAATTTGTAAACGCTATAACTTTTACCCAAACCAATAAATATACACTTATTGGATTTTTTTTTATCAAAGACATGTAGAACAATAAATTTAGATTAAAACGTATATAGAAATGTAGTTTTAAAAAAAAAAATTACAACAGAAAGTGAAAAATGTCATTTTTTTGCAAAAATTTCGGTCATTTTTGATTAATATCATAAAAAGTCAAAATGTCAGCAACAATGAAATACCACCAAATGAAAGCTCTATTAGTGAGAAGAAAAGGAGGTAAAATTCATTTGGGTGCCAAGTTGCATGACCGAGCAATAAACCGTTAGAGTTGTGAAGTGCCGATTTGTAAAAAAGGGCCTGGTCACTAGGGGGGTATAAACCTGTGGTCCTTAAGTGGTTAAGACCCATGTGCCAGCGGGAACCCCCTCCCGCCCTCGCCAGATATTTAAGAACATTGTTAAGAGCACTGTTTCCCAGCGCAACAGCGCTCCCAGGTACATTGATGAAAGGCTGCTCATGTAATACCCCCACATACATTAAAACAGGCAACAATAAAACCGTAAACTAAAGGAAAAAACAACCGTTAGCAGAAAATACAATTCGCTTGAGAACTTCCTTTTTTCTAGCATATGACGCATCTCTCAACCGCTTCAGAGGTGCTAGAAATCATATTCCCCTAAAGACAGCAAAAGGTCGTTGAAACCCGTCAAGTCTCTTTCGTCAGCCAAAAAGAACCAAGTCGGAAGGGCAGATCCGAGGGAGGGAGAAAAAAAAGGGGGATCAGCATGGACCAAGAGTTACTGCCCCTCTAACTGCCTTGCGAATTTAGCTCCATAAGATCTCTGCGACTTGGATAGCCTTTGCGGCAAGAGAGCACGTCCCTGAGTCGCCCGGTGCCATCCATGGTTTCCGGCCTTCTCCCTCGACGCTTGACGACCAACATTCAGGTCATCGGATTCCTGTCTGCGATCCGTCTGATTCATCAGTTGTTCCCCAGCTTCCTTTGGATCCATAACTTGTTTAGAGCTACCATCAGGTAGTCGCACTCTAAGAATGGCAGGATAGGCCAATTGGAATCTGACCCCATCTTTATAGAGACTAGTACACACAGCTCCAAAAGCTCTTCTTTTTCTACGCCACTTCAGCTGAATAATCAGCAGAAAGAAGCACCTTAGTCCCTCTTAAAATCAAGGGATCTCTCCGGGCACGATATGCTCGCAATATGTCCTCCTTGTCAGAGTAATCCAGATATTTGCAAATTGCCTGTCTAGGCCTCTGGTCTGCTTTAGTGCGGGTAGCCTCCTACTGTTCCCTCCATGGCCCCACTCTGTGAGCTCTTTCCACCTTCCTTTTGCCAATTTGGAGGCCCAATGCCTGAGGCAATTCCATTTCGAACACATGCTGTAGCTCTGTCAATTCAAAGAACAATCCCAGCAACTGTCTTCTTTTATGCTGCTCTTTTATTGTTTATATTAAAACATAATGATATCCTGGACGCGTTTCGGCACACGGCCTTTATCAGCAGGTCACAGGAAAAGATTTCACAGTACATTTAAATAGCCTCAGTGACGTCAGACGCCGGTCATGAATGACAAATACAAATAGCCAATCAGCAATGTGGTTTCACTTTAAAACAAACAAATAGACAAATGATACAAATAAACAGATGATACATATTACCATCATTGTTCTTAGTTCATAGTAGATGTCTGCAAGAATAAGATAAGAACAGAATATCAGTAAATAGTAAACCATTAGTTACATCATATGCAGTGTCGGACTGGGGTATCTAGGGCCTACCAGTAAAATTTATTTTAGGGGCCCACCGTACGGATACATTCAAATATAATAAATATTTTAACATGTTTTCTATATGAACTTAGGCTGGTTGAGATGCTGTACGTTGAATATATGTACATAGTGCAGTAAGTCTGCTGTGTTATGTGCCATTGTGCAGGAGGTGGGAGACTAGGGGCCCACCTTGCTCAGGGGCCCACCGGGGGATTCCCCTGTACCTCTGTGGGCCAGTCCGAGCCTGATCATATGGATATGGGTTACAGTCGCATTATCTCATATTCGCGGTTCAAATCGCGCGGTTGCAAGGTATCTAAGGTATGGATCCAAAAGGCTTCCCTACGTAGTAGGAGCCTCTTGATGTCCCCACCTCTTCTCGGCATTTTTACTTGTTCAAGCACCTGAAATTTTAATTGAGCAATAGTGTGCCTATATTTCTCAAAATGGTAGGGCAGTGGAAGCAACAAGTTCTGTGTTCTGATGGTAGACTTATGCTTGCATATTTTATCCCTAACCGCCTGCATTGTTTCACCCACGTACAGTAACCCGCAAGGGCATTTTATTACATAGATAACATTTGCAGATTCACACGTGAAGTAACCAGTGATGTTAAACGGTTTGCCTGTACGTGGGTGAAATACCTGGGATCCCTTGATGACATGTGAACATTGCAAGCAATGCAGGCACGGGAACGTGCCTCTTTTTTGACTCAGTAATGTACTTTGTCTCATTGTAATTTTTCCACTGCCTAGATCTGCCCGTACTAATTGATCCCTATAACTAGGGTTCCGTTTATTACAAATTAGTGGAGGAGAGGCAAATTCCTACACTGTTGGATACGCCTTCCTGAGCAGATGCCAGTGTTTCCTTACTATATTATCAAATCCCTTGTTAAACGCATGGAATTTGTGTATAAAGGCAATCCTTGGTGCTTTATTCTCTTTTGTGGTGTGAACCCCAGATTGGGTACTCAGATCAGTTTTAATCTTCTCCAGAACAGATTTGGGATAGCCTCTTCTTTCAAATCTAGTGGTCATCTCCTCTATCCTGAATTCTAGTCTCTCTGGATCCGTCACAATACGCTGTACTCACTGGAACTGTGACTTAGGTATTGCTTTCTTTAGGGAAGGAGGATGAGCACTAGTGAAAAAGAGAGTGCTATTCCTATCCGTTGTTTTCCTATGGAGATCACTTGAAAGGAAGCCCTCCTCATTTTTTATGATCACCGTGTCTAGGAAGCTAACCTGGTTCCTGTCACTAGTCATGGTGAATTTTAAGCCCTCACATGCAGAGTTTAGGTATTCAAAAAAGGATACGAGGGTTTCATGTGGCCCTGCCCACACGCAAAATATGTCATCAATAAATCTCTTCCAAATCAGGATTTTACAGAAATCCTCATGCGTATATACAAACTGATTCTCAAATGATGACATAATTGCGTTAGCGTAGGGTGGGGCCACATTACTGCCCATCGCAGTACCGCGTCGCTGACCATAGTAAGTGTCCTCAAAAAGAAAATAATTCTCAAACAAGACAAGATGTAGTAATTGCAATAGGAATTCCTGCTGTAACTCAGAATAATCGCTGGCCTCAAGTAACTGGGATACCACCTGTATCCCTTTATTATGTCAATGGCACAGATTCAGGTATCCCCACTAGACGCAAGTTACTGCGTCTGGACCTGTTTTCTAGGTCCTCCACCCGGTCATTAACCTTTTCTGCTAGCTGGCAAAGGTCCCTAATTTTTTGGGTTATATCTGCAGAGTCTTCCTCAATGCATGCTACCCTCTGCTCTACCTCCGACACCCTGTGATCCTGCAGTTCCACCTCCTCCTTCAGCTCATTAAGTGCTGCATGTAATGTGGATGATAAGGAGGCAATTATATCTGGTGCTAGTTGTTTCGCCACTTCAGTGGCCAGCAATTTAATGTCTATCGCCTTACCCGCGGATTCAAATATGTCCACCTGTGTGTCAATGATCGAAGTCTCCTGCTCTTCTGGCATGGTGCACTGTGGTGAAGCTGGAGGGAGCGGCACCATCTTGGGATCGGTCTCTTCTGTGCTTCCGATCTTTTCTGGCAGCTGGGGAGTAGCTTTTTGCCCGCTTCTCAGCAGGTATCGCTCCATACATGTAACGGAGTTCTCCCAAGATGTTCTGGAGCCCCTCGCTGTCCAAGGAGAAGCGGGACTAGCAGATTTAGGAAGCGGCGGAGCAGAGCTTATGTCCCTGCGTCTCTACATTCTCACGCCAGAACCGGAAGTCGAGCCATATTGCTTTTAAATGTAGATTCCCTTTGGACTCACATTTGTCACTAATGGCAAACGATTCACGGACCGTACTCCTGGCGACCTCCCTGGAGCATGGCTGATGTTGCGGATCTCTCCTATGGAAATTCTCTCTTGGATGCCGATGACGACACTCAACACACCATTATCAGAGCTTCCAGATCCAGGCCGTTGGGTAAAAGTCGTCCAGATGAAAAAAACCAAGCTCCAAGACTCTGGATAGTATTTCACAGTTTATTCCACATGGAGGGAATTACATGGGTAGGCTTAATGCTTATACCCACATATGAGGGCAGGGAGATTCTCCACCAGAGGACTTTGATGGGCTCTGCCTCCATGCTGATGAGACCTTGTAAACTTTGGCAACTTAGCGCTCTGTCAGCAAGTCACTCAGTTCTCTCAGCTTCTGGAACCTTTTGTTCTGGATCTTGGGGAAATCCTCAATTCTTTTGAAGAGTGCGTTCTCTATCACTTCTGGTGAGCCGTAACAGTCCTCAAGTCTCTCCCATATCATGTTTAACCCAGTGCTTGGGTAATAAATATTAATGGCTCTAATCCGCTTTGCATGGTCTGCCGATTCATTTCCTAGCCACTTGACAAGAAGATCAATTTTTCTCACATGCAGACATATCTAGGTCTCTGATTGTATTTCTGAATGATGATCGCCATGACCTATAGCTTTCAGGTCTGTCATCAAACTTGGAGAGCCCTTTGGTTATTAACTCACGTCGGGCAAAGAATTTTAGAAACTCTGACATACCTGGATCTTTGTTTGGTGGATCATTGCTGTAGTAGTCACCATCTACTTGTTCCTTCTTAAAAGATTTGAATGCAGGTTGCATTAAGTTGCTGATGTCCTATGAAACTTGTCTCATGCAAAGCAGGGTTTTTGGTTAACTGAGGTCACTTGTGTGAAAGGAGTCTGCTGGGGTTCTTCAGCAGGGTTTGACACAGCTCCTGGACTTGAGCTGTCATGCTCCGCATGCTGCATGACGTAATCTGAAGTGCGTTGCGAGTTATCGTGATGATCAGGTTCAGGCCCAACAATACTGCTGAGTCTATCACTTGTGAAGTTTGCTGCTTCTTCTAACGTTCTGCTACAATAGCTGCAGCTTCCTTTTCCACAGTTAGCTTTTCTAGTGCTGCTTGTTGTTCAGCCAGAGCTGCTTCCATGTCTGCTTTCTTCATTTCCATACAAGCTTTCATTTCCATTTCCATACGAGCTTTCTACTTTTAATTGTCTTTCTTGCTACAAATGTCACGTGGGTTTTGTCAGCTTCAGCTTTTGCCCGGGCAATGGCGACCGTGGAGCTGCTCACTGATCTCTTTGAACTTCTGGAGCTAGCCGAGATGTGAGACCTTGTCTCGTACAGTTTGGATTCTCTTGACGACATAATGACACTGTGAACAGGTTTGCACACTTGCAACTGTCGTGGCTGACGATGTTGCGCCTTGCAGGGTTCTGAAGCAGACCAAACTTCTATTGTGAATAGCTGCAATGTATGTAAACGGCCACTAGATGGTGCTCTTACACAATCAACAGAGAATTATACATAAAGCAAATTGACTATGCATGAAAACTATGAATAAATTAACAATAAACTTGCTGAAGGCATGACAATACAGATATAGCGTAGATATAGCTATAGCTATATCTATATGATGGACAAATATCTGTATCTAAGCTATGTATGTATCTAAGCTATGTATGTATCTAAGCTATATCTGTATCTAAGCTATATCCATCTAAGTAATATCTATATTAGATAGATATAGCTTAGTTATATATATATAACTTCGATACAGATATATCTTAGAAGCAGTTCAAGCTTATATACTGATATAGCTTAGATATAGCAATAGCTTAGATATAGCTATAGCTATATCTATATGATGGACAATGATTTACTTTTTGTGTCCTGGGGTGGTATAAGGAGTGTAATGTGTAATTGTTGAGGGGACCAGGGCTCTAATAACGATCCCCAGACGCCGGAGGGGAACGGATAAACTGGTACATGGAAGTGAGGGACGGAGCCAGACACATACCCTGCTGCCGAATAAATCTCTCTCCACAGCTCTGGTAAGGATCGCTCATGCTCGATCGCTTACAATCGCCGAGGTTGTGTGAGGAGAGAGAGAGAGGGGCGGGCACCAAAGGCTCTGACGTCTCGTTTACAGAGCCGAGCCACTCCCTCAAGCAGGGAGAAGCTTGTAAACGAGATGTCACCGCTTGAGCAGGGTTGATGATGTCGGGGGTCACATGACCCAAATATTAAGTGGCAAAACAGTGCCAAATCAATAATGTAAGTGATTTAGAAAGAAGTTTAATATAGTAATATAAAACTCATCAACATACTTTTATATAACTCGGATAACCCCTTTAAGTACATCCACACCCTTTAAGTGGAAGATATCCTATATTACCTATTTAGGGGTTAAAATCCCACCTCAACTTGGAAGGCTTTTCATTTGAACTATGTCCCTTTACTTAAGGAAATCTAAACACATTTAAAGTCCCTCAAGATCCCATATGTCTCATGGAAGGCCCGCAAAAACCTGTTAAAGACCTTCATCATGCCAAAACTCCTATATGTCCTACAAATGCTGCCCATCTTTCTTCCCACCTCATTTTTCTCTCAAATAAGAACAATCTTCATGAGCTTCTTATGGAATGGGAAGAGGTCTAGAATAGCCTACATTAGATTAGTGTTAAGGAAAGACCATGGTGGCTTTGGTCTCCCAAATGCCCTCACTTACTATAGAGCGATCCAGGTTTCCAATTATAGAGTCCTTGGTAATGAAGTAGAACTAACACATCTTAAACACGAACAGAGAGCACGACTGTGTTGTCTCTCTGCTGCCTCTATAGGGGATACTCCTTTTCTTAGAGGAACAATATCGGTTGTACGAAACCTGAACAAAAACTATGACCTGTTTAGTAGCCCTTGCAATGCCAGCAAGTCTGATTCCCTTTTTGGTAAGACCAGGGGTAACCGATCTTGCTCCGGTATGGGAAAGATTTAGAGACCACACATTAGAGGATTTCCTTGGGGAAATGCCTAACCCAGAAGGAGACCCTCAATCTGCTTTTTTTAAGTCTACACAAGGTAACTTTCTACGTACCTCTGAACAACTTGCAGGCTATTATGTAAACAATTGGGAGAGATAGGGGATAAGACATGGTTTGAAAAGTTAATACATAAGAAGACTGTCCCACCCAAATTGATCTCACTTTTGTATCACTCCCTCTTGACACCAAGGGACAAAGTGATCCCTTAATAAATAAAGAAATGGGCTACAGAACTGGGAATAGATTTTTCTGAAATAGATGTTCTGCGTATATATTCTCATTCTCATGGGTTCTCTCGATGCATACGAGTTCAGGAACATTCTTATAAAGTACTGACACAATGGTACAAATCCCCCAAGCAGATGTACTAAAGGGGCCTACAAGATTCCGATACATGCTGGAGATGCGGGACTGGAGAAGGCTCACTGAGCCACATTTTCTGGTTCTGCCCACAGATACTAACCTTTCGGATGGAGATCACACGCTTAATTAATAGCTTATCCCCCTCCCCTATTAACTTGACCCCAGAAGCTGTACTCCTCTGGTTGCCCACGACCTCTTGTCAACTGTCTAAAAGGAATTTAGCTACCCACCTGATTCAGGCAGCGAGACTATTAATCCAATTGAAATGGTTGAGTAAGGATCCACCCACCATAGAACAGTGGAGAGACAAAGTAAACCAGATGTACCGCCTAAAAGAGCTGGCGAGTTGGGAAGAGAGAAAACACGAGAAATTACTAAAGATATGGATTCCCTGGAAGACCTATAGGCTTAGCAAACCCCCTGATTTTAATACCTAGGGAATCATGAGTTCACAGAATGCAGGCAACACTCTGACAACCCGAACATTGATGACACCATGAGACTGCTGGTCACTTCCAGTATACTCGCAGAAGGCTTATCATCAAAATATGCGCTTTTTATGCACACAGGTCCATGTGTATTTGAATACTTGGAGGACGATAGTGTGCCTACATGGGGAGTGGACGTGGGATGAATTGTCCCTTTCCCCCCACTCTACCCCCCCCCCTTTTTTTTTCTTTTTCTTAACCGCATTGGTAATTTGCTGTTATGATCCATAATATGTTTAATACATGGCTATGTCAACTCTGTATCTCAAGCCTTTGTACTATTTGTATGAGCCATGTATGTTTTACTTCTTCATTATTTAATAAAAAGAAATTTGAAAGTAAATCTCCCCGTTGTATTGTTCTTACAATGCCTAAGTTCAGATGAGTAACAAAAGCTCACAATACTTCCATGCTTCATTTTCCCTACATACTTTCATGCCTCAATTGCTTTGCTTTAAAAGTTATGAGATGTGAAGAAAACAATTGATAAGCAGTTCTTTGCTACATTTCCTAACCTTGACTAAATGTGCCAGTGGGCTCAGTTACAAAATGAAATGTCCTTAATATCTCGGCTTCTATAAATAGATGGTGAAGTCGTGTGCCAAGTGAAAATGAACAAAAGCCATCTTGTTCTACCGAAATTCAAAACAATATAACATTTCTCCTGATTACACCAAGCAACATAAATTATCATCTGCAAATCCATATCACCTTGGTCTTAATAATTCCTGTGAAAACGCAGAAAGCTACAGGAAGCTCATTTTTGATGTCCGATATTTGTGGCAACATGACAATAGATTGCTATCAGCGAAAATAGATGATATTGGAGTTGTACACTATTTTTTAATTACTATGAAAAACTTTTTACTATTTACTATAGTTTGTCAATCGAGAGATGAGGTGGAGTGTCATGATGGACACAGCTTCTTGTTACTTTTATACTGACTGAAGACTACTGCAATGTATGAATACAATCTTGAGTATAAGATTAGCAGATCTCTTGTGGAATGTACAGTATATTATATACAACAGAGGAGGTATCATTTATCTATAGTGCGGTATCTGAGAATTGGTGACTATATGCTCATGTATGGTATTAGACTTTTGGCATGTCACTATTAGACACATATTAGGCGGCAACAATCTAAAACTTTAAGTGCCCTGTGGTAGACTGTTTTTAAAGGGCTTGTCCCATTTTACTGTTTCCATGGCGAGATGGGACTAAAACGTAGCAAAGAGAAACTAAAGGAGGGTCATGCAATACATAAACTCATCATCAAGGGCATGAACCCATTTTTAAAGCTTAACTTTTAATAATAATATTTTATAAAAAAAAAAAAAGGCTTCAATGGGCTACCCATATGTACCCATACGTAATGCGTTAGATAGACAAGTATAAGATGGGCTCAATGGGACAAAAAATCAGGAATCTGACTCTAACAGGTCCTTGCCTTACGTTACACCCAGAGGAACACCCCAGTGGTGGGTGGCCTCTGTCCTTGCACCTAATCCTGATATGTCCCTAGAAGCCCACTCAAAAAATAAAGAAAAAAACACATAACCAATACCCTAGGTCCCGTTGCGTTTCCCCCATTACTTCAAAGGTTCATCGGGTGGATATGCTTAGGGCAGTAAAATTACACAAAACAAAAAACGATAATAAACAAAAATTGATAATCAATTGATATTAGAGACTGCAGAAATGTTAATAAATAATCAATATATATAGATAACACAGGTGCCACAATACCTAAATAGGCAGAAATCATGCATCCTGAACTGATAAACAGATATAACATGATCAGGTCCAACAGTACCACTCATATGCACCTCAGGCCATAGATGTAAGTGTCTCTGTAAAGCAAGATAGCAGCAAACATACAGAGCGCACGTGTGAACTTAAATACCTGTTTGGGGAGGGGCAGAAAACAATACGTTCTCACGATCTGGAAATATTCCGATCACATGACCAGAAGGTCATTAGTTCCACCGTGCGCTTCACGTACCGAAACAGACCAAAGTGGCTGCCGGAGGATAGATAGATAGATAGATAGATAGATAGATAGATAGATAGATGAATGTGGAGCGCACAAGGAGCACATGTGAAACTACGATCACGTGATCAAACTGCATAACTATAAAGCGATACAAATACCTACAATATTTTTATAGTTTAAAAAAGATAGGAGGCAAAACTAATGTGTATTCAAGCAGATGTTAAACCGGAAAAAGGTAATTATGATTAATACCAACAGCTCCTACTAAAAAGGCATAGTATTCACACAAAGGTAATAGACAAATAAAAATTACTAAATACACAGATGATAGCCATCACTTATGGTGAAGATAATACACCAAGACTTAAATAATAATACATGATGCTTCACACATCAATAAAATGCTGGTTCATTATCGGAGCTGAAGCAGACAAGAGAAAAAGAAACATGTACCGTATTTTTCGCCCTATAAGACGCACCTGCCTATAAGATGCACCTAGGTTTTTGAGGAGGAAAATAAGAAAAAAAATATTTTGAACCAAAGGGTGTACTTTTGGTGGGTTTTTTACTAATGGTGTTCTGTGCATGACACTATTATAATGCACTGTTATGGGGGATCTGTGGATGACGCACTGTTATGGGGGATCTGTGGATGGCGCACTGTTATGGGGGATCTGTGGATGACGCACTGTTATGTGGGGATCTCTGGTTAACCGCTGTTATGTGGGGGAGCTGGGGATCGCACTGGTATGGGGGCATCTGGGGATGGCACTGTATGGGGGCATCTGGGGATGGCACTGTATGGGGGAATCTGTGGATGGCACTGTATGGGGGCATCTGGGAATGACACTGCTATGGGGGGAATCTCTGGATGACTCATAGCATCTTATGCTATGTGTCATCCACAGATTCCCCCATAACAGTGGCTGCGATGACCCCCAATACAGGGACTGTGGGCGGCATCTTGTTTGCTAATGACAGCGGGCCCGTGCAGTAACTGTATTCTACTACACCGGGCCCGCTGTAGTAATTTTATAGGCGAAGTTTAAAACTATCATCTTGATTAAACTTAATGCTGGCAGTAGTACCCTACCTCCTATAATCTACGATTGCAGGCAGGACTGGAGTCAGGAGGCCGGACGGGCAGCAGGCGGCAGCGTGACGTCATGCGCCTGTGCTGTCTGCTTCATTCATAAAGTGGGCGGAGCAGGCGCGTGACGTTACGCTGCAGCCTCCTGCCCGTCCGGCCTCCTGATTCCAGTCCTGCCTGCGATCGTAGATTATAGCAGATAGGGTACTACTGCCAGCATTAAGTTTAATGAAGATAATAGTTTTAAACATCGCCTATAACATTACTACAGCGGGCCCGGTGTAGTAGAATACAGTTACTGCACGGGCCCGCTGTCATTAGCAAACAAGATGCCGCCCACAGCCCCTCCTCATTGATACACACGCCGGCTGCGCTCTTCAGCAGCGCGGCGGTGTATCAGTGTTTGCCACATTCGCCCCATAAGACGCAGCACTATTTTCCCCCCACTTTTGGGGGGGAAATTGGGGGGGGGAAAGTGCGTCTTATAGGGCGAAAAATTTGGCAAGTTAAATATAGCAAGAAAAGGTAAGTCTTTCATTAAGTCCCCCTGGAGACTGGGACCGAAAACGGTAAATCCATTTGGATTCCTTTTGTAGAATTCAACGGTCCCAGTGTCCCTTTCTCAGGGACAAAGTGACCAATTCCAGTGCGGAAAGAGTAAGGACCTGGGGATTACCCCCATGAAATTCCACCACATGGTCGGCCACAGGGTTATGATTCTTCTTCCTAACATCATTAATATGTTCACATACCCGGCGTCTCCATTCTCTGTAGGTTTTCCCAATATAGTCCTTGGGACGCGTACATTGACATAAATAGATGACGCCTTTGCTTCTACAGTTAATAAAGTATCTAAACGTGTACCTAAGACCAGTGACCGAGCATGTGTAAACTTTTGTATTCCTCACAAAACTACATGCCTGACAAAAGCCACATTTAAAGGTACCCACAGGTCTACAATCGAGCCATGTGCCAGGATGTTTCGGGTGCATATAGTGACTATGTACCAAACGGTCACCCAGTCTTTGTCCCCTTCTGTATGTAATACTTGGTCTGGGCAAAAGTGCTTCAGATAAGTCAGGATCCAACATAAGAATTGGCCAATATCTATTAAGGATATCTCTAACATTTTTATAGGCAACATCGTAAGTTGAAATTATTCTGATAGTGTTGGCATTTGAAGAACTAGGTGTCTTCGGGCCTAGTAAGGTATTTCTGTCCTGTATTTCGGCATGCTGATATGCCTTTCTGAAAACTTGTGTTGGATATCCCCTTTGAAATCTTTGATATAGGCCTCTGGACTCACTATAAAAGTTCTCGGGATCAGAGCAATGTCTCCGTATCCAGAGATACTGGCCCATAGGGATTCATTCGTCTTTTTAATGCAGTCGGATGATGACTTTCCCAACATAGTAAATTATTAGTAGCGGTGGATTTTCTGTAGATGGTAGTGACAATACTATTAGATTGTTTCACAGTTTTGACATCTAGGAATGTTAATGTATTCGGGTGGAATTCGAAAGTGAAAGATAGTCCAATATCTTCACCATTCAGGACGCAAATAAAAGCCTCAAACTCAGACACATTCATATTCCACACCAGAAACACGTCATTAATGTATCGTGTCCA
The DNA here is from genome assembly GCA_033119425.1 of Bufotes viridis. Lineage (NCBI taxonomy): Eukaryota > Metazoa > Chordata > Amphibia > Anura > Bufonidae > Bufotes > Bufotes viridis. Next base: position 285,815,323 of record CM065592.1, on the reverse strand, counting down.
AAACACGATCTTCTCACCCCGCCATTTGTAATCATCAGAAAAGACAAAATTGTCCTCCCACCAGCCCGGGAAGAGATTCGCATATGTGGGGGCACACGGCCTCCCCATGCCGGTCCCCCTGAGCTGGTGAAAGAACCTAGAGTCAAATAAAAAATAATTATGCGTGAGTGTAAACTCAAGTAGAGTTAACATGAAGTCATTATGTGCCTTAAAGTGTAACCTACGTGTTTTCAGAAAGTATGCAAACGCAAAAGGCCCTTAGTATGTGGAATCAAACTATATAACGATTCAACATCAATACTAGCCAAGAAACATGATGGATCAACTGTAACGGCTTCAATCATACGTAAAAGATCTATGGTATCTCGCGTTATGAGGGGAGTGCAGACACAAACTGCCTCAAGATTTTATCTATATACAGTATATTCCACAGTTCTGTGTCACTGAGTCCACCGCAGACACGATAGGGCGTCCCTTAAGGGGGAAAAGTCCCTTATAGATCTTAGGGAGCCCATAGAATGTCGCCATCTGGAGTGAACTCGGCAAGATGAAGCGCTACTCCGCCTCACCTAATACCCTTTAGCCAGGCTGTCATCCAAGATACATTTCAAGTCAGACACAAATAGGGGCAGATTAAGTGCATGATGGGCCCAGGGCTGTCTAGCCAACTCAGGCCCCTCCCTCAATTTTAGTTGCTTCGTGAGCGCCACAGTCTCTTCCTAGGCCATATGACATCACATTAATCGTTCACATGGGCTAGGTGCAGCTCAGCCCCATCTGCGTGATTGGGTCTGAGCTGCAATACCAAGCACAGTGCTATCAAATGGACATAGCTGTGCTTGGTAACGAGCAAAGAGGCTGTGGAACTCACTGGAACATCGCGGTCCCCTCAAACAGCTAATTGGCAGGGGTGCCAGGAGTCGGAGCCCCACCAATCTCATATTGATGACCTATCCTGAGGATAGGCCATCAATATATAAATCCCAGAGAACCCTTTTACCTTATGTTATCTGTAGTGTTACATAGGACTGCAAAAATACCCAGGAGCCAATGGCTCCTAAACTGAAAAATTTGCCAAACTAAACTTTTAGTTGCCAAATTTAAAATACATAAATTATAATAAAAAAAGACTAGGAGTAGCCACAGTAGTCAGCCAGCACTACATATAGGAGAATACAGCACCACATACCTCTTACTTCCAGTGAAATCTCCTGTCATGTAGACCTTCTCTTTCCTCTTCTCCTCCGTTTGACCCAGACCGTCATGACTAATTCTTTCAGCCGCATCTCGTTTCTACAGAGTTTGTTACACAGACACGTTAGATTTCTCATAATTGGGGTCATTTATCAAACTGGTGTAAAGTAGAACTGGCCTAGTTACCCATAGCAACCAACCAGATTCTAGCTGTCAAAAATTAAAGATGGAATCTGGTTGCTATGGGCAACTAAGCCAGTTCTACTTTATACCAGTTTGATAAATGACCCCCAAATGTCCCTATGGTGTCTACAGCAATTATAATGTCCCCTACAGTACCTCCATTAATAATAACATCCTATATTGTGCTCCAGGTAAAAATGCCTTTATAATGTCCCTGAAAAATAATGACCCCTAATATGTCCATGTAATAGAAATGCCCCTACAATTCCTCCCATATAGTAGTTTGCCCCCACATAATAATTTTCCCCACACTGCCCCCAGAGTAGTAATTTTCACCCACAGTGCCCACACAGCAGTAATTTCCCCCCACACTGCCCCCACAGTAGTAATTTTTCCCCACACTGCCCCCACAGTAGTAATTTTCCGCCACACTGCCCCCACATTAGTAATTTTCCCCCACACTGCCCCTACAGTAGTAATTTTCCCCCACACTGCCCCCACAGTAGTAATTTTCCGCCACACTGCCCCCAAAAAGTAATTTTTCCCCACACTGCCTCCATAGTAGTAATTTTCTCCCACACTGCCCCCACAGTAGTATTTTCTCCCCACACGGCCCCCACAATAGTAATTTTCCCCTGCACTGCCCCCACAGTAGTAATTTTCCCCCACACTGCCCCCATGTAGTAGTTTGCTTCCCATGTAGTACTTTGCCCCCCACTGTCCCTTCAGTAGTATCCTCCTGAGCCCCCCAGTAATGCCTCCCAAAGTTGACACAAAAAAATAAATAAAAGCTAATACTTACCTGTGTCCCAGACCCCTGGCGCTCGCTTATAGATTATAGGCAGGTGCGCACACGTCACTGTGCTGTGTCCTGGCACAGTCGCACGATGACGTCATCATGCCCGCCTGTGCCGGGATTTTACTACCGCATAGGCTTCAGGCCTACTAGGCCTGACGCCTATAGCGGTGATCGGCGGGGCAGGGAGATATGCGCTTCCGTTCTCCGCCGTAGTATGTGGGTGTTTGGGTTGGCGTTGGGCCCCCCAGAGATTTTTCTATTACATTTATGTAAATACTATGCCTTTTTGGTAGGGGCTTTTGCTGTTAATCATAATTTTTGGGTTTAACATCTGCTTGAATACACATTAGTTTTGCCTCCTATCTTTTTTAAACCTATAAAAATATTGTAGATATTTGTATTGCTTTGTAGTTATGCATTTTGATCACCTGGTCATGTGCTCCTTGTGTGCTCCACATTCATCTTTGTATTCTCCGGCAGCCGCTTTGGTCTGTTCCGGTACGTAAAGCGCACCTAAATCTATATATATTGGGCTATAATATGTCTGCCCTTTCAGGGATTTATATATATGTATCTGAAGGGTATTTATTGACATTTCTGCAGTCTCTAAAAACAATTGATTATCAATTTTTGTTTATTGTCATTTTTTGCTTTATGTAATTTTACTGCCCTAAGCATATATCCCCTGATGAACCTTTGAAGTAATGGGGGAAATGCGTCAGGACCTAGGGTATTGGTTATGTGTTTATTTTGATAGGGCTTCTAGGGACATATCAAGATTAGGTATGAGGACAGAGGCCACCTACCACTGGGGTGTTCTTCTGGGCATAGCGTAAGGTAGGCACCTGTTAGGGCCATATCCCTGATTTTTTTGTCCCATCGAGCCCATCTTATACTTGTCTGTCTTGTCTTGTCTGTTGTTCTAATTAAAAGTCAAGCTTTAAAAATTGGTTCATGCTCTTGATGACAAGATGGGACTAAGCACCAACCCAGGTGGCCGGGTTTATGGAACAACCGAGCTGGCCATATCAATGAGAGTTACATAAGCAGTGGAGTGCCCCCCTGCTTGTCAGTTTCCGTAAACATCGCCACCTGGGTTGGCTCTTAGTCCCATCTTGTCCTGGAACTGGTGAGATTGCACAACCCCTTTACGTATAAAAATCTCTTGGCACATATGTACTTTGGCACTTAATTCCAATAGCACTTATGTGATGTGATAACTGATGATGTAGTACTATAGTTGTGTTTATATTGTAGAGGTCTAATGGGGGTCTGATTTGGGTCTGGAGGTCTAATGGAGGCCTGATTGGGGTGTCTGGAGGTCAGATATGGGGGTCTGGAGGTCAAGTGGGAGTCTGGCGGTCTAATGGGGTCTGGAGGTCTGATATGGGGCTCTGGTCTGAGGTCTGATATGTGGGTCTAGAGGTCTAATGGAGGTCTTTTATGGAGGTCTTATCTGAGGTCGGATATTGGGTCGAGGTCTTACATGGAGGTCTAATAGAGGTCTGATCTGAGGTTTAAAACTGGACTCTAATATGGGGTCTGACATAGAGGTCTAAAGGGGGTTTGGTCTAAGATTGGGGGATCTCATTTAGGGTTTTATATGGGGGTCTGATCTTTAAATGGAAGTGTTTTTTTATTGATAGCACACAATATAAAGCAGTGTTTTTGTACTCAACTGTGACGCATCTGTGTGGTACCAGTATTTTCAGGGGGACTGTTTCTGCAGGAAAGTATTGGGGAGCACAGTGGACACAGTATTGGGGGTAACAGGATGGGGTGTTGAGAAAGTGGGAGGATGATGGAAAAGTTGGAAAGTAAGATGTCTATTTGTTAAACTCTGCAGAGACTTTGCACGGCTGAAAGAAGTCACCATGGCGGTCTGGTCTAACAGGAGAAGAAGAAAAAAGAGAATATCTACATCAGAGAAGAGAAGTCACTAGATGTAAGAAGTATGTGGTGCTGTATGACCCTGTATGTTCTGTAGCGCTGTATGTAATGTTTTCCAAGTATGTCTTTAAAGGGGTTGTCCGCTTCTTCTTTTTTGTATGAGCGCTGCCTTCTCTTTTTTTTTTTTACTTTATTTTCAATTTTATTATTATACGGTCAACGTACAAGAATGACTCCAACGTAGAATAATAACATTGGCACATAAGTTGGAAAAACAGTTTAGCTTCAAGTTATACAATATCTACAATAGTAAGATCCTAATGCCCAATCTATCAAAAACTATATCCCCAGCACATATAATCACAGGATTGTATAAATAAGTGACCAATATGTTATATATAATATGTCAGTACGCAAGTCAGTGCCCGAAAGAGTGTGTGGTGGGGGGGGGAAGGGCTAAAGAAACAGAAGAAAAAATAAAGAAAAAAAAAGAAGGGGGGAAAGGGAAGGGGGGGGGGGGGGAATAGAACAGATAGTACCAATCAGTTTCACAGGGTACAGTACCACTAGCTTCTTCTCTATAATGCAAAGGGTCTCCTGGGGAAGTCATCCAGTGACAATCCAAACTAAATAACCCGCCTCAGTGATTGGAAATCTCTCCAAGGGCGCCAAATCTTGAGGAAGTTTTCCCTGGTCCTGTTATTGTAACTGGATATCTCCTCCAATTTGCAAATTTGATCAACTTTCTGGACCTATTCTTGATGAGTAGGTGGGTCTCTGCTGAGCCAGTGAACTGGGACCAATGCTTTTGCGGCCGCAATTAAATGCGTGGCTAGGTTTATTCTAGATGGTTTGTATGAGATCGATGCCTTTGCCAAGAGAATGTGTTCAGCCTGTAGCGTTAAAGGGGTTGGGCGAACTTTGTTGATTGTTTGTTCTATGTGAGACCAAAAAGTGTCAATAGCTGGACATGTATACCAAATTTGCGATGGTGAATCTTCACCGGTCTCACACCTCCAGCAGACGTTCGATTGGGAGAGATTGTGTTTAAAAAGGAACTCAGGTGTTCTGTACCATCTGCTCAGTAACTTATATTGATTCTCCTGTAATCTTACACAAGTAGAGAAGCCTTGCAATGTGGCCAGTATGGCTCTCACGTCAGAATCTGAGAGTGTAATATTTAATTATTTTTCCCAATCAGTGATGAAGTGTGGTTCTATGGCATTCTGTGAGGAGCATCGCCATAGCAGCCATAGCAATGGCTATGGGACCCTATGCCACTGGGGGCCCGGGCCACCGGCTAAGGATTTAGGGCCAGCGCCACCCATAAGCAAAGTACGCCACTGCGTAGAGTGCACTCTTGCGTCGGCGCCGCTCCTCCCGCCCAGCGCCGCCTCCTAGCTAATTTATTCACTGCACTTGCCTCTCTGAAATTGAAGAGAAGCGCCGTAATCTCACACAGGCGCACTGGCAGAGGCATCGAAGTGCGCGCATGCCCCGTATTCCTGGCCTCTGCCAGTGCGCCTGTGCGAGATTACGGCGCTTCTCTTCAGTAACACAGAGGCAAGTACAAGTGAATAAATTAGCTCGGAAGCGGCCCTGGGTGGGGAGGAGATCTGTGGATGATACTGATGGGGGATCTGTGGATGACACTTAGGGGGGATCTGTGGATGACACTGATGGGGGATCTGTGGATGACACTGATAAGGGATCTGTGGATGACACTGATGGGGGATCTGTGGATGACACTGATGGGGGATCTGTGGATGACACTTAGGGGGGATCTGTGGATGACACTTAGGGGGATCTGTGGATGACACTAAGGGGGATCTGTGGATGACACTTAGGGGATCTGTGGATGACACTTAGGGAGATCTGTGGATGACACTTAGGGGGATCTGTGGATGACACTTAGGGGGGATCTGTGGATGACACTTAGGGGGGATCTGTGGATGACACTTAGGGGGGATCTGTGGATGACACTTAGGGGGATCTGTGGATGACACTTAGAGGGATCTAGGGAGGGGTGTGGGGAAGTTGGGGTGGGAGGTCCTGGAGGGGTGTTTGGGTGGGAGCTCTGGAAGGGGTGGGAGGTACGATAGGTATGTGTGGGTGGGAGATCCGGGGGGGGGGGCCATAAAAATCTTTTGCTATGGGGCCCAGTCATTTCTAGCTATGTGCTTGGTGGCAAGCTATACAAAGAGTATAAATTACCTACTCTCCGCGATGATGCCTGGTTTGCCACAAGCAGAGTTTCAAACGGGGTAGGTTGTCTGTTAAACGAGAAGGTAGCAAGAAATCTCTCTGTTACTTTGCGAAAGTGTGTGAAATGAAGTGTATTTATAGACGGGACTCGAAGCAACGTCAATAATTCATCGTGCGTCGGAACTTTGTTAAGTGTAAAGAGGTCAGTAAGAAAGAGATCTTTTAGTTTATCCCAGAATTTCAAGTATGGGGAGTCCACATTAGCAACAACATTCGGCACTAAGTTCACAGGCATAAGAGGTGAAGGAGAGGGTGCTAAACTTTTTCTCATGGTAGACCAAACTTTACATGTGCCTGCACATGTAAGCAGCAATAAGCAGCAATATCCGGCAAACTCATACCACCTGCCTCCCTTTTTCTGGTCAATAGTGAATCAGCTAGACGCGATCTGTGTCCTTTCCAGAGAAACTTAGAGAACCAAGATTTGATGGATGTGAAGAAGGTTGTTGGTAAGTATGTCGGATCATCGAGAGCTTGTATAGTATTTTCGGCATAATGTAAGTTTTACGAAGATTTTTTCTCCCTAGCCAGAATATATATGGTAAGTTGTATTCCTGTAGTAGTTGTTTGATCTGTAGGAGAGGAGAGAAATTTAAGACGTACAGGTCAGCAAGCCTACTGGGAAGTTGAATGCCCAGATACTTTAGAGCAGGGGTGCACAACTTGCGGCCCTCAATACCATTCTGTGCGGCCCCCAAATATCTGGTAAAAGACATGTAGATCTATGTCTTATGGCTTCCTAAATGTATCTTTCATGTATTCTCCTATTAGATGGGAGTCCTAGAACTGCTAACTAGACATTTATAGTATATACTGTATGTTCAATATAACAAAAATCAGTTGGTAATACCCCTTTAAGTTTTATTTTCGGCCCTTGGAATTGGTTCAGGCTGACAATGTGGCCCCCAAACAGAAAAGGTTGTGCACTCCTGCTTTAGAGAGTTGGAAGCCCATGGGAATGTCGATTGTTCCTTCAGTTCACACACCTTTTTTGGGGGTAAAGTGATATTTAGTAGTGCAGATTTCAAGATATTAACTTTAAAAGAAGATAATGTACCGTATTCTTCTAATATTCGTGTCAGGATTATTTGGAGGCCCGAGGTAGGATCCGAGACTAAGAATAGAAGGTCACCTGCAAACGCTACACATTTAAGCTACACATTTAAACTTGAAGTTTGAGTCTTGCCTTACGCTTTGTATGAGCGTTTCTATTGCCAAAATGAAGAGAGATGGAGAGAGAGGGCATGTGCCATTTGTGATTCTGAACGGGGTGGATAAGGTGCCATTAACTTTAATGCAGGCAGAGGGCCTATCATACAGTGTGAATATAGCTGAAATCAGTCCTTGAGGGAAATTGAATTTGTGCAGAGTAGCCTCCATGAACATCTAATCCACTCTGTCAAAAGCTTTTTCAGCGTCAATCCCTAAAAGCGCAAGAGGGCGTTTGTGTTGATGAGCGGCATGAATGACATGGAGGAGTCTGCGCAAATTGTCTCGTCCCTTTGACAAAACATCACTAAATTTCTTGTAGTACAGGAGGGGGAAACCGTCCGGCCCAGGAATTGGAGGCTTCCTCCACTGTTACTGTAGACAAGTTTAAAGTGGTCAGAAATTTTTGTATCTGCTCTGGATGGAGTGTGTCTGAGTCAGGCCTGAGGTTATATAGGCCTGAATAATAAGTATGGAAGGTCTGTGCTATATCAGGTGTTTGAGTATAGGTCGTTCCCTGTTTACACTGTATTTTATGTATGTATGTTTTTTCTCAGGTTTTCTTTATCAGAGCTGACATAAGTCTCCCTCCCTTATCTCCATGCACGTATATGTCTAAAGTAGAGTTGTTGTTTCGCATAGCAAAGTTCAAGCATGTGTTTCAAGCGTTGCCTAAGGGTCTTTAGCTCATTTTATTTATCAGGTGAGCTGCTGGATTTTAGGACTTTTTCAGCAGCGCTATGTTTGCCAGTAGTACATCAATAGTTTTTTGTTTATCTTTCTTAATCTTAGAGCCCAAGGGGAAGGAGGGGGGAGGAGGGGGCAGAAGGGGGGGGGGGGGGTAAGAGGTAAGAGGCGACAATATACCATAGTGTGTAGCTTATGAGTTCCATTGTGCCATAGTCTCAACAGTAACGGCAGGAACATCCACTCCTGCAGAAAACTATAAAGGGTTACCAACCCAATCAGTCCTGAGTCACAAGTTTAACTGAATACTCAGTAGAGCCCTGGATGAAAGTGATTACGGCTCTGCCATACGGCTTTAAGGTTGCGGGGGCGGGGGGGGAATAGGGAGGGGGAATAGGTGAGGGAGTACAGGCATTAGATCACCGTGGCCACCATATACCATTCTAGAGTAGAGTAAATTAAACAAGTCATCAAACTCTAGAAGGGTTCCCGAACCATTCACTGTTGGGGATGAGGAGGGGGTCAGTATACCCCCGATCGAACCTCCTGTGACATCTGGATCCAAAGAATCCAACAGCAGATGAAAAATATATATCTAAAAGGTAACATATAACAATGCGGGCGATCGAGCGCGCCATAACACTCATGACCATAGCAGTGTCAGAGTGCTAGGTGATACCTAATGGTGGTTCGAGTCCCGTTCAGGCAGGATGATATGCTTTCTCAGACGAATTCCTCTCTGGGCGAGGATGCTTGATTCTGGATGCCTGCTGCCACAAAGCTTGTGTTGGGAGCATTGGTAAAGCAGGCGGTGCTGCGACTGACATCCACAACGGAATAAGTCCAACAGGAGCCAAGATTTGTGGACGTCCTCTGGCGTATGGATTTGAATCCTGCGGCCATTATAGAACACCATCAAGCCAAAAGAGTAGAGCCAGGAATATATTATGTTCCTCTGTCTTAGTTTCTCTAATAGGGGTCTGAGAAGCCTCCTCTTTGCTAAGATGGAGAGAGCCAAATCTTGATAGAAAGCGAGTTCAGCGCCAGCGTATCGAATGGGAGCTTTCTCCCTAGCAACTTTAAAGATCTTCTCAGTGTCTGTATAAGACAAAATACCACATATGACATCCCTCGGTGGCTCTGTTGGCGGGGGCAGCGGTTTGAGAGATCTATGGATCCATTCAATAGTCACGGCCCGCGCCGCGGTCTCATCCAGTAATTCGCAAAAGAGTTCACCCGCCACCTTCCTCAAAGACTCCGCCGACCAGGACTCAGGTAAACCTTTTATCCGGATATTCCGTCTTGTTTCCTGATCCTCTATAAGTGTTAATGCTCTGTTCAGGTGAACTAGCTGGTCTGAGGCTTGTGCTTCCAAGGCCTCCGAGTGCGCCATTATATCTGTGCACACTGTTGTGGAAATTTTATTAGGATGTGTTTTTAATATGTCATGTATTGTCATCATGTCTCTCAGTAGTAATTGGAGACATGGGGTGGTTACTTCCTGTGTGTCATCACTTTCTGTATGATTGTACTGTACATGAAGGAAGTGGTCAGGTGTTGGGCCTGCCCCTTCCTATTGTAACCTCTTTTTGTCTATTTAAATAAAGAAAAGGGTCTTGGCGGGGACAGTGCGCACCAGATCTCTAAGCATGGAACATGTTGTCTGACTCTGGAGGAGTGTGGTCTTTCCTTACACAAAAGGAGCTTGATACACGTGCTTGTAAGCACGGGAGAAATTGTTTGTGGCTGGCGTACTTTGGTGCACTTTCAGCGAAGCTTGGATATGTTCACACAATCGGACCACAAGGAAATGTCTACAAACAACATGTTCTCCAGCTCTTCGACTCGTGCTCCAATATGTTTAATGTCCGACTTGAGCTCGGAAAGGTATGAGAGAACTGGACGGAGTGCCTGTGCAATTGTTGCTTTGAAAAAAGCTTTAGATGAGGCTGTAAGTTCGAGTTCGCCATGCTCACCAGTGCTGCTAATGAGCTGACTCGTCTCCTCCTTGCTCTCCACTGTCACCGAATCGTCCGGCGCCATCTTGGGCAAGCGGGGCTGTGAACTCTGGGCTTTATTCTGCAGGAATCTATGGATGTCTGATGGATTTTTGGGGTCTGGTGGATAGTTGCCGCCTCTGGTCTTCTATCTCTGCCGTACTTGACCATTTTTTGTATCGCCAGAAGGTCAGTTTGTCAGCTTGCAGGGACTGCTATGTAGGAGCTCTCTATTCACACGTCTTTCTCCATGTGCGGTCAGGCTATGCCCCCCCAGCACTGCCTTCTCTGCTCTGTTTACCTGCTCATTACTGCAAATGCTACGGTGAGCAGGTGAATAGAACATAGAAAGCAGCTCTCATATGAGCGCTGCCCTCTCTTCAAACAGCTGGGGGCACAGAGGGCATTACTACTATGGAGGGGGCACAGAGGGCATTACTAATGTGAAGGGGGCACAATGGGCATTTCTACTATGGAGGGGGCAAGAGCCAGAGGGCATTACTACAATGAAGGGTTCACAGTGAGCATTATTACTGTGAATTACTGTGAAGGGTGCACAATGGGGATTTTTAACTATGAAGGGGGCACAGAGGGCATTACTAGCACAGTGGACATTACTACTTTTAGGGGGAACAATGTGCATTATTACTACAAAGGGGGCACAATGGGGATTATTACTATGAAGGGGACACAATGGGGATTATTACTGTGAAGAGGGCACAATGGGGATTATTACTGTGAAGGGCCACAAAGAGGGCATTACAACTGTGAAAGGGGCACAGAGAGGGCATAACTACTGTAAGAGGGCACAATGTGGGCATAACTAAGGGGGCACACATCTGTACAAAACTACTGTGAAGGTTGTACAATGAGGGCAATTGGAGGGCAATTGGATTGTGCCAACTTTGAAAGGTGCAATACAAGTAGATACAATGTAGTGGCTCACTCAGAGTTCCTAAACTGTGTAGGTGCAAATGCCCAGGATAGTGAATCACCCAGTCACTAGATGTATGTATAGTATTGAAATTGAAATAGATTGGGCCTGCACTCTGACATAGGAATTAGATAGATTATGTAGATTTTATGGATTTATTGGCAGATATCTCAGATAAAATATATTTGTAATACAAGAAAAATAAGATAAAATACATACGCTAGTCTATGTATTCTAGTGATATATAGTGAAATACATATGATTCATACATTTAATTCATAAATTTCATGAAAAATAAATAAAAAAAATATATAAAAATATAAATAAAAAGGGGTTACAGTATTCGGTCTCGAATGTCTCTGTGAGGAAGCAATATATTTATTTTTCATGAAATTTATAAATTAAATGTATGAATCAACTTTGAAAGGTATCCGATATCCATAAAATGCTGAAGATAGCAGAGTACTGACCTCTACTATCCTCTATAGAGGATGAAAGGAGCGGCAGGGTGCTTGCTCGACCTATGACTCCATCGGGGCTGCGATCAGTTATTTGTCCCCTATCCTGTGAATAGGGAGCAACTTTCAACTCCTTTAGGGGACTAGACAACTGGGATTGGAGCCATCTCTGATCACGGCTGTTGCAGAGATAACCCAGCTGCATATTACACTTGGATCCTACTGCAGTTTGTGCAAGCACAGCTCCTATGCCGGTGCCAGCAACATGTCAGACATTTACAGCATGGTATGAAATGAACCGCTTCCATATCATATATGTATGTCATGGTGCAGGCATGGGCGTAGCTATAGGGGGTGCAGAGGTAGCAGTCACTACCGGGCCCAGGAGCCTGAGAGGGCCCAAAGAACCTTGTGCCGCATAAGAAAACACACAAAGCACTGAGGGAAGGGGGCCCAAGCTGAACTCTTGCACCAGGGCCCATGAGCCATTAGCTACGCTCCTGGGTGCAGGAATAGAGAGGAGCAAATCGATTCATTCATTCGAGTTCTTAAGCAGTGAGGGACTGTCCCCAATCCTCAAGAGGCTCCCCCCTGCTGCTTGACTGACAGGGCTGGACATCTTGCGCGGCCCTGACAGTCTGGTGCCCGTGCTGCTGCTCCGAGCAGAGGTGTAGGCAAAGAGGCTCTGCCACTGCTACCGGAGCAGCAACTCTATGTGGAAAGGTGTTAATTGATGACCTTATTGCTGTTTATGCGCTGTGCACCCAATAGTGTGCGTAAGCCGACTACCCATCTATACACAGGCAAAACTGCCTAGTCCCTTTTGTGCCCCCACACAGTAACTACCCTTACTGCCCCTTCACAATAGTTATGCCCCTTAGTACCTCCACACAGTAGAATGCCTCCTTACTGCCTCTTCACAGTAGTTATGCCCCCTTTGTGTCTTCACACAGTAATTATGCCCCCTTAGTGCCCCCACACAGTAGTTACTGGACTCAGTAGTGCACTGAAGAGGTCAGTGATGTTGATGTGACATCACTGCGGCAGCTGGGAGGGAAAACAGAGCCCTGCGTAGAAAACCAGGAGGCAGTGCGGGATCTGCCAGGCGACTAGTCATCTATTCGTTGTTACTGGTCGATCTCCAAAGTTGTCTGGTTTCCTCAGCATTCTATGTTCATCCAGCAATTTCTATTCCACTGTAGTACCCCAAACAGTAAAATTCCCCCTTTTTGCCCCACACGGTAAATTTCTTTATAGTGCCCCTGTATAGTAAAATGCTCCAAAGTGGCTCACAGAAAACGATCCCTTAGTGCCCCCTTACAAGAATGTGTTAATAAACTTTAAAAAATCATATTCCCCTAGCCCTGATCCCTCGATGAACAGAGCACATCATTCTTTCCCCAATAATGTGGTGGCATCACACCCAGAGGTGTAGCTAGGCTTTCTAGCTCCCAGGGCAAGGATTCAGCACTGCCCCATCGCCCAACTTTATTTACAAATTTTGTTTTACTAAGCAACGCCTCTTACTCCGCTCAGTGCATAACTATGCTCACCCAATCCCACCCAGCTCCCTTAGGGTTATGGGTGAATAGCTTAAAGCATAACTTTTAATAATATCCTTACAAATATTTTTACCCCTGTTTTAGGAGTAAAAATAGTTGCAAGCCCCTTTTTTGCAACTATTTAGGAGTGACGACGGTGTGACAGGCATCTGGGCTCGGACCCCGACACATTTACTGTGGGATCTCTCTGCACAGAACAGCATTGTTGACTACGCCATTCAGTATAGCTGAAAAGTAAAGGCATGCTGGCTGATACCTCCCAAACTTAAGGCTCATGCATACAAACTTTTTTTTTTTTCCGTTCTGTTTTTTTTTTTACAGGTCTGCATGAGGAACCATTCATTTCAATGGATCTGCAAAAAAAAAAAAAAAAAGACTCAATGTGCATTCCGTTTCCGTGTGCATGCATTTCCGTTCTGCAAAAAAATAGAACATGTCCTATTCTTGTCTGTTTCGCGGACAAGGACAGGCATTGTTACAATGGATCCGCAAAAATTAGATCTGATGCAGATGTCATGCTTTTTTTTTGCGGACCGCAAAATACATACGGTTGTGTGCGTGAGCCCTTAAGGTGATAGAACACTCTTGTGCTGTCAGATGTCAGGGGACTATTGGATGTGTTTAGTGTATGGAAATTAGAAGTGAAAGCCAGCTCACCGGAGGACACATGGACATGCATGTAGAAAAACACATTCCACATATCTATTATATGCTATGACTAAGGCTACGTAGCTAGCCGAAACGCGTCAACTATTTATGTTTCCTGTGATTTTCAAATAAAGACTTCAGGATTTGGATGCTGCTATATGTTTTTCTTCAAGCGGCGTACAGTGTATGCACCAGAAACTCGGTGTAAAAAAGTTCCCACAAACGCACACTGAAATTCTGGAGAAAGAGTGGAAGCTGTATGCGCTGAAACAAGGGGAGCTAACTCTATATGATTAATGCCTATAAAAAAAATCTGTGGCTGGACAATGAAGATATCACGTGAACTCAGGCAGTGTTCTCCATAGCAAGCATTGGTGGTTCAGTGGTAGAATTCTCGCCTGCCACGCGGGAGGCCCGGGTTCGATTCCCGGCCAATGCAGCTGTGTTTTTATTTTCCATTTATCAGGTTACTTCGTTTGTAATAGTTTTATACCTACATTTTACAATTAGTAAGTGTGAAGAGACATGTGTGTGCCCTGAGAACACTATAGCTGCGCTGGGAGAGTTCAGCTCCTGGAAACATGGGGACTGAGGTCACGAAGGATGAGGGCAGGGAGGCCGGAAGTGACGCAGCCGCTCGGTTTGAATGTGTGAGGAGGAGGAGGTGTTATGGAGATGAGGAGACGGCAGGGAACAGCATAGTCCCGGCTACTTTCAGCGTTACTTCCCGGTCACGTCAGTCAGGTCGCTTGTGAGGAAGCCTGCCAGGTGATGTATTCATATTAGGCGCTGTTCCCTGCGCCCTCTTTTATCTGAGGTGCAGACCAGCAGCTCCATACATTCACATGTTGCCAGTATGTGCGCCCGTATCATACGTGGTGTCCGGTACATGGTGGGGCATGGGGACTCTTCTCCGGGACTTCTTCAGGCCAGCATTTTGTATAAACAACATGGATCTGATTGTCTAGGCTGGGCAGGGTCAGCAGGCTGTGCTGCTAATTCTTGCTCACTTTCCATTGATGTCTATGGCATTGGCATTGCTGGCCACTATGAGTATGTCCCCTGTGTCATCAGGAGAACGAGCTGACCGCCTTATGTATTCTGTCATTGTGAGGGAGAATAGTTTCAGATGTTCATGGCTATGAATTATTTTCGTCTTTGTTTGAGCCCTAAATGTTACTATTGTATGACCCTATCCCCCATCTTTATGTGTAAGCTTGTGAGCAATCACCCCCCCCCCCTCCCCAAATATCAGAAATGTGAAACCATCAGAGATCATGGAAATATATGTGCATCTTAAAGGAATCTTCAAGAGGAAAGCAGTCCTGTAACAGATTAGATGATTACTTCCCTGGCAGATCCACTTCTGTTTTCCTGCCTGCAGTTGATATGTCATGTCGACAACACGTCAACGCTGCAGCCAGTTACTGGCCTCAGCAGTGCACTGAAGAGGTCCGTGATTGGCTGCAGTGGTCATGTGATTTTCATGTGACGTCACTGCGGCAGACAGGGAAACGGCCTTGCGAGGAGAACAAGGGGGCTGTGCAGGATCTCCTGGGTCCTCTAAGTTCTCCGGTTTGCTCTTGAAATTGGACGACCCCTTTAAGCTATGTTCATTCAGCAGTTCCTGGTGCATACGCTGTATACCTCAAATAGTCTCCAGATGTCTGACAGATGCCACAAAAGTGCGCTTTCTGCGTAAATTTGGGGGATATCTGCCAACATGGCTTTTCATTTTAGCGGTACTGGAGGCATAGTCAGTGGTGCTTTTCAGTGCAGACAATACACGATTCTTTTGTATGGGATCCTATGGGTGACACTTATTCCCTGGCGTGTGCCCCATGAGGGAAGCCCAAATATGTGATTAGAGCCTTTAGAATCCTTTTCAGGAGAACTTGAGCAACAGTGAAATGTCTTACGTTTTACGAACACGAGAGCCTCTTTCACACGAGCGATACAGATTAATTCCGGATGTGTTCATGGAAACGCGCACCATTTTGCAAGCAAGTTTTGTCTGCGATTGCGGTCAGTTCAGTTTTTTCCACGCGGGTGCAATGCGTTTTGATGTGTTTTTCACGTGCGAGATAAAAAACTGAAAGTTTACCAACAACATCTCCTAGAAACCATCAGTGAAAAACGCATTGCATCCGCACTTGTTTTTCACGCAGCCTCATTCACTTCTATGGGTCCAGGGCTGCGGACAAGAATAGGACATGTTCTATCTTTTGCGGACCGGAAGTTCGGGGCCGTGCTCCGCAAATGCGGAAGCGGAGAGCACATAGTGTGCTCTCTGCACCTCGTCTGGCCCCATAGACAGTGAATGGGTCCGCACCTGCGGAACGGATCCGAACACATTCACGGTCGTGTGAATGTAGCCTTAGTCTCAGAAGTAGGGAATATGGGTTTTCCAAGCACCTCCTTTGTGATGTGTTCTCCGGGTCCTGTTTTTGGAGTAACCTTTTATTAGATAAGTACCCTAGAATGATACCTTTGGTTTCGGAGAGAGAACAAAGCACTCTAGCTATGAACGCAGCTCTTTTCATCAGCCCAGTTATTTATTTGCTTAGTGGGAGGCTTTATGAGAGAGGTGCTGCCCTGACTGATAGATGCGGCTCAGCCTTCCTGATCCTGTTCATGCATGTTTACCGGGAGGGACTGTTATGAGCATGGCATAGCCTCATCTGCAAAGGGACTCAAACTGGTGACATATGCAGCATTTTTGTGTGTCTTATCTGTGAAAACCCTCTTAAGACTTAAAGGGGTTTTGTCACTTCAGCAAATAGCATGCATCATGTAGAGAAAGTTAGTATGAGCCACTTACATGGTTAGAACGGAAAATAATAGCATTCTTAAGACAGAATGCGAAATAAAATGGCCATTGAGGGGTTAAAAGTAATGAAAAAACTCACCTCATCCACTTGATCGCGCAGCCGGTATACTCTTCTTTCTGCATGACCTGCAAAAGGACCTGCGATGACGTTGCAGGTCCTGAAGAAAGAAGAGGATACCGGCTGCGCGATCAAGTGGATGAGGTGAGTTTATTATTTTTAACCCTTCAGTGGCCATTTTATTTAGCATTCTGTTTTAAGGCCTCTTTCACACTTGCGTCGCCGGAAATGCCTGCCGGATCCGTAACAACGCAAGTGACCTGAAAGCATTTGAAGACTGATCAGTTTTCAGTATGCTTTCAGCATTACTATGGCAGCCAGGACGCTATTAAAGTCCCGGCTGCGATGGTAAAGTGTAGTGGGGAGCGGGGGAGCAGTATACTTACCGTCCATGCGACTCCCGGGGCGCTCCAGAATGACGTCAGAGCGCCCCATGCGTCATCATGTGATCCATGCGCATGGGGCGCCCTGACGTCACTCTGGAGCGCCCCGGGAGCCGCACGGATGGTAAGTATACTGTTCCCCCGCTCCCCACTACACTTTACCATGGCAGCCGGGACTTTAGCGTCCTGGCTGCCATGGTAACCATTGAGAAAAAGCTAAACATCGGATCCGTTGATGCGCCGAAACGACGTTTAGCTTAAAGGGAACCTGTCACCAGGATTTAGTGTATAGAGCTGGGGACATGGGCTGCTAGATGGTCGCTAGCACATCCGCAGTACCCAGTCCCCTTAGCTCTATGTGCCTTCATTGCGTCAAAAAAAGGATTTTTGTGATATGTAAATTAGCCTGATATGAGTCCTGTGTCCGGAGATGAGTCAAACTTCCTGAGCGCAGCACCGCCCCGCGTCCTAGGAATCTCCTCCTTACTGGCCGACGTCACATAGCTGGAGCGCCGAAATCTCGCGATGCGCGAGCTAGCGCATGCGTAGTTTGTTCCCTGTGCTGATGCCAGCACAGGATAGGAACATGATGCCGACACTGCGCATGCGCTAGCTCGCGCATCGCGAGATTTCGGCGCTCCAGCTATGTGACGTCGGCCAGTAAGGAGGAGATTCCGAGGACGCGGGGCGGTGCTGCGCTCAGGAAGTTTGACTCACCTCCGGACACAGGACTCATATCAGGCTAATTTACATATCACAAAAATCCTTTTTTTGACGCAATGAAGGCACATAGAGCTAAGGGGACTGGGTACTGCGGATGTGCTAGCGACCATCTAGCAGCCCATGTCCCCAGCTCTATACACTAAATCCTGGTGACAGGTTCCCTTTAAGGCCGGATCCGGATTAATGCCTTTCAATGGGCATTAATTCCGGATCCGGCCTTGCGGCAACTGTGCAGGATTTTTGGCCGGAGCAAAAAGCGCAGCATGCTGCGGTATTTTCTCCGGCCAAACAACGTTCCGGTCCTGAACTGAAGACATCCTGATGCATCCTGAACGGATTTCTCTCCATTCAGAATGCATGGGGATAATCCTGATCAGGATTTTTCCAGCATAGAGACCCGACGACGGATCTCTATGCCGGAAAACCAAAACGCTAGTGTGAAAGAGCCCTAAGAATGCTATTATTTTCTGTTATAACAGAAATAAATAAAGTGAAGTTCGGGTCCCAATTGACTTTAATCGGGTCCGGGTTTGGGGTCAAGTTCGGGCCCCGAACCCGAACTTTGACCTGAAGTTCGGGCGACCCTGAACTTCCACGGGTTCGCTCATCCCTAATCAGGAGGAAATCTGCTACAAAATCACAGGAAAATCCGCCTTGTGTGACCATACCCTTAAAGTTTCTGGGAATATAAAATAAAAATCCAAAATGTCAAAATATCATAACCCGATAACTCCCAGCCTCTGCGAAATCTCATTCATCTGTATGTAAAATATAGGCAGTGAACGGAAAACACATCAAAGAACGAAAAAAACAAATCTTGGCCTAATGAAAGCCTTTACAATTTTTAATATTTTCATGATATCTCCTTGCTGTCAGTGAATAGACCACAGCGATCGTCTGTGTGAAGTGGCTTTGGTCCATCGCTCTGCACACTGAGGCCATACCCTGCTACCATATGTACAATCACAAGCGAGTTTCGGACCCCCACAATCTGTATTGGTGGCCTATCCTGAGGAATAGGACATTGATATTTAGATCTGGAAAACCCTTTTAACATTCTCTGTACATTGGGTTTCTGCGCTGAACCATTTACAAGCTTCATAGACTTATTAGGTATCAATGTTCGACCTTGTAAGTAATAGACTGGCTCTCTTCATGGACCAAAGTAGTGCATTGACTATAATGGGTCTGTTCTACACTCAGATGGCAACGAGATGTGAATGGGCTCTTAAAGGGGTTATCTGATATAATTATTTGAGAATGCCCCCCAAATGCTGATAAAGAATGCCCACATGCTGTACTGTCTGGCGCCATTCTGTGCATTACTGGTCCGATCCTTCTCTCGCAGTTTGACTGCAGCAGTGGTGTGCAGGTATATGGTACCTGACTGCTGCAGCCAGTCTTTAGCAGTATAAGGCAAGAGACCCCCCAGAAGTTAGTGGTTTAGGTAACCTTCTCAAAATGCCCCTGCTAGCTGGGCGTAGAGGTTTTTCCTTATAAATACATTTTAAAGCCATTATGCACATTTGCACACAGCAGTTTTTTTTCCACTGCGGAGGCAGAATTTGTTTGCACAATATGAATAGTTCCTTAATCAGAAGCCATACACATCTGCAGGTTTTACCCGGGGTTCAGTATGGGCAGTTTGGCAAGGAGCATGTGGCGCTTCAGCAGTGTACCTTTACCCGCATGCATTCATTGCACGTGCACCTGTGTGCCTGCTTGTGCGGCTTCCCTGTGAGTCATTCTTCTTTACCAGCAGGACGGTGTCACATTAGTGCAGTCACCTGAGCTACTCATATTCATTAAACGTGCACTGTGTGAAGAAGGCTGAACCTGCCCCATATGTGAGCTCTGCGAGTTGTCTCAGTCCTTCCATCAGGACTCCCAATGTCTTGCCTAGGAGTCCTGTCTGGATTTACTGGGCTTACATACAGTGTGGGATTTGTTCTCTACTGACAGCTGGGCCAAAACAAGATTTTAAGGGATACAAGATCACATTTCGCTGCCCTCAGCAGGGGTCAGCAACCCCCTACTGTTGTGAAGCGGCAACTCCCAGCATACCCCATTCACACCTATGGTAGTATGCGTGCTGAGAGGTGTCGTTTTAGAACAGGAGGCATTCCGGTGGTTGCTGACACCTGGCGTACAGACAAGGAAGACATTGAAAATATAATATTTGCCTAATATTACCTTTTTTTTTTAAAACCTTTGCAGTCAAAATGAGTTTGCTTATGATAAGTGAAAATGTGAAACTGGCACGAGAATATGCTCTTCTGGGTAACTACGACTCCGCCATGGTTTACTATCAAGGTGTGTTGGATCAGATGAACAAGTACTTGTATGTGAAAGACACCTTCTTACAGCAGAAATGGCAGCAGGTAAGGCTCTATAGGATTCCCTTTAACATTACCAATCTAGTCAGAGGCTTCCTCTGTTTTCTGGCCTCAATAAATACATTTATAGGATTGTGTGGGGACAGTACTGGAAAGTGCCAGACTTTCAACCAAATATCACCAACCAACAAATATACTTGGAAGCAGTGAAGAAAAAAGCCCTGGTAATGGAGAAAATGTTTGCCTTTTGGAAAGATTTCTATATGTTTATTGAGAGCAACTACAATGTTTTTTTCTCTCCTCCAACATAGCATCATTGGAGATGTGAGAAGTAGGTAAGAGTGTACGACATCGTCCAGATATTGTCTACATGCATGCTTTCTCATAACTAGTTTGTCTTTGGAGTTCTTACAGCATTTATTAGCATGGGTTTTGTGCTGGTTCTGTGTTTTTGTTTTTTTTTCTCTCCAAAGCAGCCATGTTGAATGTTAATGGTGAATCCCATGAATGTACAGATCAAAGGATAGGAAATAGATTCACAGTGAAGTCTTTTAGATGACTGCTCAAATTTACATTGAAAAGTGGTCTTCTAGACTAGAGGGAAAATAGCCAGCATGTATAATAGATGGTGGAAGTAAAAATCTGGCCCAGGAAATCGAGTCTGGATAAAGGGTGGTCTAGTGAAGAGGTTGCACCGTGTACTATTTTATTATACCTGTAAATTCACTTCTTATGGTCCCGGCAATTTGTCCGTTATTTGAAGTGTTATTACAGTATCCAATAAGAAATATAGTAAGGAACATTTAAAATGTGGGAAATGCTGGGAGCACTTTAAATAATAAAATAACAGATGCCTGTTCAGATGCCCCTTGGCGACATCCGGTGCTTTAAACATGGTGCCCGCTCAGAAGCCGAGCAGTGTCTGTGAACAGAAACTACTTGAATCACAGAAATTTAACCTCTCAGAAGCCATGGTAAGTTGCGACCACAGCATCTTGAATGGTCATTTAAAGGTGGAGGCTCCCTCCAGTGATCGAATAGTTCCCCTGTGGTGAGATTGTAGGAGCTGTTCAGTTGCTACGACAGCCTGGGGTCTACTAAAGGCTCCCAGGCCTATCATAGTACAGTTCCTATTGAGCCCTGCCTCAGTTTGGGCTTAATAGGAACATTGCAATTTTACCATGGACTGCAGTGTTAAACTATTGTAGTCGCATGTTTAAGTTCCCTAGGAGAATAAAAATTAACTTAAAGAAATAAAAAAAAAAGTTTAAAAAAATATATATAAAGATTTAAAAATTCAAATATCCCCCTTTTACCAAATATACAAATAAATGGAAAAAAAATATATCATCATTGCTATCACTGCCTCTGAAAATGGCCTGGACTGTCAAAATATACAAGTATTTATTCTGTACGGAGAAAGCTGTAACCGGAAAAAAATAAAAATGCCTAAATTGCTGTTTTTGGTCGCTTCACCCCCTCAAATTTTTTTTATAAAAAGCGATCAAAGAGGCATGCATATTCCAAAATAGTATCGATAAAAAAAAAAACACATATTGCCCCATGAACAAGAGCTCTTACAGCTCCATAGACAGAAGACAAAAAAAATAAAAATTGTTTACAAGGGGTTGTTCAGGATTTTGATATCGATGGCCTAGGATAGGCCATCAACAGCAGATAGGCTGGGGTGCGGCGTGTCAAGTTGCCAATCTGCTGTGTCCTTGCCGCTCCAGCACTGGAACTACACAGCACCCTGTCCATTGTGAGGTGGATGGAGCTGGTAATTGCAGCAGTGATGCCATTGAATGGAGTAGGACCAGCTCTATCCCCTAATCAGCAGGGTGTCAGACCCCCGCTGATCTAATATTGATGGGGGGTTCCTCAGGATAGACCATCCAGTGTCCAGTTTCCCTGAAGTGCCAAACACAGATGAAATGAAGCATGAGGGCTCCTTCACACAGACAAATTTTATAGGTAGTTTTTGGCAGGTTTTTTTGTTTTTAATTTTGAATTATTTTTTTGTAGCTTGTCAAATCCTTGACAAAAAAAACCTTTTACCAATTTAGATTCCCTAAGACTCGAGCATATTTAAAAAAAAGATTTCTTAAACCAGGCAACCCCTGTTGGTCGGTTGTCCAACTTTTTGAACTAAGTATTGGTAGCATCTTGTTTTACCGCTGCTCTTTTCCGACTCTTCAGCAGCCTTATGCTCCCCATCCTGTAAACTTCTGGACAGGCAGGCTCATGCGCTATGCTGCAGCAAACGTTTGGGCACAGCGGCGACGTGTCTCCCAGTGCCACATGACGCTTGAAGACACATCACCGCTGAGGCCAGTCATTGACTGCTGCGCCGCATGTGGCCCCGTGTGTCCAGAGGTTTACAGGACACAAGCAGGAAGATGCTGAAGAGAGCCAGGGACCCAAGGAGCAGGGGAGTATGCTTTTTTTCCTCAGGTACAGCGCGCTGCTGCCACCAGTTAACAAACGCCTTTATTGATGCTCAGAATAACTCCTGGACATTTTGAGACCATTTGGGACTATTCTATGGGGATTCTGAAGTAAAGTGAGAATCCAAATTTTAGAAACTAGCCTCTTTCCCTGATGTTATAATGTCACTAAAAGACACATTTAGCCTTTAAATACATTTCATAAATGTGTTGTGGCTTTTTGTCATATCCGTTAGCATATTTGCCCATGATTCTATGCTTGGATCCCTTAGTCATTAGACTGGCATGTTAACGTGTTTGTTGCTTATGTCTGTCATTCCACCCACATGCGTTCATTACTGAACCTGATGGGGCACATCTAGTGGTTCACTGCATGGGAATGTTTCTGCTGTGCGCACGTGATGACATGTCCCGCCACCAGTAGGTCTTATCATTGCCACATGGTTATGTCATCCTGGGCATTGCTTGTGTGGAGTTTTATAGGTGTTAAGCTGTAACCGCAATAGAAAATGTGTTCAACTCTACTGCAGAAAAGAGCATTCTCCCAAACCTGTCTTCAACCTGAATTATCGAGACATTAGGGTATGCTTCCATGTGGCATAAAGGCTGTGGGTTTGCAGCCACTATTTGCTTGCAGCAAATCCACAGCGTTATACAGTAGCAGTAAAGTGTGTAAAATGTTGTACGCTTTAATTCACACGCAGTGGAGAGTGTCACTATCAGAATCTGCACACAATGTGACGTGGTGTCAGGGCCGGGACTAGGCATTTTGGTTGTCTATGCAGAGCAGGCAAATTGCGCCTCCATCCAAATAAGTTCACACTGACTCTACTTTCTAAAAAAGAGACTTAAACACATTTTGGGAGAAGCAGTCACAGATATTCCCAATGTAAATCCATTGACTTACAGGAGACATCTCCACGCATTTCAGTTGTTCTTTTTCTTTTTTCTTTTTTTGGTCAAGACCATAATGCACAGACGTCTTTGGCCAGGGGTGTGCCACCCCGTCTGCTATGTAAGAAGACACCAGTATTAATAAATGGCATAATGTTGACGGGGTCTGTTATAGATTTTACATTAGGGCCCACCCTCTATAGCAGAAATCCTGCAGCCCCTTTAATACTGACATTCTGTAGTTTTAAGCAATACTGTGCCCACTGCTTCCCTGTCTGCCCACATTACTGTATCAACAGTGCTGCCAATGACTCCAAATTAGGGTTGCATCGGGTATTGAAGTATCCATACCCAACCAATACTTTTGTACCCGGATTGATCCGATACCAGGATGTACTACTTTACGATACTAAGCTGCGCTACTGCGCAGCCTAGTATCAGTTAGAGAACATGGCACGCGCCACTCTCAGCGCGCCATGTTCTCCTCAGCAGCACAGTGGAGGAGGAGGCAGTCCTTCCCTTCCCACTGTGCCGCTGCTGCCACAATGAGAACATAGTACTGAGGAGGAGGCGAGGGGCTGTGGCCACTGTGCCACCAATAATTATAATTAACCCATTAATTCAAATATAGGCGGCGGGTGCTGGCGGCAATTATTAACCATTGGTGGCGCAGTGCACCCCCAACCACCCAAATATTATAGTCATTGGTAGCGCAGTGGCCACAGTGTCCCCTCCTCATTGGTGGCAATGGCAGCTTCTGATCGGAGCCCCAGCAGTAAAATCACTGGGCTCCAATTGGTTACCATGGCAGCCAGGAAGCTATTGAAGCCCTGCTGCCATGGTAAGCTCCTTGCTGCTGTGAGCACAGGGCAGCAGGGAGAGTGTGAAGTCCTATTAACCCTAACCCTGGGTTCACACCTGAGCGTTTCTGAGACGCGTGTTTCACGCGCGTATTACAGCGCGTTTTTGCAAATAGGAAACGCGTGTCATACGCGCGTTCGTGACTCTGGAGACCAATTGAAAAAGGCATATCTACACTTTAACGCGTGTTAAACGCGCGTTCCCATTGAAGTCTATGGGTGCAAACACGCAACAAAACGCCCCAAAGAAGCTCAAGAACTTCTTTGAGCATAGGGCGTTTTACAGCGCGTTCAAACGCGCTGTAAAACGCTCAGGTGAGAACCATGCCCATAGGGAAACATGAGTTTTCTCCTGTTGAGCGTTTTACAGCGCGTTCGATAAGCGCTGTAAAACGCGCAAGTGTGAACTGATGGTAATAGATCTCTATTAGGGTTAATATGACAAGGAATTAAAATATCCCAGGTTATAGCCCCTAAGGGAGCTAATAGTTATTAAATAAAAAGTGAAAAAAATAAATAAATAAAAAAAAAAAAACGTTTATATCACCCCATATCCCAATTTTACATATAAAATATATAAACTATAAAAAAAATAAACATTGGGTATCGCCACGTAAAAAGTCCAAACTATTAAAATGTTAAAAAAATATCTCCAATGCGGTGAACGCAGTAGCCGAAAAAAAAAAACGTGCGATTTACCTTTTTTGTTTTCACCTTGTCCCCTGAAAAAATAGGATAGCTTTGTTCTATTATGGGGCAGACGTTTCATAAAATGCAGAAAGCACACAGTTTTTTTTGGTGTTTTTATTCTTTTTTCCGCGTGATATCGAATGGTATCGAGTATTGCAGTACTTTTTTATGGTAAATGATGGGCCCAAGGTAAACTTTGGGCATCAGACCTCAGGCCAGTCCCTAAAATTATTACAGACCTCCTGGCAGACACTAAAGTTAATACAGACTCAGATTAGCCCCACATTCATACAAACCTCAATTTTATGCTGACCACAAATTCACACAGACCCCAGAATCAGACCCCAAATTCATATGGTACTCTATAAGCTCCTTCTCTTAAATGCAGACCTCAGATCAGACCCTAAACTAATGTGGCTCCTTATAACCACCACCCACCACCCCTTAAATCAGACCTCAGATCAGACTCCAAAATTCATGTGTGCCCTCCTTCCAGATTCCCGCAGACCTCAGTCCAGACTCCCCGCTCAGATTCCTGCAGACCTCTGCCACTCTGCAGTTCGAGTCTTCTTGCCAGTCTTCACTGCTATATGACATCTGCACAGCGTCGGGCAGGAGGGCACGTCTGCGTACACTATAACTCCTGTGCGGGAGGCAGCTAGAAGAAGCCCAGGGAGAAGTAATACACTCGCCACTCCCTGGCTCGCAGCTCCTGTGTACTAATGAGCATTACCACAATGGAAGCACTTATTTGTAGCCATTAGAAAGTGAAGTTTTTTTCACTAGTTGCGCCCCTCTCTGCGGGTAGTAAGGTGGCACCCTAGTCGGGCGCCTACCTTCCCCTACCCGTCATCCTGGCCCTGTGTGGTGTAGATTTTAAATTCACAGCATATTTGGATATCTGCCACGGATTTCACCCTTTGCAATGCAGAGTGAAACATGCATGGGGATTTCAGTGTTTCTGCCCTGAAATCCACAGCAAAAGCTGCACAATTTTATGTTGATTTTGCTGAGATCCACTGCTGAAAATCCATAGCAGACTCGCCATATAGGAATATACCCCTATACTTGTGAACACTAGTACTGAAGCTGTTGAAACTCTCATTTTCATTTGCATTGGTAACCTCTGTTCCTCTCCTCATTGATATGGATAGTTTTATACAAAGGGCTCATGAACACAAACTTATTTTTTGTCCATGTCCATTCCGTTTCATTTATTTATTTATTTTTGCCGAGCCGTGCAATGGAAAGTAAGGGCGCCATAGAAGTGAATGGGACACCATACGGCCATCTGAATGAGCCCTGAATGAGAAAATATGGAAATGGCATATTAACCAGACTTATTACTGAGTGACCTAAATGCCTAAAAAATTAACTTTTTATTACATCAGTTAAAAAAATAACATTTAGCAAATTGGAGTATACGGTATGTATCATTGCACATGCTCCATCCCTAAGATAGCAGAAATTGGTACTGAGAACTGTAGTAGACAGCCAGTATAATGTTCTATGGACTAGGAATGCTGCAAATTGGGTTGTCACTGCTTCTGAAAAAGGTTCTGGCAGCCTGGGTGCTTACTTAATGAGTTGTGCCACGAACAATATTCTACATTTTTCACACCAGCCCCTGGAGTTTTATATTTGCATGTAATTAAAAATTCAGTTCTTCTTTTCCTTATCTCTCTGTCCACCTCACTGAGGGGGACACACGTGCACTTCCCCTGAGCTGCCAGCCTGAAATAAATATAGCAGAACAATTGGAGCATTGAATAGGGAGAGCTCAGGATCCATTTGAGTTACGAGGCTGATTCTAGCTTTGTTAGAGAGATAGTGTTATGTACTATATGATGTCTGATTGAATTTATTTTTTTTTTTTTACATCAATCATTGCCTAATCCCTTTAAGGCCTCTTTCACACGGGCGTCATGTTTGACGCCCGGATTGAATGCGGGTGCGTTGCAGGAATATGCGCGATTTTTCCGCGCGTGTGCAAACTTTTGTAATGCGTTTTGCACGCGCGTTGGAAAAATCGCCATGTTTGGTACCCAGACCCAAGCCGGACTTCATGACTGAAGTCCGGTTTCGGGTTCAGTATTCTGGAGATTTTATTATTTTCCCTTATAACATGGTTATAAGGGAAAATAATGATAAAAAGATCGGGTCCCGTCACTTAGCAACCATGCGTGAAAATCGCACCGCATCCGCACTTGCTTGCGGATGCTTGCGATTTTCCCGCAGCCCCATTCACTTCTATGGGGCCTGCGTTGCGTGAAAAACGCAGAAACTGGAGCATGCTGCGATTTTCACGCAACGCAGAAGTGATGCGTGAAAATCACCGCTCATGTGCACAGCCCCATAGAAATGAATGGGTCCGGATTCAGTGCGGGTGCAATGCGTCCTCCTCACGCATTGCACCCGCGCGGAAAACTCGCCCGTGTGAAAGGGGCCTAAGACTTACTTTAAACCTCTCATTTCCTTTGTCACATCTACATAGAGATGAAGTATTTTTGATAAAACGTATACTCCCTTTTGCACAATCTTATTTTTTTTTTATATATATATTTTTTTTTTATTAAAGTCAGTGTGTACAATTGAATTGTCTAAAAACAAGGAAACTTTGCATATTCGGTGATCCAAGCTTGATCTAATTGGCAGGTTTGGCATGAGATCAGCGTGGAAGCTAAACATGTGAAGGACATTATGTCTACACTGGAAAGTTTTAAGTTGGACAACTCTCCTGTGAAAGCGGCACAACATGATTTTCCAGCTCAGGACGGAGAGGTCTGGTCATTGCCAGTGCCAGTTGAACGTAGGTGAGCTGAAAGTTAATTTATTGCACTGCATACAATAAAAGATTCAGGTATGTGCTTGTTTTCATGTGAATGTTGACTATACACTATGTATGGACAGTGCAAGAAAAATTAAGTGAATCCTTTTGGAAATTACCTTTCTGCTATAATTCCAATTTAACTGTACTAATTACACAAAAACAGTTGTACCGTTCATGTCCTTTCTTTGGCCGCCCTTGGATGGATTCCTTGCAAATTTTTGTAGTGGAACCAGGGACAGTCAAAACAAATGTTTTGAAAGTAATCCTGATTTTCGACAAGATAATATTTTAAGATGGACGACACCTCAAATGTCTGAAATTTACATCTAATGAAGTGAACAATTATCTTACAACACATGGGTTAATTTCTCATAGTTCTTCACTTTTTTTAATTAAAGGGGTTATTCAATACTATAAAATGTCCCCCATATGCCAGGCCCCTCACAGTGAATATACTTACCCCCGCTTCTGGTCCACACACCGCCGCTGCAGCATCTCTCCGTGCGCGGATAAAAACATCCAGTGTTTGGGGATGTTTTTCTGTTCTAAGAAATCATCTAGGGATGAGCCAACCCAAACTTTACCGGGTTCGTGCGTGTTCGGGTGGGTTGGGAAAACAAAATATAACGGAATTGGTAGACGGAATGCAAAACGGAAACTTTTAAGAGGCATTCTGTTTTGATCCGTCATAATAGAAGTCTGTGGCCAAGCATAACTGATCCGTCTGGTTTCCGTTATGCAGGACTTTGTTTTCAGTCCAGCATAACGGAAACCAGATGGATCCGTTATGCTTGGCCACAGACTTCTATTATGACAGATCAAAACGGAATGCCTCCTAAAGGTGTCCGTTTTCATTCCGTCTACCACTTCCGTTATATTCTGTTTTCCCAACCCACCCGAACACTGAACCTGGTGAAGTTCGGGTTTTTTCATCCCTAATCTAAGCTTTTTGAAGCCGTCAACAGTTTTCTGTGTGACTCAGGAAGGTGACTGTTCTACAGAAACACTTATGGAGAAGAAGCTTCGTCACCTCTGAAGGCTGAACTTTTTTTTCCCTCCGGATGGAGTCCGTACCCTTTTTGATTTTGAGGGGATTTAGCATGGAATTCTTCTTACCATAATTTTTTTGTATTGCCCATCTACATATTAACACAAATGAATCATTTTCCATTCTTAGACTTAGAATGTTTAATCTTTTTTCATAACCAGTCCTGTCCCTGAGATGAGTCCAGCGAGCTAGCGTATGTGTAGTGTTCCTTCCCTGTGCTGGCATCAGTCTCAGGAAACGAACTGCTCATGCGCTAGATTGCTCATCGCGAGATTACGGCGCTCTGGCTTACTGACGTCGGGGATGTGGGGGAGTGCTGGGCTCCTTCATGCTGGACTCATCTCAGGGACAGGACTCATATCAGGTTAATTTGCATATGTATCAAATACCGTAGTTTTTTTTTGCACAATAGAAGCACACAGAGCTATGGGGACTGGATATTGCGGATGTGCTTACGGCCATCTAGCAACCCATGTCCTCAGCTCTGTACACAAAATCCCGGTGACAGGTTCCCTTTAAGTCCTCCAAGGGGTCTAAAAATTGCAATAAAAAAAATGTAAAAAAGTATTAAAAATTCAAATATTTAATTCATATCACTAGTGTTGAGCGGACTTGTGTCTTCAAGTTCGGCATACAAGGTTCGGGTTATCTAAGAATCCCGTTATGGATTCTGCTACCACGGACTATAACTGAATTCTATGACGGCATGCACCACGGAAGCCTATGAGAAGTATTCCATATTGCATTCCGTCATAATAGAAGTCTATAGGATGTTGCAGGCAAAGTTAACAGGCAGTGTGCTGTAGCAGGCCTGGGAGCCTTCACAAGGCCCAGGGCTGTCATAGCAACTGATTAAAGCCCCTAGCTTTTGTCCCCTTCCTCTGTCTAACCCAGGGATGGGCAAACTGCGGCTCTCCAGCTGTTGCAAAACTACAACTCCCAGCATGCAAAGACTGCTTACAGCTATCAGCCTACAGCAGGGCATGGTGGGAATTGTAGTTTTACAACAGCTGGAGAGCCACAGTTTGTCCATTCCTGGTCTAACCGGTCAGTTACTGAAGACACTGTTGCAGCATCCAAGGGGTTAAATGTTCAGGATACATCTGCGTTCCAGCGTCAGCTATATATACACAGTTGGCACCCACTGCGTATAGAGCGGGCTCCGCTTGTGAGTCTGCTACATACATTTAGAGTGCATCGTCAAATTCCAGTTGTATTGTGGTGTGCATGAATGTGTATGGGTATATTAAAGGGGTTGTGCCATCTGCACACTTATGACATATTGATAGGATATGCCATAAATGTCTGATAGGTGTGGGTCCTTTGGAATCGACTTCTATCACAAGTATGTATGTATGCATGCACAGCTACCCGTCCATTCACCACTGTGGACTCATACATTTTCGTAAGTCCAGTAACAGTATATGGAGAAAGTGCGCGTGCGTGGCTTGTTGTCCATTTATAGTTGGGGTCCCACTTTTGAGATAGGTGTGGATGCCACCTCTGGAACAGCTATTGATATGCCATAAATATCCAGATGAGACAGCTTTTTCTGTGATATGAGCTTAATATGCTACAGACATCTTTGCTCCTTTTTGGAATATACTGTTTGCGTGCAGAAAATAAGCAAAAATCTCCATGTGAAAACTTTGTTTTTGCCAGTCAAAATACTTTTGAAAAGGTGAGCACCTTGTATAAGTGCATAGTCACATCCATGAGAAAACCATGTCACTGTGAAATACAGTATTTAGTACAGTAGATCTGTACCTCACCAAGGTTGCCTATCCCTGGCTTACTGCATACCGTCATATTGTGAACTAGAGACACAGTAGTCCACACTCCCTCTAGTGGCTGCTGCAGCTGGCCAGAAGGTGGAACCTGTTGTTTTCGGTCAGTACCTCAGTCAGCCAGGGAGTCCTCCAGTCTAGTGTACATACTTTGTTTACATAAAATACAATTAATAATTTGGCCACTGCCTTTTAGACTTTATTGATTTCATCACATTTTTTGAAAACCCTTCACCAAAAACGGCAAAAATTGATTCATATACTATGTATACCTCCAAAATACAAAGTACATTCACAAAAAAATCTGGAATCTTTATTCTAAGGGTTCATTCACATGCCCGTATGTATTTTGTGGATCCATAGTAACAATGCCACTTCTACGGGAGGTGCGTTTTTTTTTGTGCTCTACGTGTTTAGTATACCTGGATTTTATGACTATTCTTCAATATAGGATTCCATTGTTTTATCCGAAGGCTGGAATTAGCTTTTTTCTTCAATGCCTATTCTTGTCTGTAATACAGACAAGAATGGGACATGCTCTCTTTTTTTTTTTTTTTTTGGGCCTAAGGAATGGACATACAAATGTTGCATTTTTGCGCTTCCATTGAATTGAATGGGTCCGCATCCAATCTGGAGTAAATGCGGGTCGGATGCGGGCCAAATATACAGTCGTGTGAATGGGGTCTTAGCATGATTTTGTGTTTTACTTTTGCAATCTGTATAATGCATTCTTTTCTGAGATATTATATCTACTATTGTATTATTGTGTGTGTGTGTGTGTGTGTGTGTAATATATATTTATTTTAATATTATTAATTATTATTATTATTTTTTTTTTTAAGACCTTCACCAGGACTCAGGAAACGACAGTCTGCCCAGTTCAGTGACAATCGAGTACATAACAACCGCATAAGTGTAGCCGGAAAGGGTCCAAATCCCCCATCTTCAAGAAATGTTAATAACCAGAAAGTAAAGCCTGCCAGAGCACGTGAGAAGAAAGATCCCCTGCAGAAAGTGAAAGAAAAGGTAGCTTCCAAACATTAAAATATAGTTGTTCATGCTATATAAGCCTAATTTAAGGAGAAAATTCTGGTTATATATTGTTTAACCCTATGGTGCAGCAGCCAGTTTAATTTTTTTTTCTTGTTTATTTTTTCAACCCCTCCTTTCAGGATCCATACCTTTTTTATTTTTCCATAGCCATATGAGGGCTTATTTTTTTTGTGGGTACAATTGTATTTTCCAAAAGCTCCTGAGCCCACTCCATACACTCCCTGTACATACGTAAGATACATAAATGTCACGTGTTACTAAAGAATTAAAGAGGAACAATCATCTTTATTTTAGTAAATACTTGCTCAAAAAAAAAAAAAAAGGTCACACACTAATATTTTGTTGGACCGACTTTAGCTTTGATTACGGCACGCATTAGCTGTGGCATTGTTTAGATAAGCTTCTGCAATGTCACAAGATTTATTTCCATCCAGTGATGCATTCATTTTTCACCAAGATCTTGCATTGATGATGACAGAGTCTGGCTTATTGCACACGACCGTATAGTTTTACGGTT
Organism: Bufotes viridis; assembly: GCA_033119425.1. Taxonomy (NCBI): domain Eukaryota; kingdom Metazoa; phylum Chordata; class Amphibia; order Anura; family Bufonidae; genus Bufotes; species Bufotes viridis. The sequence goes on along the minus strand of CM065592.1, from coordinate 285,783,041 downwards.
CGTTTTTTACGGATCCGTTGTTCCGTTTTTGTTATCTGTTGTGTTTCCGTTCCGTTTTTCCTTATGGCATATACAGTATACAGTAATTACATAGAAAAAATTGGGCTGGGCTTACGGATGCATTTCCGTATGCGTTCCGTTTTTTTTGCGGACCCATTGACTTGAATGGAGCCACGGACCATGATTTGCGGGCAATAATAGGACATGTTCTATCTTTGCACGGAACGGAAACACGGAAATACGGAAACGGAATGCATACGAAAACACTTCAGTTTTTTTTGCGGACCCGTTGAAATGAATGGGTCCGTATACGGACCGTATACGGACCTCATAAAAACGGCCCGTACACCCGCAAAAAAAACGTTTGTGTGCAAAAGGCCTCTGACCGCTGCACAAAGCCTTCTCCAGCACATCCCAAAGATTCTCAATGGGGTTCAGGTCTGGATTCTGTGGGGGCCAATGCATGTGTGAAAATGATATCTCATACTCCCTGAACCACTCTTTCACAATTTGAGCCCGATGAATCCTGGCATTGTCATCTTGGAATATGCCATGCCATCAGGAAGGAAAAAAATCCATTGATGGAATAACCTGGTCATTCAGTATGTTCAGGTAGTCAGCTGACCTCATTCTTGGAGCACATACTGTTGCTGAACCTAGACCTGACCAACTGCAGCAACCCCAGATCATAGCACTGCCCCCACAGGCTTGTACAGTAGGCACTAGGCATGATGGGTTCATCACTTCATCTGCCTCTCTTCTTACCCTGATGCGCCCATCACTCTGGAACAGGGTAAATCTGGACTCATCAGACCACATGACCTTCTTCCATTGCTCCAGAGTCCAATCTTTATGCTCCCTAGCAAATCAAAGCCTTTTTTTCTAGTTTGCCTCACTGATTAGTGGTTTTCTTATGGCTACACAGCTGTTCAGTCCCAATCCCTTGAGTTCCCTTCGCATTGTGCGTGTGGAAATGCTCTTACTTTCACTATTAAACATAGTCCTGAGTCCTACTGTTGTATTTCTTTGATTTGATTTCACCAAACGTTTAAGTGATCGCCGATCACGATCATTCAGGATTTTTTTCCGGCCACATTTCTTCCTCGAATACGATGGGTCCCCACTATCCTTCCAGTTTTTAGTAATGCGTTGGACAGTTCTTCACCCAATTTTAGTAGTTTCTGCAATCTCCTTAGATGTTTTCTCTGCTTGATGCATGCCAATGATTTGACCCTTCTCAAACAGACTAACATCTCTTCCACGACCACGAGATGTGTCTTTCTACATGGTTGTTTAAGAAATGAGAAGCAACTCATTGCACCAGTTGGGGTTAAATAACTTGTTGCCAGCTGAAAGATAATCGCCCATGCAGTAATTATCCAATAGGAGGCTCATACCTATTTGCTTAGTTAAATCCTGGTGGCGACTTTTTTTGTTGGACAGGCAGTGTATATGATGAAAATTTAAAGGGCAACTTTGTACCTATGAAACTGTCTGACCTGTTGCATGTGCGCTTGGCAGCAAAAGGCATCGTGTTCTCCATGTTCATATGTGTTTCTGAGAAAAATGATGTGTTAATACAGAGTCATGTATTCCAAGCATTTATCTCTTTTAATGTTGATGATTATGGCTTACAGCTAATGAAAACCCAAAAGTCAGTATTTTAGAAAATTACAATACTTTTTCACAATATTCCAGATAGAGTTGTTTCGGTACCAAAATTTTGATTCGGTATCGATACCATAAAAAAGTATTGTGATACTCGATACCATTCGATACCACGCGAAAAAAATAAAAACACCCAAAAAATCCGCGTGCATTCCACATTTTATGAAACCGCCGGCTCATAATACAACAGTCCTATCCTACTTTTTTGTGGGGACAAGGCGACTAAAAGAAAATGGCGAATCGTGCATTTTTTCTTTTTTTTTCTTTTACGGCGTTCACCGCATAAAAGTGGATTTTTTAATAGTTTGGACTTTTGAGACGTGGCGATATGTAATATTTTATTTATGTATTGTTTATATATTTTATATGTAAAATTGGGAAAGGGGGTGATTTATAATTAATATTTTGGTGTACTTTAACTTTTTTTTTTTTTTTACAGTTTATTTATTAACCATTTCCCCTTAGGGGCTAGAACCTGGGATATTCTCATCCTATTCACCCTAATAGAGCTCTATCAGGGTGAATAGGATTCACCCTCTCCCTGCTGCCCTGTGCACAGTACACACAGCAGCAGGGAGCAGACCAAGGCAGCCAGGACTTCAGGAGCGTCCTGGTTACCATGGTAACTGATCGGAGCCCCAGCATTACACTGCTGGGGCTCCGATCACTGCCACTGCCACCAATGAGGAGGAGGTGAGGGGACCCTGTGGCCACTGCCACCAATGCTTTTATTACTGGGGGTAAGGGGGGACAGGGGGCACACTGCCCACCAATGTTTTAATACTAGGGAGGGGCGGAGCACTGGCCAGCCTAATAACGTTCATATAATGCAGGCAGAAGACACAGGCTGCCGGCACCTGCCTGTGACCGAGCGCTGCGATCGGAGGCTATTAACCCCTCAGGTGCCGCACCTGAGGGGTTAATTGCCTCTGATTGCAGTGCTGGGTCACAGGCAGGTGCCGGCAGCCTGTGTCTTCTGCCTGCATTTATATAAGAAACTGTACTCGGCATTGCTGGCCAGTGCGCCCGCCCCCGCTCCGCCCCTCCTCCCGCCCCTCTCTCTTTTCATTGGCAGCGGCAGCACAGGGGGCGGGAGAGACTGCCTCCTTCTCCCTGTGCTGCCGAGGAGAACATGGCCGCGCTGAGAGCAACGCAGCCACGCTCTCTTATAGTAGCACAGCCCAGTATCGATAAAATACTTTTCCTGGTATCGAGTGCGACACCAGAGAAAAGTATCGATTGGGTATCGAAAGTTCGATACCCGAAACAACCCTAATTCCAGACACCTGCAAAGGTTTCCTAAGTCTTTAGTTTAAAGGGTCCCTCAGTCTTGTTCTCTAGGATACGCAATCATTAGGAAGACTGCTGACTTGACAGTTGTCCAGAAGACAGTCATTGACACCCTCCACAAGGAGGGTAAATCACAAAAGTTCATTGCTGAAGAAGCTGGCTGTTCAGAGTGCTGTATCCTAGCACATTAACGGAAAGTTGAGTGGAAGGAAAAGTGTGGTAGAAAAAGGTGCACAAGCAACAGGGATAACCGCAGCCTTGAAAGGATTGTCAAGAAAAGGCCATGCAAGAATTTAGGGGATATTCACAAGGAGTGGACTGTGGCTGGAGTCGGTGTTTCAAAAACCACCACACACAGACGTATCAGGACATGGGCTACAACTGTTGCATTCCTTTTGTCAAGCCACTGATGACCCAGAAATAACATCAGAAGCCTCTTACCTGGGCTAAGGAGAAAAAGAACTGGTCTGTTGTTCAGTGGTACAAAGTCCTGTTTTCAGATTAAAGTACATTTGGCATTTAATTTAAAAATCAAGATCCCAGAGTCTAGAGGAATAGTGGAGAGGCACACAATCCAAATTGCTTGAAGTCTAGTATTAAATTTGCACGGTCAGTGATGGTTTGGGGAACCATGTCATCTCCTGGTGTTGGTCCACTATCAAGTCCAAATTTAGTGCAGTCGTCCACCAGGAACTTTTAGAGCATTTCATGCTTCCCTCTGCTGACAAGCTTTATGGAGTTGCTTATTTCATTTTCCAGCAGCACTTGGCACCTGCTCACACTGCCAAAAGTACAAATACCTGGTTTAATAACCACAGTATAATTGGCTAGCAAACCCGTCTGACCTAAACCTAACAGAGAATCTATGGTGTATTGTCAAGAGGAAGATGAAAGACATGCTGAAGGCCTCTGTCAAATCAATCTGGCCTTCCATAACTCCTCCGCAGTGCCACAGACAGGCCACGCTGCATTGATGCAGTAATGCATGCTAAAGGTGCCCCAACCAAGTATTGTACATACTTTGTCTTATCCAATAGTGTCATGTTCTGAGATACTGACATTTGGGTTTTCATTAGCTGTAAGACATAATCATCAACATTTCTTGAAATAGATCACTCTGTGTGTGATGAATTTATATAATATGATTTTCAGTTTTTGAATTGAATTACTGAAATAAATTAATTGTATGATCATATTCTAATTTATGGAGCTGCTCCTGTACATTGTTATTCTTCAGTTTTTCTTCACACGTGTGAAAAACACATGCAATCCGGAGAGAAAAATGCACACACTGAAAGCAATCGCAGACATAACTGATTGAACTTGCATGCAAAAGCATCAGTTTTTCTTTCCTGAACAGATCCTTACATAATCCATATTGCTCATGTGAAAGATGCCTTATGGTTCTGGCTTTGCATAAAAAGAAGGGATGGAGTATCCCTCTAATGGCAGTAGGTTATAAATGAATTACATAGAACTGCTGTACCCTCACAGTGAGTACAATGTATTCTTATGGGATACAGCTTCAGCCTGATTCCCCTGTTTTCTGCTTGTGATATGTTTCTCCCTGTCAGCTCTTACAGACTGGAGGCAGGGAAGAGTAGTGTGAAGTGATCACATAAAAATCCACCGCAGATTCTGCACACAGTGTAAAACAGACATTTTATGCTATAATTGTATGGACTCTCCTGCCAGGTCACTGCATCCCTGATCTCTTTGATGAGGCAGAAAGAATATCTTCAGCAGTGCTCTATGCATACAGGGACTCAGAAACAGGTTGGAGACTGGAAGGGGGTGCCTGAGAGCTGCAAAGAGTTCACTGGAAGTCAGCCACTCAGGAGAGACTATCTAGTCTATCCTTGATATTTTTTATGTTTTAATTAAATAAACCTAACCTTATTAGGGTACTCTCTGACAAAAGGCAGCTTTCACATTGTTCATAGCAAGGAAACCTTGTAGCCAAGAATGAGGGCTGAAAGGTTCCTTCAAGAACTCCTTCCAGGAAGTAAACACAGCATGAAATACAATACATTAAGGAAGTGAAGAAAGAAATTGTGCCAGTGTCCCAGACAAGGTTGTCTTTCATTTGCCTTTCCAGCTGATGTAATGGGTCGGATTAAGAGTGGGTTTACATCGCGTTTTTCCCATCCAACAAAAAACATATATGTTAAACGGAAAAAACTTTTTTTTTTTTTTTTTTTAACTGGACTGCAGGATACAAGAACATACCCTCAGTTCACACTTGCGCGTTTTACAGCGCGTTCGAACGCGCTGTAAAACGCATAACTGATGCAAACCAGTGCTTCTCGAACGCGCTGAAAAACGCCCGACGCGTAAACAAGTACTTGAGCTTTTTTTGGGGCCTTTGACGCGCGTTTTGGCCCATAGACTTCAATGGGAACGCGCAACGCTTGTATTTTGCGCGTTTTTGACACTGAAAACGCGCGTTTATGAATTTGCAACATGCTGGAAAGGCCAAACTTCATATAGACAGGGATATTTGGTCATTGGACAACACTGCAGTCAATCACACAAACGCGCGTCAAACACGCGTTTACTAATGCCAAAAACGCGCACAAAAACTGCGTAAAATGCGCGTCTCAGAGACGCTCAGGTCTGAACCCAGCGATAGTGCGCTGCGTTTTTGTGCCTTTTTTTTTTTTTTCTAACGTATATGTGAAACGGAGGCATAAAACTTGTTGTGAACCCACCCTAAGACCTCTATTACAGTTCAGTTAGTTCCATTTGTAATGGGGTATCTCTTTTCCCCATCAATGGGAATGCAGTTTTCCTTCTGCAAAGCATCGAGTGCTGCGGCCAGCTTTTTCAGTCTCATGACGTGCAAGTGTTCTTGCTTTATTTTCTTATGCGTATCCCAGTCCCATGGTATTTACAGTACACGGTTTGTCTAATATTGACTGTGACATTTTTCTTTAGCTATTGTAATTCTGTTTGTAGAACAAGTCATCTGCTGATGAATCGGAGAATGAACCCAAAAGATTTGATGGTACTGGATATGATAAGGATCTGGTAGAAGCGTTGGAAAGAGATATCATTTCACAGAACCCCAATGTTCGATGGTGAGTTTATCAGTCATATATGTAAATATGAAGAGAGAACTATGGTTAAAAATGTTGCCTGGTATCTGAACCAGGAAAAGTTCTACATTGTGTTTAATACTAATAAACCTGACATTTTCTACATAGGGATGACATTGCAGACTTGGAAGAAGCGAAGAAATTATTAAAGGAAGCTGTGGTTTTGCCAATGTGGATGCCAGAATTCTTTAAAGGAATAAGGCGACCTTGGAAGGTGAAGATTAAATGGGAACTACTTGCACTATATTTTCTAATGCAGTTAGAAGTTGTGTAGTAATGTAATGCTTATGGTGTACCTAATTCCAAGACCCCTTTATTTCACATGATGGTGGAAAACATATTTCACAATAGCTGTTGTCTTTCAACCTTGAAAAAGACTCTTTCCAGTCCGAGATCTGCTTTGCCATGTTAGATCGACAGGCCCATGACTGATTGTTTTGGTCATCTGACACCTCCATGGTTGTGATGCCACTTTTGAGAGGACCAGAGGCACAGTGAGCAGTTTTCCTCTAAGCCTTGGCAGCTGCTGATCATGGTTGGCAATGCTCCATCAAGAGAGGGCGATATGAGAACCTAACAAAATAATAGTCACATATGTCAAAGGGCAAATCTAGTGGTAAATAAGACACTACTTACTATTCAAAGTAACCCATTGAATTCTTCACTTACACCAAGACCAACAATCAGACCACAGTGAATAGGGGCAGATCCGGTTAAAGGGGTTGTCCCATATAAACTTACAGGATAGGTGATAAGTGTCTGATCAGCGGTGGTACGACCACTGGGGCGTATGTTCCTAGCATGTGTGTCTGCTGCTCTATTCAATTCAATGGGACTGGCGGAGATAGCCAAGCACGTGTACATGGCTATCTCTGGCAGCCCCATAGTGTTGAATGGAGCAGTGAACACACATGCTTGTCTGATGCACCCTTGAAATGGGGAACATGGGCTCCCATTCTAGTGATCGGTGGGCCTCAGCAATCTGACCACTGCTGACTAGATTCTTGGCTATATACTCTGTCCACAGGATAGAGCATGTTGTTATGGGACAATACATTTAAAGGAGCAACACAACGACGTGTTCTAAAGATATAGGGAGTGATGCACCTAGAGGGCTCCAAGTACAATAAACGGTATTATAGAGGACAGAGCAGAAGCTGAAATACAAGCAGTTTGCTTTCTAACGTGCTGGATTTTATATACTCCCATCTGTAGCTCCAAACTACTCCAGGCTTTCCTTGCTAAATCACAATTTCATCTGGTGTGTGGGGAAAGGGGTATACAGCAATCGTGTATTTCTTTCTGGTCCACAGTTCAGGAAGTTCTAGCTGAACTGATAGAGGTGGCATGGATAGACGGTACATGACAGTGGGTGGACTAGATTCCATACTGCATAAAGTGAGCCATTTATAATTCTGTAGATGACAAGTGAGGAGATCTGCTGTGCTGAGTGTCAGTCTCAGGCAGCCAATGTATTGCTTGCCGCTTCCTCCAGTATAGTTCAGTGACCGTCCGACTGCAATTAAAGACTGGTAGATCATCTCACAGGCTGCCTGGGGATTAATGACAGGCAGGCAACATGGTTAGAACGGAGAAAGAAAAAAATATAATGCAACAGCACTCTGCAAACCAAATAAAGTACAATAATGCCATAGTAATAGAAAATATTCTGGTGCTAATGCTATGTTTATTTTGTAAATTTGAGATTCTTGGCAAATACATTTTGTACAAAATTACTTGGGCCCGTCTGCCAAACGTCAAGGTGATCTCTGTAAGACGGAACCTAACACTAAATGCTATCTGTTACGTGCCATAAGGGCCACTATAAAATTCAGGGAGTGCAAACTCCACATGCATGCTGGGTCCACTCTGCTTTTTATTAATTTTGGTACCAAAATGGCCTCCATTAAATTCAGGGAATGCAGGTACCAACATGCATGCTGAGTCCACTCTATACCTCTCCTGGTGCAGGTAGAGCAGGCTACAACTTTATACTTACACTAATTTAAATCAGCCTATGGGGCAGGTGGGCTAGTCAGGGGTGCAAGACTAAATGGAGTCAGCCACAAATCCTGTGCAAACTGCAAAGAAAAAGGGGGTCAGTCAGCACATCCCACATGGGGGACTATATATGCAGCCTAAAGGGATCACTGACTGTGAGCTGTCTACTGAAAACGTTATGTGTTTTTTCTTTTGTGTGTCACATGTTAGCATTGTATTTTCCCTCTTTTAAGGGTGTTCTCATGGTTGGGCCACCAGGAACAGGAAAAACTCTTTTAGCCAAAGCAGTAGCAACAGAATGCAAGACTACGTTTTTCAACATTTCATCTTCAACACTAACATCCAAATACAGAGGAGAATCTGAGAAGCTTGTCCGCCTTTTGTTCGAAATGGTAAGCTAACCGAGAGGCTTAAGAAATTAGCACAAAGGGAATTTACTTTAAAACTGTTACATATTACTAGACAAAAGATTTTCATTTTGTTACAAATTTGCAGCTTTTTTTTTTTTTGCTTAACGCTCATTAAACTTTTCACTTTAGGCACGTTTCTATGCCCCAACAACCATATTTATTGATGAAATTGACTCGATATGCAGCCGGCGAGGCACCTCGGAGGAGCACGAAGCCAGCAGAAGAGTAAAAGCAGAGCTTTTAGTTCAGATGGATGGTAAATATTACTTTATACTGAATTTTGAATATTTATCCCTTAACAAGTGGGTTTGTTTGGACGTTTCTTTCATCATTGCATTCCCAGAGATTTAACTTTTTTATTTTTCCATTGATGTAGCTGTATGAGGGTATTTTTTTGTGTGGAACAAGTTGCATTTTTAATGGCTTCATTTTGGTTGTATATAATGCAACAACAAAAAATTATTCTTTTTTTGGTGGGGGAACGGCAATTTTTGGTTCATCACATGGTATAAATGACAACTTATTTTTTCATTTATATATTGTTTTATATTTAACTACACAATAAAAAGATTTTTAGGATGGTTGCACGCATAGATTTACTCCTTGTTTTTTATTTGGGGGATTTGGTTTTTTTTGGCACAAGAAACGCTGCTGCCAGATGTTGGCAAATATGTTGGAAAATAGAAAATTATAAGATGCCCTACAAACACTGCATTTTTTGCTGCTCTTTTATGGTGTTTTTGGTCCCTTGGCATTTTTTTCAAATTGCTGCATGGCCTGGTTGTAATGTTTTTATTTCAGGTGGTTTCCCATAGGGAGAAAAAGGTTGAAAAAACTGCAGGTGAACCCTTGTATGACTAAAGTAAACACAGCCACACAAAATGCTTGTAAAAAACAAACAAACATGAATTTCACGGTATCATTTACAAAACAAAAAACGCAACTAAAGACAACTAAATATGGAAGCCAATAAATGGGTAGTCTAGCTTTAAAAACTTTTTTTTTTGTTTCCCCCACCACCGCCACCAACGTTTCCCTGGTCTTATGGAGGGAAACTTACTTACTGGTACCGTGTTGCTCTGTTCCGGCTCCTTCTGTCCACCACTGCATTTGATGTGCACCTGTTCTGGCTTCATTGGGTCATGTGCTGCTGCAGCCAATGACTGGCCCTGCTTTGACATATTCCCCTAGCGGCATGTTACTGGTTGCAGCGGCACACTTCTATTCCAGAAGTTTTCATAACCCTTCTCAGATTGCTGGAATACAACAATTGCTCACATCACTGTTTGTTTTTCTGTTCTCCTGATCCATCAGAAGAATTAAAGAATAAAGAAGAAACGTATCCTGTATTTTATTTTAAGCATCCGTTATGCTCATTTATGGACAATTGGGATCCGTTAGTCATTTTCGTCTGAGATCCGCCTGCAAGCAGGACATTTTTTCTGTCTAAAATAACGGATCTCAGATGGAAATGGCTAAAACGGATGCCAAAGGTGCATAAATCAGCATAGCAGATGCTTGAAATAAAGGATCTGTTCTTTTTTTTTTTTCCTGTTCTTCTGACAGATCAGAACGGAAAAATAAACAGTGCTGTGAACTCGGCCTAAGATCATTGCTGATTTCTTTCCTCCTTGCCATTGTGTGAACACACGCTTGAATGCTCCAGACCAGCAAACTGCTAAGGCTTCTGATTTTATAGAGGTGGTCACACTTGCTGATAATCAATTAAAGATACTTCATTATAGCACCTAGCTGCTACTTAAAACTCGCTTGTGTGAAATTAGTCTAATTGCTTCCATAGGAAATAAGTCCGGTTGCATTCCTTTTTGCAAATGGACAGCATCCAGAATGAACCCTGACCCATTCATTTCAATGGGTATATGCACACGTTTTTCACTGATCATCTGTCCTTTCAGGACAATATATTGCTGCATATTCTTCATATATTAAAGTGTAACTGTCATTCTTTTTTTTATTTGTGTAATGTGTAGGGGCAGTGATACTGACTATCTTTGTAATATACTTTAGAAAAATAGCTCTTAAGTGGCCCATTTTGATCCTTAGCGGCAGAACGGATCCGACAGGGTGAACAGCCTGTCGGATCCGTCCTGCCGTAAGTGTGAAAGTGCCCTTAGGAACGCTCCTCTGTCTTCTGTTTACATAGCACAGTCAGTGGTGAGCAAATCTCCACTTATGTAAACTGAAGACGGGGAGCGTTGCCAAGGCTCAAAATTGGCCTTTTTAGAGCTATTTTCTAACAGAAATATTCGATTTCAGTAACTAAAGTATATTACAAAAATGGTCAGTATCACCGCCCCTGCACATTACAAAAATATAAAAAAGGATGACACTTTTTTTTTACCCACAGATTCAAATCATGCATTCAAATCAGTGGGTTAGCATGGCATCTGGATGCAAACCATTTTTCACTGATTTATTCTAGGAGATGGTGTGTGTTATTTAATTTTTCTTCACGCGTGTCAAAAACGGATGCAATCCTGACTGAAAAAACTGAATGCGATATCAGAAAAAACTTTTTTTTTTTTTAACTGAACAGACCCGGTCACATTCCATATCGCTTATGTGAAAGAGGCCTAAGGGTGTACTTGATTTCTCACACCGCTTCTGCATTTTGGCCTAGTTTTTGCTAAATAAAGACGCGGTGTAATTTGTCATGTACTGTTGTTCATTTGAGGACGTATTTACCCAATTTTAAGACCTTCTAAAGACCATATGTTATGTCCTCTCTGTAAAGCCATGGACTTCACAGAGGGATACTTTTCTTTTTCTCATCAAGTGATAGCCACATATATACTGAGCCAAACCACATCCGTAATGAGGTTACCGGAAATTCCACTTTAATTATAGGGGGTCTTTTCAACAGCCAATTAGCTGTTTGTGTGTTTCCCATAAACGGCAATTGTGAGATGTATGTACAAAAATCTCTCTCGGGATACAGCCATGTCACTAGGTGGAAGGGGTCGGATGACAGTGCTGCACATTTAGACATTTAGGCTAGTGCTACATGATGACACGTGTCGCGCAACAAAATGGGTACAACTACATTGTGACATGTATCACGCAACATTTTTTATAATAATGATGGTCAATGTTGACATACTGCGACACGACAGTCGAAAAATCCATCCAAGTTGGATGGATTTTTGCGACTGTCGTTTCGCAGTCGGAGCATGTCACAGTGCAACACCATTGACTTTCATTATAAAAAATGTTGCGCAACACATGTTGCCTTGTAGCCCTAGCGTTATGGTGTTTCCTGTGGATATGACATGACTGTCTGAGGTGGGGAAAACCTGTTTGATCATGTAGATTTACATCCTGATTTTTATGCCCCATTTTGAATAAATAGTATTCAGATGGAAATATTTAAAACAAAAAAGTTATTCGTCTAGTTGTCCGAGTTGGTTGTGATGCGAGTTTACGGAGAGAAAGAAACTCATTAAAACAAGGAAGTGACCCATCCTTCATTTTTAGGTGTCGGGGGTGCCTCTGAAAATGAAGATCCATCTAAAATGGTAATGGTTCTTGCTGCCACTAATTTTCCGTGGGATATTGATGAAGCTCTAAGACGACGTTTGGAAAAGCGGATCTATATTCCCTTGCCATGTGGTAAGTGGATAATTCTTACTTTCTATTTATTTATTTTTTCTGAATACTTGTTAACCTCTAGACAACCAGATACCGTACAGGTAAAAGGTAAAAAAAAAAATAAAAAAAAGTAAAAAGTATCACATGATCCAACCTGTCAGGTGAACACCATAAAAATATAAATAAAAACGGATCCAAAACAGCCATTTTTTGGTCCGCTTCAATCACAAAAAGTGTAATACGAAGTGACCAAAAAGTCATATGTACCTCAAAATGGTACCAATAATACCGACCTCTCATCCTGCAAAAAATGAGCCCCTACTTAAGACAATCGACTGAAAAATTACAAAAAATATGGCATTCAGAAAATGGCAACACAAAAAGATTTTTTTATATTCAGAAATGCTTTTACTGTGTAAACCTTAGCAAAAATAAAAAAAACAGACACGTTGGGTATCACCACGACCGTAACTATAAAAATATCACATGATCTACCCTGTCAGGTGAATGCTGTAAAAATAACTACGTAACAACAGTGCCAGAGCATTTTTTTCTTCACCTCACCTTACAAAATACATAATATCAAATGATCAAAAAGTCATATGCACCCCAAAATGGTACCAATGAAAACGTTACCTCATCCCACAAAATATTAGCCCCCAATAAGACAATTGCGCAAAAAATATATGGCCTTCAGAAAATGGCAATGCAAAAACATGATTTTTCTTTATAAAACGGCTTTGTGTAAAAGTGGTAAAACGTAAAAAAAACTATGTAAAATTGGTATCTCTGTAATCATACTGACCAGCAGAATAAAGAGGATGTGTCATTTTTACTGCACAGTGTACGCTGTAATAAAAAACTAAAAGCAATGGCAGAATTGTTGCATTTATTCATCCTGCTTCCCAAAAGCAAAATAAAAAGTGATCCAATACTTGTGTCCCAAAATAGCACTGATAAGGGCAACTCATCCTGCAGAAAATTAAGTCCTCACATGGAGAAAAACGTACAGTTGTTAGAAAATAGCTGTACTGCTACCCCAGAGACTGTTCAATACCAACATGGAGACCATAAACCAATCCATCAAAATCTGCTTCAAAATCCATATGGTGCTCCTTCCCTTCTGAGTCCTGGTGTGTGCCGCTACAGCAGTTTGCGACCACGTATGGGGTGTTACTGTATTCAGGAGAAAATGGGTAACAAATAATGGGGTGTTTTTTCTCATGTTACCCCTTGTGAAAATAAAAAATTTGGGGATAAAGCAAGAATTTATTGAAAGAAATTAAATTTTAACAGCCAAGTGTTTCTAAATTCTGTAAAACACCTGTAGGGTCAAAGTGCTCAGTACACCCCTTAATAAATTTCTCGAGAGGTGTAATTTCCAAAATGGGGTCACTTTTAGAAAATTCCACAGTAGGGGTACATCACGGTCTCCTTAAAATCAACATGGGACCCAAACACCATTTCAACAAAATCTATCAACAAAATGGGGTGTTTTTGTAAAATGCAGAATCAGAGTAATTCATATTAAGATTTATTTTGCTGTTAACCCTTGCTGTGTTGCAAGAAAAAATGTATTAACATAAAAAAAATCATCAGAAAGAAATTTTCTAAATTTCACCTACAATTCCCTTTAATTATTGTGGAACACCTCAAGGGTTAACAAAGTTTGTACCATCAGTTTTGAATTATTCGAGGGGTGTAGTTTCTAAAATAAGGTCATTTATGGGTGGTTTCTATTACGTAAGCCCCTCAAAATCACTTTATAACTGAATTGGTGCTTAAAAAAAATGGCTTGGGAAATTTTCTTGAAAATTTGAAAAATTGCTTCTAAAATTCTAAGCCTTCTAACGTCCTAAAAAAATAAAATTACATTTACAAAATGATGCTGACATAAAGTAGACATATGGGAATGTTGGTTGATAACTGTCTTAAAAATAGAGAAATTCAAATTTATAAAGTTGTGAATTTTTCAAAGGAAAGAAATATTGACCCAAATTTACCATAAACAGGAAGTACAATGTGTTACAAGAAAACACTATCAGAATCAGTTGGATAAGGCCTCTTTCACACGGGCGTCATGTTTGACGCCCGGATAAGAGGCGGGTGCGTTGTGGGAATATGCACGATTTTTCCGCGCGGGTGCAAACGTTTGTAATGCGTTTTGCACGCGCGTGTGAAAAATGGCCATGTTTGGTACCCAGAACCGAAGCCGGACTTCATCACTGAAGTCCGGTTTCGGGTCTTCTGGAGATTTTATTATTTTCCCTTATTACATGGTTATAAGGGGAAATAATAGCATTCTTAATAATGGACCATGTGATTGGACCATGTGATGTGACGTCATCACAGGTCCTTTAGCTGGTAGCTGAAGCTTGAAGAGAGAGGACAGATCGCAACTATGCGATCAAGTGGCTAAGGTAAGTTAACTTTTATTATTTTTAACCCCTTCCACTTCATTTTACTATGCATTCCTTATTAAGAATGCTATTATTTTCCCTTATAACCATGTTATAAGGGAAAATAATAAAGATCGGGTCCCGTTGCTAAGCAACCATGCGGGAAAATTGCAACGCATCCGCACTTGCTTGCGGATGCTTGCGATTTTCCTGCAGCCCCATTCACTTCTATGGGGCCTGCGTTACGTGAAAAACGCACAATATAGAGCATGCTGCGATTTTCACGCAACGCAGAAGGGATGCGTGAAAATCACCGCTCATGTGCACAGCCCCATAGAAATGAATGGGTCCGGATTCAGTGCGGGTGCAATGCTTCCTCCTCACGCATTGCACCCGCGCGGAAAACTCGCCCGTGTGAAAGGGGCCTAAGTAAAACCATTCCAAAGTTATTACCACATAAAGTGACACATGTCAGATTTCCAAAAAATAGAACTGGGCAGAAAGGTGAAAACTGACCTGGGGTAGAAGAGGTTAAATAATAATGTGGTGTTATTGCCTCTTAGCATGTTTGTAGGTAGTTATTAACCCCTTAAAGGGAGTCAGTCAGCTACTTTACACATATTAACCCCTTAAGGACCCTTTCTGTACATGTACGTCACAGCTGGACATCACTTAAGGACCAGTGATGTACATGTACAGCAGGCTGATCGGGCGGGTGCATTTTTATAGAGCCAGTCGATACGGATATGTCAATTTATTTTTTTTTACTTTTATTTTGGAAACAGGATGCTTTTTCTTTTCTTTTTTTTTTACTTTTTATTACTTCTTTTTTATTTTTTTGCCCCACTCTGGGACTTCAACTTTTGGGGGTTTGATCCTCTTTACAATGCATTACAATACTTCTGTATTGTAATGCATTGGCTGTAAGTGTATTACACCCTGTAATACACTTACAGCTTCCTGCCTGTGAGATCCAGGGGGATCTCAGAGGCTGACATGGATGGCAGCCACGATGCCTAAGGAAGGCATCGGGCTGCTGTCAAAGCCATCGGGTCCCCACCACAGCAGCGCGGGGACCCGATGGGAAAACTCATACCCGGCAGGATACCGCTCGCATGCCCTGACCGTGGCAGTGCAAGGGTTAATGCGCCGGCATCAGTGTTTTTAACAATGCTGGCGCATACAGCAGGGGTCCAGCTATCAGTCACTGCCAGATCCCTGCAGCTGATCAGGCGAGCGCAGCTCCTGCACCCGCCCGATCAGACCGCCGTAGCTGTACGTCGCTGGGATTTGTGACCCTGTTTCCAGCGCCGTACATGTATGGGTTAAGGGTGTATTAGACTGGCAGATAGTCTGCCAGGTCATCGCTAACGAGTGTTCATAGTATCGTGAGTTAGTGATGATCTGGCAGTGTAAGGCCGCTTTCAGTCCCCATCCTAAACTTCCAGCACTGCCGGGGTCGCATAGCATTATATTGATTTATGTTATGTAACCCTTACAGTTCTGGAATGTATTGGATAACAATGACAGCATTATGTCAGTGTTATACAATATATTCCAGGGCTCTAAGGTTTACATAGCATCATAAATCAATATAATACTATGCGCTCCTGTCAGTGCTGGAAGTACAGGACAGGGGCTGCACTGCGAGTCCGCAGCGTGACACTTGCTCGTCTGAGAGTGGCCTAATATTGCTGCCGATTACCTGATGATCGAGCAAATGCTCATTCATCGGGTAATTTGAATCTTTCAGCATGTTTAAAAAAATAAGCTGATTATGCTGTTTGATCACGGTCTGCTGCCGGAAAACAACTAGTCAGTATGGAGACAAGCGATGGCATTATCGATCGCTCCTCTCCATACTGTGGAGTAGATCGCTGGATGTGATAGCAGTGGTCTCCTCTGCTAACAAGCATGCGATTGCCAGGAAAGGAATGCTAATCTGCAGGTCTAATAGAGCCTTTATTCCCAATAATTGGCCCATGCAAAGCTCTCACCCCTCTGATGAGCAGACAATTATCAAGAAGTAACAGTTCCTTCCCGATGATTGCTTGCCCAGTTGGTGCATTCATTAACTTGGAGATTACCTCTTCCCTGTATAGCAATGTCATGAACTGAGAACTCTCCTGTCCCTTTCAGGACTTTTATTTTTTGGTGATCTCTGCTAGAAAAGAACAATATTTTTTTAAAGTCTTAGTACTGCCAAAATCGCTGTCAAAATTAAATTTTTTTTTTTTAAACTCAATGTTCATAGAAAAACAATACCCCTTTCTGATGGAAATGTCCCTTTAACAAAAATTTCCACAAAACCATTATGAAAAAAATACTTTTAGCGTATGAGGAACACCTATAAGTACATTGTCTAAAAGAAAACCTGTTTGTTAGCCATATCAGTATTCATAAATCTGCCTCTTGAAGGGGTTGGACTTTAGCTGTCAACATCAGATTGTTGTACCTGTTGAAAAAAAAAAATCGTACTCACTTGCTCCATACCACTCCAAAAAGCTGGACAACCCCTTGAATGTGTAATTTTGTTATTTCCTTTCCAGCTAAAGGCAGAGGAGAGCTGTTAAGAATAAACCTTAAGGAGTTGGAGTTAGCGGATAATGTTGACATTGAAACTATAGCGGAAAATATGGATGGGTATTCTGGAGCAGATATTACCAATGTATGCAGGTATGTCTTCCAAAGAAATGGGGGGAGATGTACTAAGCTAAATTTAAAACTGGCTTGCATGCATTGCAACACATTTATTATTTGTTTGACACAATGGGCCAGATTTATCATTACACTTACATCTTACTCCACTTTTCCCTATGCCCAAAATCACTTTAGGATAGTCAGATTTATTAATGGTCCTTTAATACTGTGATAAATGTGGTTTGATGGCAGCAGTTTATCCTTCAGTAAGCGGCTTTACAAAAGTCGCACGTCTTTACAAAAAAGTCGCATGTTCTATTAAAAAGTCGCATAAGATAAGCATGGTTCCCCCCCCGGAGTGAAATTGCGCATTTTTCTTCCTCACCTATGACAGCACCCATGGAGATACACCGCCCCCATCCAGGACAGGAAACAGCTCACCACACTGCTTTAAAAGGAGGGGTCATGTAGCAGCTCACCAGTTCTGTTTCCTGTCCTGCGGGGCAGGTGAAGTTTCCCACACTGTGTAGGACGAGGCATGCTGCGGGCGCCCCGGCGTTATGCTTATGGAGGGCTTACCCGGGCGGTGTAAGTTCTTCCTCTGGAAGCAACTGCCGAGTCTGGGCTCCTTGCTCCCCACTTCCTCCGGCTCCTTCTACACTCTGAGGGCGGTTTTTCCCGTCCCCTTGGGTGGCGGCGAATCGCGGCCGTGATCGCGATCCCGGCAGCCGAGGGACACGCACTTCCGGGTGCGCGGCTGCAGAGGGAGGCACTGCGCATGACCGGAAGTAGGTGGAGCCGCTTCACACGCGCGGCAGAGCGAGTCCCAGCCAGCATAAGACTGCGTCCCTGAGTTCAGAGCAGTCTGTTTCTCCATTGAGGTGCAGCTCCTAACGATCATGGAGGCAAGCCAGCGTGTAGAGACCACTGAGACCACCAATGAACCGGTATCCTGGTGGGGTAAGGGGGTATTACCCCAGAATATATGCCTTCTTGTCACAGATCCTAATTGTAGTTGGGGTATTGTTCCCTAGGTCCCAAGGGAGAGTAAGAGGGCCTCTAAATCCAAAGAGAAAGTTTGTGCTCTGTGCAAGAAGAGGTTGGCCTCGGGCTATGAAAAACCGCTCTGCCACCATTGCATAGGGAAATTGGTGCAGGAGGAGACCCCGTCCCTGTTGTCTAGCCTGAAGGAGATGATTCGGGAAGAAGTCAGGGAGACAGTGAAAGAATCTGTCAGCGGTCTGTTAGAAACCAGAACCGGTACTTCTGCCACTGCATCTGTAGCTCCCTCCAGCGACCAAGAGGTGCTTTCGGGTTTGGAGGAAGAAGGAGAGAGACTCTCATCTGACGAATCCTTTGATACAGACTCTGCTGGCAGGCCTTTTTTTCAGAATGAAAATATCAATTCACTTGTTAAAGTGGTTAGAGCCACGATGGGGCTAGACGATCAAAAGGCTCCTCAAACGATCCGTGATTCCATGTTTGGGGGCCTGGGAACCAGACGGGTTAGGAATTTTGATATTCATGAGAACATTGAGGCTTTAATCTCCAGGGAATGGAGTAAACCTGATAGGAAGTTTTTCATTCCAGCTGCTATTAAACGAAAATACCCATTTGAAGAAAAAGCCTCAGCCTCTTGGGATAGGGCCCCAAAATTAGATGCGCCAGTAGCGAAAATTTCTAAGAGGGCAGCCCTTCCCTTTGAGGATGCAGGTTCCTTTAAAGATACTTTGGATAGAAGGGCCGACATATACCTTAAAAAGAATTGGGAGGCCACTACGGTGGCCTTTAGACCTTCCATAGCAGCATCACAGGTCGCTAGGTCTCTTAAAGTTTGGATCTCTGACCTAGAGAATCATGTTAAGAATGGTACTCCCAGAGAAACGATTCTTTCCTCCTTTCCCACTATCTCCAACGCAATTGATTTCTTATCTGACGCTTCTATTGATTCTCTTAAATTTTCTGCCAGAGCCTCTGCCTTATCTAATTCAGCCAGGAGAGCCTTATGGTTGAAGAATTGGAACGGGGACCCTACTTCCAAGGCGAAACTCTGTAGCATTCCCTGTCAGGGAGAGTTTCTGTTTGGGACGGTGTTAGACGATTTACTGGAAAAAGCCTCAGACAAAAAGAAAGGGTTCCCTTCTTCTAGTCGTCCAGTTAATAAGAGACCCTTTCGTTCACAAACTAACAAGTTCTTTAGGAAGAAAGAAAGGCCTGGACAAAACCCTGGTCCCTCCAATAAGTCTAAGGGTTTTCTTTTTTCTAGAACAGAGGCCTCCAAAAAGAAATCTGACTGACGCCAGGCTTCCGGTAGGAGGTCGGCTTACAAGCTTCCTAGAGAGTTGGCAGAAGATTACGAACAGCCCCTGGATCTTACAAATTATACGAGAAGGGTACCTGATAAATTTTATAAATGCCCCAAGAGGAAGATTTGTCATTACAGACTTTCACAGAGATCCAGTGAAGCAGGAAGCTATCAGGGCAGAAGTGTTTGCTCTTCTAGAGAAGAGAGTGTTGATAGAGGTTCCTCCTCAGGAAATAGGAGAGGGTTTTTATTCAACACTTTTTCTTGTAAAAAAGCCGAACGGGTCCTACCGGACCATAATAAACTTGAAATTATTGAATCATTATCTGGTGTACGAAAGGTTTCGTATGGAGACCATCAGCACAGCTATCCTGAACTTGTCCCCGGGGTGCTTTATGGCCACTCTAGATTTAAGGGATGCTTATTACCATATCCCGATTCATCCCGATCATCAGAAGTATTTAAGGGTGGCTATTCAACTAGAGGAAGATCTCCTCCATGTCCAGTTCAGGGCTCTCCCCTTCGGGTTAGCTCAGGCTCCCAGGTTATTCACGAAAGTGGTGGCGGAGATGTTGGCCCATGTGAGAGAGAAGGAGATAGTTATTGTCCCTTATCTGGACGACTTTCTCCTGGTCTCTCACTCTCACCTGAAACTGGAGGATCAGATTTCCTGGGTCAGGGAAGTTTTACAGAATCTGGGATGGGAGCTGAATCTAGAGAAGTCCAATTTGGTCCCCAGCCAGAAGTGTGTGTTTTTGGGGATGATTTTGGACTCGGTTTCCCAGACCTGTCAGTTATCACCCCTAAAAGCCCTAAACCTGATGAAGGAGGTGAGGGGGTTAGCTTAGTCCCAGTCAAATTCACTGAGAAAGGCTATGTCGGTCCTGGGTCTTATGACTGCCACCATTCCATGGGTAGAATGGGCCCAGTTCCATTCCAGGCCCCTTCAACTTCAAATTTTACAGGAATAGGACAGGGACCTGGCTTCCCTAGATTCTCCCTTCTATCCTTCCTCTCAGACCATC
This sequence comes from Bufotes viridis, assembly GCA_033119425.1. NCBI lineage: Eukaryota > Metazoa > Chordata > Amphibia > Anura > Bufonidae > Bufotes > Bufotes viridis. The sequence continues at coordinate 285,762,596 of CM065592.1, read as the reverse complement.
CTGTCTCTGGAATGGTGGAAGGATATTCGGAACCTTCAAAGGGGGGTCCCCTGGGTAAGGAAAGAAGTAGTTTCCCTGACCACGGATTCCAGCGCATGGGGGTGGGGGGCCCATGTAGAGTCCCTTCTACTTCAGGAATCCTGGAATCAGGACCTTCTAAAGCAGTCCCAAAATTTCAGGGAATTAAACGCTATCAGGCTAGCTCTCACCCAGAGTCTCCCTGTAATAAAAAACAAAAATGTACGAATATACTCAGACAATATGACCGCAGTGGCCTATATAAACAGGCAGGGGGAACCAAATCCCTGACACTCTTTTCCCTAGCTCAGGAGATTTTTCTACTAGCCGAGACTTCTCTATTGTCAATTTCTGCGGTTCATCTAAGGGGGAAGGACAACTTGACTGCAGACTTCCTGAGCCGTCACCGTCTACGTCAGGGGGAATGGTCCCTGGATCCAGTTGTTTTCAGGATGATAGAAGACCTATGGGGAACTCCAGATATAGATCTTTTTGCCTCTCGGATCAACAGAAAGGTGGAGAAGTTTTTTTCCCTTTCTCCAGAGGATCATCCGACAGCGGTGGATGCTCTGGCTCACTCATGGGAGAGGGGGCTTCTGTATGCCTTCCCCCCCCCCCTGAAGTTGATTCCGAAAGTCCTGAGGAAGATAAGGGAGGACAAGGCTCGAGTGATTTTTGTGGCTCCCTTTTGGCCGAGAAGGGTATGGTTCTCTTGGCTTCAGAGCCTGTCAGTAGCTTCCCCCTGGGTCCTGCCGACGTTTCCGGGCCTTTTGGTACAGGGCCCAGTGGTTCATCCGGAAGTGGAGAACTTACACTTTACGGCCTGGCTTTTGAAAGGCAGGTTTTAAGACGTAAGGGGTTATCGGAGGAGGTTATTTCCACTCTCCTGGCTAGTCGCAAGAAGGTTACCTCCTCTATTTATACTCGTACCTGGAAGACCTTTTTCAACTTTAAGTGGATGTGTTAGAACCTCCTCCAATGGCCTTAATATTGGATTTTTTACAGGCAGGATGGGAGAAGGGTCTCAGACCTAGTACGCTTAAAGTGCAGATTTCGGCGCTTAGTGCGCTTTTTGAGTTTAGATTAGCCAATTACCCTTGGATTAAAAGGTTTGTCACAGCTATTTCTAAGATGGCTCCGGTTTCTAAATCTAGACTTCCCCCCTGGGATCTCAATGTGGTTCTTTCAGCGCTTACCTCTGTTCCCTTTGAGCCCATTCAAGAGATTCCTATTAAGTTATTATCGCAGAAATTAGCCTTCCTCCAAGCTATCTTGGAGGATAGGGTTATTATTTCCCCCGATCCTTCTTTTTTGCTGAAAGTGTCTTCTTCTTTTCACCGTTCTCAGGAGATTGTTCTGCCGTCCTTCTTTGCTTCCCCTAGAGACGATGAAGAGTCTCTTTTCCATTGCCTTGATGTTAGGAGATGTCTTTTGATGTACCTTGAGTCTACTAAGTCGTGGAGATTGTCTCCTAAGCTCTTTATCTCTTTTCAGGGGAGGCAGAGAGGGATGGCAGCCTCCTCTCAGACCATTGCCCGATGGATTAAGCAAGCTATTCAGTTAGCTTATTCAAGTAAGGGCCTGGATCCCCCGTTGAATTTTGGTGCCCATTCGACTAGATCCGTTTCTACTACCTGGGCAGAGAGAGCATCTGCCTCCATAGAGCAAATTTGTGGGGCAGCTGCCTGGAGTTCTCCTCATACCTTCTTTAAACATTATAAGTTACAACTGCCCTCTAATGAGGGATTGTGTTTTGGCCAGAAGGTTCTTCAGGCAGTTGTCCCGCCCTAATTGGATCTTCCATGGGTGCTGTCATAGGTGAGGAAGAAAAATTGCAATTACTTACCGGTAATGCGTTTTCTTTGAACCTATGACAGCACCCATCTAATTCCCAACCCAGAGGGAGAAAAAGGATAGTTAAAAAAAAAAGAAAAAGTGTGTACATTTTTCGGTATATTTGCTGTCACTTATTTTCCTTAGTCCTTGGTTTAGTACTGGTGAGCTGCTACATGACCCCTCCTTTTAAAGCAGTGTGGTGAGCTGTTTCCTGTCCTGGATGGGGGCGGTGTATCTCCATGGGTGCTGTCATAGGTTCAAAGAAAACGCATTACCGGTAAGTAATTGCAATTTTTTTGCGACTTTTTAAATGGTCGCAATAGTAAATCTGTCCAGAGATTCATTTACATAAGAAAACACGCCCATTTTCACAAAACTGGAGAGCTGAGTGCAGAGCTTGAAAAAGTCGCAATTTTACCGATTGCGCATTTTTTTGCAACTTTTTCACTCCATTAAAGTGACTTTAGCTTATGATAAATCTGGCCCAATGTGTGTTCAAATTGTGCACCAATATAGTGCATAAAGTAAGCCTTAAATAGCTATTGTCAAGACACTGAACATGAGCCACTGTGATGAATTTAAAGCGGACCTGTCGCCTCTCCTGGCGCCTGTTTTAATAGCTTCTTGCATTCCCCATGTAATAACCATTCTGAAGCATCTATTCCTATGGCTCTATGTTGTGCCGTTTCTTTATTATTTGCACTAGAAGTTATGACTGAATTGCTATTAGCCTTCAAGTAAGGGTACAGAGGGGCGTTACTAGTTGGGGGGGGGGTGTACCTGCACAGACTGAAAATGGCAGTACTGATTGGATAGTCAGTCTGTGCAGGTACACCCCCACCCCCAACTGGTAACACCCCTCTGTACCCTTATTGAAGGCTAATAGCGATTCAGTCATAACTTCTAGTGCAAATAATAAAAGAATGGCACATCATAGAGCCATAAGAATAGATGCTTTAGAATTGTTATTACATGGGGAATGCGTGGAGCTATTAAAACAGGAGTGGTAATAGGGTCCTCTTGAAAGGGGTTGTCCAGGTTCAGAGCTGAACCTGGACATACCCAGGCAGCCCCCCTGATGTTAGCATCGGAGCATTACCATCCTGTGCAGAGCAAGGGCTCTTTTATTTACAATAACACACTGCCGGGCGGAGGCTTCCACCCAGGAGTGTGTTTGGTGACATCACCGGCTCTGATGGTCTGGCTTTAGCGCTTCCCTAGCCTTTTACGGGCTAGGGCAGCGCTAAAGCCCACTCATCAGTGCCGGTGATGTCACCGGGCTCACTGCTGGGCAGAAGCCTCCACCTGGCAGCCCTAAGGAGAGCCCGGTTCATCACCGGAACTCCAGAAAATGCCTTTGCCCTGCGCGATTCAGCACAGAGCAAAGGAGATAAACATAAACTGCTCCGATGCTCAAGTCAGGGGGGCTGCCTGGGGGAAAATGGGGATATGTTCGGGTTCAGCTCTGAACCCAGACAACCCCTTTAATACTGCCTGGCTTAGGTTTACACCATGTAAATATTGTACAGAATTAGAAAATTTGATTTAAAGAGGACCTTTCACCACTCCTGACGTGTTTTAGTAACTACTAGCATTCCCCATATAATAATTCCTCCATTATTCCTACTAGCAGTTTATGAATAAATTACTAACGGTCTGCAATAATGGTCCAACTGCGTGTAACCAATTGGTGGCATGTCCCTGCACAGTCTGACACTATCCAGTCAGTGCTGCCAGGGGCAGACTGGGCAGGGACACACACCCAGTTGGACCTTTTATGAATATTAGAGGAATGACAACATAAAGTCATATGAATACATGCTCCCATGTTATTACATGGGAACGCATATAGCTACAATAAGACATGTCAGGAGAGGTGACAGGTCTTTAATGATAAAGAAATATTTAGAATGTCAACTGACAAAAAGATTGTATAAATTTGTGTAAAGCCTTTTATTGAGTGGAGAACTCCACTACAGACTTGCCCACTGGCTTACTGAGACCCTATAATAATACAAGTATTTATGTATACTTGAAATAAGAACTTCTTGACATGTAACTACCAAATGAATGCACGTATCTCCACAGAGATGCTTCTTTGATGGCGATGAGAAGGCGCATCGAGGGTTTAACACCAGAAGAGATCCGCAATCTTTCAAGAGATGACATGCACATGCCGACTACAATGGAAGACTTTGAAATGGCTTTGAAAAAAGTATCCAAATCAGTGTGTGCCTCAGACATTGAAAAATATGAAAAGTGGATAGAGGAGTTTGGGTCCTGTTAACTTGACCCTTTAAAACTTGATAAAAAAAAAAATCAATCTGCCCTAAAGTCTTGACTTGGTTGTCTTTAGTTTATATCTCTGTAGAGTTTAGCACTGGTTGCTGCATATTTTTAATGTTTTTGTAAACTGCCATGATTCTTAAAGTAATAAAAAAGCACTATGTGATTCTACTACTTAGTCCATTCATGTTAATCTAGAGGGAGCCATCCATTCTTCGTAATTTCCTTGTCTCCTTTGATTATGTAATAACTAAGAACATTGGGGGAGATTTATCAACACTGATGTAAAGGAAAACTGGCTTAGTTGCCCATAGCAACCAGACAGAATCCACCTTTCATTTTTCAAAGCTCATTTTAAAAAAGAAAGGTGGAATCTGATTGTTGTCATGGGCAACTAAGCCAGTTTGCCTTTACGCCAGTTTTGATAAATTTCCACCATTAACCACTTCCTGACCGCCCATAGGATAAAAAAAATGCCCTATGGGCGGTAGTTTATCTCTAAATGGACGTTTTAGAACGTCCATTCAGAGATGGCAGCTGCACGCTAGTCGTGCAACTGCCGAGCGGGGGGGCCCGTTGTCAGTGACAGCAGGGCAACCCAGAGAGAAGGCAAGGACAGTTTCCAGGTGTCCCTGCCTTCTAGATCGCTGTATACACAGTGCACGAGCACTGTGAATACAGATCAGGAAGCGCTATGTGCTTCCTGTCTCGGCCCGCTGGTCATGTGACCGCCGGGGTCGGGTGAGTGCAGGAGCCTTTGGGTCTTTCACAGACCACGATCAGCCCTGCACTGAGGCTGTACAGCGATATACTCTGCTGTACAGCCTCTCGGGGGGTGTATTTCCCCTGTAACTGGGGCTACTATGTCAGCCCCAGTTACAGGAGAAATCAATAGTGAAAAAAAAAAAGTAAAGTTAAATGTCCCCCGAGGTCTTGTATGACCTTATGGGGGACGCAAAGTGTAAAATAAAAAATAAAGTGCTTTGTAAAAAAAAAAAAAAAAAAATAGGAACATTTGCTGTGTCCGCGTCCATAACGACCGGCTCTATAAATATACCACATGATCCACCCCGTCCTGATAAACACCATAATAAAATAAAAAGTGTCGAAAAAAAGCCTTTTGTCACCTTACATCACAAAAAGTGCAACACCAAGTGATCAGAAAGGTGTATGTCCCACAAAATGGTACCAGTAAAACCGTCACCTCATCCCGCAAAAAATAAGACCCTACATAAGAAAATTGCTCAAAAAATAAAAAAACTATAGCTCTCAGAACATAGGACATTAACCCCTATCCGACACATGACGTACTATTACCTCATCGAAGTCACTGCGTTCCTGCAATTTGACGTAATATCACCTCGTGGCGATCGGGTGGGCACCGGGCGGTGCGCACCTCATCACTGCAGTGGTCCGGCAGTCCCTGATAGCTGGGCACCTGCTGTATCACCCGGCATCGCTGTAAAAGCCGATGCCGGTGGATTAACCCCTTCTATGCCGCGGTCCGCGCTGACCGCGACATAAAAGGGGTTTGTGTCGGGTGAGGGAGCACATCGAGTCCCCGCATTGATATTGCGGGGACTCGATGTGTGAGAAAGCAGCCTGATGCCATGCACAGGCTGCCCAATGCCTTGCACGGCATCGGGACCTGTCTTCTACGGGTGCCTCAGGCTGGGTCTCCTAGGCAACCTGTTAGTGTACTACTCATTGTAGTACACGAACAGGCAATGCATTACTATACAGATGAATTGTAATGCATTGCAGAGGGGATTAAACCCAAAAAGTGAAAGTCAGAATTAAAGTAAAGAAAAAAAAGTTAAAAAAGTGTTTTTACTAAAAAAAGTTTGTTAAATAAAACCCCTTTCCACTTATTTTAAAATAAAAAACAGGACAAAACAACACACACATATTGTGTATCGCTGCGTCCGTGATGACCGGCTCTATAAATATATCACATGATCCACCCTGTCCGATAAACACCATAAAAATAAATAAATAAAACGGTGTAAAAAAAAAAAGCTATTTTTGTCACCTTACATCACAAAAAGTGCAACACCAAGTGATCAAAAAGACGTATGTCCCACAAAATGGTATCAATAGAACCATCACCTCATCCTGCAAAAAATGAGCTCCTACATAAGAAAATCACTCAAAAAATTAAAAAACTATAGCTCTCAGAACATGGAGACACTAAAACATAATTTTTTTGTTTCAAAACTGCTATTATTGTGCTAAAGTGAAATAAATAAAAAATATATATACATATCATGTATCGCCGCGTCCGTAACAACCAGCTCTATAAAAATATCACATGACCTAACCCCTCAGATGAACACCGTAAATTTAAAAAAATAAAAACAGTGCCAAAAAAATCTTTTTGTCACCTAACATCACATAAAGTGCAACACCAAGTGATCAAAAAGGTATATGCCCCCCAAAATAGGAACAATCAAACAGTCACCTCATCCCGCAAAAAATGAGACCCTAACTAAGACAATGGGTCAAAAATAAAAAAGCTATGGCTCTCAGACTATGGAGACACTAAAACATAATTTCTCGCTCGTATCATTGGGGGACACAGGACGGTGGGTATAGCTGCTGCTGCCACTAGGAGGCGACACTAGTCTAAAAGTGTTAGCTCCTCCTCTGCCAGCTTTACCCCCTCCAGTCTGGAGAGAGCATATCAGTTTTTAGCTTTGTGTCGTAGGAGGCAAACCTCCCTGCTTGCAGGGCGGGTTCCTTTTGTTATTGTGTTTGTTTTGTTAGGTATTGGAAACAGTTGCCTAGCCTCTCTGTCTACCCAGGGAGCAAGACCGGTGTTGGTTTCCCTCACCGCCCGTCCTTCCCCACTCAGCCGGCCACCGCTTTACATTAGGCCCCGGCTTTGTTCCGGGCCTACCTGTGGTTCGAGTTGCGGGCCACTCCGGCTTTGTTCCCCCGGGCCACCGGTGGGTCTCCGCGGCCGATCCTTGCAAGCTGACGCCCCTCTGGGATGTAAGGGGTGGGGCTAGGCTTCCCGCCGTGTCTCAGTGGGAGGAACCTCACGCTTCTACGGGAGGATCTCTTGCAAGCTGGTAGGTCGGTTACTATCCTCTCCAGCCCTGAGACCAGCATTGGGTTCGGTTAGGCAGCCATGTCCGAACCCACAAGCGATGCCCCCCCCGCATGCCAGCCGCCACTATCTATTACGCATGTGCGCCCAGACAGGTTCTGCCTACGCAAACGCATGACCACCCTGACCGTGTAGAACCAGCCGGTGCCCTATCCCTGGCAGTGGAGGACCTATCGAAAATATCCCAATCTACCCTCTCCCTCATGGTAGGTGGTTGATAAATCCCCACCTATATAGTCCGCACCTTCCTCGGGCGAGCAGTTTAGGGGCAGACCTTCGCAGACCTTCGCACAAGCGGCCCAGAGCAGGACATCATTCCTCCTCTGACGCCTCAGAATCCTACCCCCCCCCCCCCGCTCCCTCTGTATCACGCTCGGACGCATCCTCCCTCCAGTGGGACAATCTTCCAAGGTTGCTTCCATGGTGGACAGCCTAGTCACTGCTGTCCGTGACACTTTCCAGGTGCAGGATAACTCCCCCTCCGTGAGCCACCAGGGAGTGTCTTTTCTCTGCTCCAGGCAAACTTCTAAGGCCTTTCCCTTGCATGACGACTTTTCAGTTGCCATTGCCAAAGCATGGGACCGTCCAGATCGTCACTTTAGCATGTCCTAGCGACTATTATCTACTTTATCCCTTTCCGGCGGATTCGGTAGCTAAAAGGTCCTCTCCTCCTAAGGTGGGTCCTCGATCGCTCGTCTCGCCGAACATTCCGCCATTCCTGTGGCCAATGGCTCATCCCTCCAGGACCCCGTAGATCGCCAAATGGAGTCTTTCTAAGTCCATTTTCGCAGCAAGTGGCTCAGCACTTCGTCCCATTTTTGCCTCCGCCTGGGTGGCTACGGTGGTCTCGGAATGGGCGCTCCGTTTACATCAGGAATGGGAGGCAGACCTTCCTCTAGCTGAACTCCAGTCTTTAGCCCTGCAAATCTCACTGGCGGGGAAGTATCTCTGTGAGGCTTCCTTGGACACAGGAGCACTTGTTTGCCCGCTTATCAGCTCTCGCTATATCCTTGCGGCGTGAGCTATGGCTTAAAGTTTGGGCAGCGGATTCATCGTCAAAGCGTTCCCTTGAAGGCCTTCCTTTTTCCATCTCCTGATTATTCGGGGCCTGGTTAGATGAAATTATCTTCGATTCTGCGGCCGGTAAAAATATTCACCTCCCACAGGGCAGATGCCAAGCGCACGTTTTGCGCTAAGCCTTCAAATGCCCGGGCCCATTCTTTTCGGCGCTCGTCCCTCGGCCATCAAGCAGTCCTCCGCGTGAAGAAGCGCCCCCACCCTCGTGGGTGAGGGGTCGTCTCCTTCTTTTTCAGGAAATTTGGCAGGCCCACATCTCAGACGCGTGGGCACTCAAAATCGTAACCTCGAGTTACAAGATCGAGTTGCTTCTCCTCCTCGCCTTTTTTCAGGTACTTCGGTCTCTCCTCACTCGATGTGTGATCTCCCTGGTTCACCTGGCGGAAGAATTCACAGGTTTTTATTCAAACCTGTTTGTTGTCCACAAGAAAGAAGGATCCATTCGCCCGGTTGTGCCTCAAGTTACTGAAGCGGTTCCTATGGATTCAACACTTCAGAATGGAGTCCCTTTGCTCCGCGGTTGCTTCACTGGAGCGAGGCGTATTCCGTTCTTCGATAGACATTCAAGACGCGTACTTACACATCCCCATTGCCCCGGCACTTGAGCGCTTCCGCCGCTTTGCAGTAGGGCTCCACAACTACCAGTTCGTCACACTACCCTTTGGCTTGGCGATGGAACCGCGTGTCTTCACAAAAGTACTCGCTTCGATCCTTGCTCTTCTTCGTACCAGGGGGAATCACCCTGGCTCCCTATCTGGACGACATCCTGGTCTGGATACCCTGGCACGCTTTGGCTGGCTGGTAAACTTCCAGAAGTCTGCCCTACGTCCCACCAGGCCGATCACTTTCCTGAGCATGATCCTCGACACGGCCTCTGCGTTAGTTCACTTCCCTCTGGACAAGAAGCTAGCTCTTCTGCGATACGGTTCGTCGTCTCCTCCGGCGCAGGTGCCCATCAATCCGATTTTGCATGTGGGTCTTGGGTGCCATGGTCGCTTCCTTCGAGGCAGTTCCATTTGCACAATTTCACACCCGTTCCCTTCAACAGGCAATTTTGTCATCTTGGGACGGTCAATACCACCGATGCCAGCCTTCAGGGTTGGTGAGGAGTCTTCCCGCCCTGGACAGTCCCAGGCATATGGTCTCAGTTGGAGTCAAACTGCCCATCAACATCCTAGACCTCCGGGCCCTTCATCTATCCCTTCTCCATTGGGCCCCTCTCCTGAAGGGTCACCCGATTCAGATCCAGTCAGACAACGCCACGGCGGTGGCCTATATCAATCACCAAGGGGGAACCCGCAGTCGAGTGGGGATAGAGGAGTCGACCAAAATCCTGCAGTGGGTGGAGATGCATGTACCAGCTCTATCGGCAGTCTACATTCCGGGGGTGGAGAACTGGACAGCGGATTTCCTCACTCGGAGGTGTTCGATTCTATCTGTCTCCATTGGGGTCTTCCGGAGGTGGACTTGATGGCGTCCAGACTCTACCACAAACTCCCCACCTTCTTCTCTCAACAAGAGATCCACGGGCGTGCGCTGCAGATGCACTGGTGGCACCTTGGGTCGGGTGCTCTCTGTTGTATGTATTCCTTCCTCTCCTTCCCCGAGTCCTGTGCAGAATCAGGATGGAGGGCATCCAGACGATCCTCGTAGCTCCGAATTTCCCTCGTCGTGCGTCGTGCACCGATATCATTCTTCTTCTAGGAGACACCGTTCAGAGCCGATCTTCTCTCTGAGACCTGTCTTCCACCAGCATTTAGAGTTGCTACGTTTGACGGCGTGGCTGTTGAAACCGCCATTCTAAAGCAGCAAGGTTTCCCTGACAAGGTCAATCCACACTATGAGTAAGGTCAGGAAACCAGCGTCGTCTAAAATTTATTATAGAACTTGGAGGTCTTTTCTGTGTTTCAGTGCAGAACGTAACCTCCCTCCTCTAGGCTTCTTTCTTCCCGCTATGCTTTCCTTTCTGCAATCGGGTCTGGATTTGGGTCTTGCTCTTAGTTCCTTAAAGGGACAGGTGTCGGCGCTGTCTAGTGAGGCAGGCCCTAGTTAAGACCTTTCTACAAGAGGTGGCTCACTGTCATGCCTTATCATCCCCCTTTGCCCTCTTGGGTCTTGAACCTTGTCCTTGGTTCTCTCTAATCTGCTCCTTTTGAGCCTCTAAACGCAGTTCCTCTCTGTATTCTTTCCTGGAAGGTTGTGTTCCTGGTGGCAATCACATCCATCAGGCGCGTTTTGGAATTAGCAGCGCCAAGATAAGGCGGTGTCCGCCCGATACCTTCTTTTTAGCCAAAGGTAGTCTCTGCCTTCCATGTCAACTAAGACATTGTGCTCCCTTTGTTCTGCCCCTCTCCCTCACATCCTAGGGAGCGAGCTCTCCATCAGCTGGATGTGGTTCGGGCTTTGAGGATTTTCTTATCCATTTCTAGTTCTTTCTTTCGGGATCACGGCCTACTCGACCAGGGAGGTGGGCGCTTCTTGGACCATGCTTCTGCTTCACAGCTGTGTAAGGCAGCGACTTGGTCTTCCGTGCACACGTTCACCAAGTTTTACCACGTGCATACTTTTGCATCAGCGGACGCTGCTCTCGCCCGCAAGGTCTTGCAGGCAGCAGTGTCTTAAGCTTCCGCGAGGATGTTTTCCATGGGTGTGTGGTTCTTCCCTCCCTGTCGACTGCTTTTGAACATCCCACGGTCCTGTGTCCCCCAATGATACGAGCGAGAAAACGAGATTTTTGTGGACTCACCTGTAAAATCTCTTTCTCGCTTAGTTCATTGGGGGACACAGCTCCCACCCATTGTTTTCTATTTTTGCAGCATGTGGTGGCGGTTGCTATGCCAGTAGGGTCCTCAGTTCTGGTTTGGTCCTACTGGCATTAGTTATGTTATGGTTTGCTTCATGTATGGTTTTTTCCTACTCCTACTGCTTGGGCACAAATTGATATGCTCTCTCCAAGCTGGAGGGGGTATAGCCGGCAGAGGAGGAGCTAACACTTTTCAGCCTAGTGTCGCCTCCTAGTGGCAGCAGCAGCTATACCCACGGATCTGTGTCCCCCAATGAACTAAGCGAGAAAGAGATTTTACAAGTGAGTCCACAAAAATCTAGTTTTTTTTGGTTTCAGAAATGCTATTATTGTGTAAAACTTATAAATAAGAAAAAGTGTACATATTGGGTATTGCCACGTCCGCAACGATCTGCTCTATAAAAATGTCACATGACCTAACCATTCAGGTGAACCATGTAAAAATAAATAAATAAAAACTGTGCTAAAACAACCAATTTTTTGGTCACCTTGCCGAATTAAGTGTAATAATGAATGATCAAGCAATCGTATGTACCCAAATATGGTACCAATAAAAATTTCAACTCTTCCTGCAAAAACGAGCCCCTGTACAAGATGATCTGCAGAAAAATAAAAATAATATGGTGTTCAGAAATGGAGACACAAAAACGTATTTTTTTCCCCAAGAATGCTTTATTATGTAAAACTGAAACAAACAAAGAAAGTAGACATATTTGATATCATTGCGTCCGTAACAACCTGCTCTATAAAAATAGCACATGATCTACCCTGATGAATGTTTTAAAATAATAAAAACCGTGCAAAAGCAGCCATCTTTTTGTTACCTTGCCTCACAAAAAAACGTAATATAGAGCAATTAAAAATATGTACCCCAAAATAGTACCAATAAAACTGGTACATTATCCCCTAGTTCCCGAAATGGGGTTATTTTTTGGGAGTTTCTACTGTGAGGGTGCATCAGGGGGGCTTCAAATGGGACATGGCATCTAAAAACCAGTCCAGCAAAATCTGCCTTCCAAAAACCATATGGCACTACTTTTCTTCTACGCCCTGCCGTGTGCCCTTACATCAGTTTACAACCACATATGGGGTGTTTCTGTAAACCGCAGAATCAGGGTAATAGATAATGAGTTTTGTTTGGCTGTTAACCCTTGATGTGTTAAAGAAAAAAATGGGTTAGAATGGAAAATCTGCCAAAATAGTGAAATTTAGAAATTTAATCTCCATTTTCCTTTAATTTTTGTGGAACACCTAAAGGGTTAACAAAGTTTGTAAAATCAGCCTTTTAAGCCTTCTAAGCCTTTTAACGTCCTAAAAAACTAAAATTACATTTACAAAACAATGCCAACATAAAGTGGACATATAGGAAATGTTAAGTAATAAATATTTTATGAGGTATCACTTTCTGTTTTAAAAGCAGAGAAATTTAAATTTTGAAAATAACGAAGATAATTTTATAAATAAAGGTGAAATATATTGACTCAAATTTACCACTGTTATGAAGTACAATGTGTTATGAGAAAACAATCTCAGAATGGCTTGAATAAGTAAAAGCGTTCCAAAGTTATTACCACATAAAGTGACATGTCAGATTTGCAAAATTAGACCTGGTCAGTAAGGGGGTAAATGGCCCGGTCTGGAAGTGGTTAAGAGGTCCTTTGTTGCACTTTTTTTTTTCAAAAGTGTATCTTAGAACTTACCAGTTTTCTTTCCCAAAAGAGATGGTAATGGAATAGTCTCAAAAAGATCACCTAATTTTAAGAAACCCACCAGCACCAAAAAAAGCACTTGTGTGGTCTGCATTTCACATTTTCCATAGACCTTCAAATAACATCTCGAGTTGGTGTTTTTACCGCAAAAAGACACAATAAAAAGAACTGGGGCAAAGGATGCCAGGAAAAAAAAAACGAGCATGCAGAAAAACATCACTGAAAATGACGATTACACTTACCAGTAATCGGATTTTCCAGACCCCAGAATAAAAAGGTGGAGCCTCTCTCCCACCTCAGTGGTTTGCAGAGCGTGCAAGTGACTCCAACCTAGGTTGGTTCATCTAATTACGTGTATGTATATGTGTGTGTGTATGTGTGTGTGTATATGTGTGTGTATATATATATATATATATAATTTTTTTAACTACACCCCGTGAAACTTAAAACAGAGAACCACGAAACACCAGGGAGGGAGTAAGGAAGGGTGCTGTCGTGGGGTCTGGAAAATCTAATTACTAGTGAGTGTAATCATTTTCCCTTCCCCTCACGACAGCACCACAGAGAGAGATTTCAGAGAAGAATAATACCCCTTCCTTACGGGGGGCCACCACTTGTAGAACCTTCTTACCAAACTGAAGATCAAAGGCAGAATTCAGTTGGAGCCGATAGTGACGGTAGAAGACCCTGTGGCAGCCTTAAAATTTGCTCAATAGAAACATTAGCTCTTTCAGCCCATGAGGTAGAAACTGCGCGAGAAGAGGAGAACTACCTGAAGAGGTGTAAGCCAGGAAAATAACTGTCCTAATCCATCTGGCTAGTGAACTCTTTGAGGCCACCTTACTTAGGCCACATGCACACAGCCGTTGTGTGGCCGTTCTGTGCATTGGGAAACACAATTTGTGGTCCCCAATGCACGGGCAACATCTGTGTGGCGGACGGGATGGATTGAGTCACATTCAACTTGAATGGGTCAGTGATCTGTCCACATCACAAAAAAATAGAATATCTTCTATTTTTTTGCTGTGCGGAGGCACGTTCAGAAACGCTATGGAAGCACTCCGTAGTGCTTCCGTGGGGTTTCTGTGCCTCCGTTCTGCACCGCAGCTTCGGATTGCGGACCCATTCAAGTGAATGGGTCCGCATCCGTGATGCGGGAAGCACACGGCAGGTGCCTGCGTATTGCGGGCCGCAATACGGCAACGGCTGTGTGCATGAGGCCTTATTTTTTTTTTTTTTTTAAACTGTTTTTATTAAGTTTTCAAAATGTTTGAAGAATAGACATATAAACAAGAGCAATGTCGCACTGCCATCAATAATATCCATTTGTACAAGTGCAAAATTATTTGTCAATTGCCTTTTCCATGAGCATACGGATAGTAACAGAAGTCTAACGAAACGGACATTTTCAGACAATCATCCCCTTAAGATATTACGGGAGATATCCCCGAGAAACCAGAACGTTCTAACCAGATACAGTCCCTAGTGGGCTCCCAGGGTCAAGGCAGTGATACCTTGTGAAGGTAATGTAGAGAACAACACAAACAGATAAGGGAAAAGAAAAAGAACCAAAACAAGAACCTAGATGCTCGGGAGTATATGGACGCTGTGGACCCCCCTCCCCCAGCTCATGACAGTAGAAACGGTGATTCGCCAAGTACCGTCTGTTGCAGGAACCACGTAGTCCCTGAAAAGCATTCGTGTATGGCCTTGCGGACATGCAACGGAAGAACATTAATAAAACTTTCCCACACCTGAAAGAAGTGTTCCACTTTATTGTCTTTTTGATGTGAGGCCTCCACCCAGTCCATACGCATGATATAGGAGAGTTTCTCCAAGAACAATCTGAAGGGGGGATTGTGGGCTGTAACCAGACTTGTAGGATCACCTTAGTTCCTGCTACTGCCACAAAATGTAGCAATTTCCTACACCCTGGGGTACAGTTATATTTATCCTTATCTAAATAACCGAACAGCGCCCAAAGCGGGTCACGCGGGGTAAAAGTGGTTAAGTGTGTGTTAGTGAAGGTGATGATTTTGTCCCAGAACTGTTGTATCATTGGGCAGTCCCATAGACAGTGGTAAAGTCCTGCATCCGAGGCCCCACATTTAAAACAGTTGTTGGAATCGTATATGCCCATTCTAAACCCCCGTCTCGGAGTCAGATAGGACCTGTGGCAGATTTGTAGGATCATCTCTGTGTATCTTGCTACGGGTAAGTGTTTGTATGAGAACTCCAATGCCCGGAGTATCGTTGAAGGGGTAGCCTGTGGCACCTCCGCCTGCCATCTAGTCATAGGGGCTGTAGATGCGGAGTAGTCAATTGGTACATGGAGGAACTGGTAGTTTGATGAAATCTGTTTCTTTCCCTCGTTGAGGTTCGAGAACCATCGTCTAAAATATGGGCTCCATTCGGAGTCCGCCATGGCGGAAATGACTCTAGTGATATAACTTTTCGCTTGTAAGTATGGGAAAAAGGTGAAAACTATATGTGGGTATTCCTTCTGCAGGTCCTGGAGCGGTTTAACCGTTCGTGTTTGCGCGCTGATGAGTTTGTCAATGCTAGTGATACCGTGCGATTGCCAGCATTTAAATGTGGGGTGGGAACAGGGGCGTAACTACGAGTGACTGGGCCCCACAGCAAATTTTTGTATGGGCCCCCCCCTGCGCTTCGCAGCCTGTGTGGGCACAGATAAGGGCCATGGCCCAGGGTGCAGACAGGGGCCACGGAGGTGCAGACAGGGGCCGGGGGGGCACAGAAAGGGCCAGGGTGGCGCACACAGGGTCCAAGGGGGCAGAGACAAGGGCCAGGGAGGCACAAACAGGTGCCAGGGTAAGCACAGATAGGGGCAAGGGAGGCGCAGACGGAGGCCAGAGGGGCACAGACAGGGGCCAGGGGGCACAGACAAAGGCTGGGGGGGGCACAGATAAGGGCCAGAGGGGTGCGACAGGGGCCAGGGAGGCGCAGACAGGGGTCAGGGGCATACAAAGGCCAGGGGCGCAGACAGGGGCCATAAAGACGCAAACAGGGGCCAGGGAGGCGCAGACAGGGGCCTGGGGAGCCACAGGCCAGGGAGGGTACAGACAAGGCCCATAGGGCGCAGTCGGGTCAGGGGCTGTGCTGAAAAAGCCAGGGGATGCACAGACAGGGGACAGAGCTGACAAGGGCAGGGGGGCCTGTGAACTAGGGGCTGGGAAAAGATGGTGGGTCCACACCACTGAGAGCCAGGACAGGTGAATGGAGGAGCGGCAGCATTGGGGGGGGGGGTCATTGGAGGGGGCACCGCACTGTATGTGCAAACTTTATTAGATAAGCAACCAGGAGACAGTAGTCCATGACAGGTGAACAGCGCAGCAGCACAAGATGACAAAGGCAAGGGGGGCAGTGGGCACACAGGCAGAACAGCCGGCATAGACACATACTGTACCTGAAAAGCCCAGCACAGTGACTGATGTCCGTTCGCTGCTCTGCTTCCTACCATGCTGCTCCTGACCTCTTCTTGCCTGTAGTCGCGCTCTTTCTCCCGCCTGCCACTCCCTCAGGTCAGGACTTACTTAGTGGGCGGGGGCCCGCTGGGGGGGGCGGGGGGGATGGGTTCATTAGCGGGGGTTCGCCTGGTCGGATGATGGACAGGCCGGTGCACTGTATGTGAAGGGGCCCGGGCCCGGCCTGGACTGACAAACTTTATTATTATTATCTCTAGAGAAACTTGGTGTCATGCTGCTGGGTGCCGGGCCCCGAAGCAGCCCGGGCCCCGAAGCAGCCGCTTCCCCTGCTTCCCCGATAGTTACGCCACTGGGTGGGAAGATCCGTTCTGAAAGGAGGGATTCCTTACTAACGTCAGATGCACCGAAAATGACGCATGCAATTTGCACAGACCTCTTGCCCTGTACCACGCCCTCCATGTCGTCATGAGGAGGGGGTTCGTTTTAACCGCTTGTGGAAGATCCCCGAACGAGAGATGCAATAGGTTCGATAACGCAATATGTGGAACAAAGGCTTGATCTAGCGTAACCAGAGTATATTTTGACGTAGAATGCAGCCAGTCTCGCACCACTCGCATTAGAGCTGCAATGTTGTACAGTCTGATATCAGGAAGTTTAGGCCCCCATTTAGTTTTGGTTGTCGCAGTGTGTGCCAAGCTATTCTAGGGCGTCTCCCATTCCAAACAAATGTCCTATACAGGTAGTTTATCCTTTTCTCGTCTTTAGGCCGAAGGCAGATAGGCAACATCTGGAGTATATACAATAGTTTGGGAAACTCTGACATCTTAAGTAGGTTTGTCCTCCCTACATAGGAAAGTGTGAAATGCTTCCAGCTCGCCAGGTTCGACTCCAGAGAGGAGAGATATGGTCCTATGTTACAGTTATATAATTGGGATGGATTTTTAGGGATAGAGACCCCTAGGTATGTTATTGACTCATTTTTCCATGAAAATGGGAAGGCCCTTGTCCACATCGGTCTCCTGGGTCCGCTCACTAGCAGTGCTTCTGTTTTGTCCAAGTTAATGGTATATCCTGATAATACACCAATATCCCGGATCTCAGCCAACAAAGCGTTCAGTGAATTTTCAGGATCGGAGATCATCAGCAGGACATCGTCCGCAAATGCCGCCGCTCTCAATTCTGTGTTACCTATCGTCACCCCACGAAAGCTATGCGTGGAGTGAATATGGTACAGGAGCGGGTCCAGGGACAGATTAAACAAGATGGGGGAGAGGGGCATCCCTGCCTTGTGCCCCTAAAGAGGTCGAGGACTCCCGAGTTTTTCCCGTTGATAGTTATCACAGTGGTGACATCAGTATAGGTGTTAGTCACAAATTGTCTAAAACCGTTTCCAAAGCCTCGAATTTCCAGGAGGGTTTGTAGGAAGGACCAAGACACCAGTAGTCGAAAGCCTTCTCGGCGTCTAAGCCGAGAAGGAGTATTTGTGGTCGTGTGGGTCCCGTGCCGCGACCGTTGCTGCCACTACTCTGCGGACATTATGAACCGCGTGCCTCCCTTGGGTGAAACCCATCTGGGTGGGGTGGATTAAGGTCGGGATAAAGGTTTGCATCCTATTTGCGATAATCTTAGCTAAGAACTTGTAGTCTTGGTTCATTAAGGTGATCGGCCTGTAGGATTGTGGTAGGTCGGGATTCTTGTTAGGTTTGGGAAGCACTATCACCCTCGATTCTGTAAACCTATCTACCCCCGCCCCTCTTTGTATATTTGCGAGTACAGCGTGGCCAAGGTTGGAATAATCTCTGGAGCTAATATCTTATAATACTCCGCCGTTAGGCCGTCCGGCCCGGGTGTTTTGCGATTGTGGGATTCAGAAATGACTCGTTTCACCTCCTCCTCAGTAATGTCAGCGTCTAAGAACGCCTTTTGTTCCTCGGACAGGGAGGGCATGGATAGGGAGTTCAAGAAGGACTGATTTCTCCCCTGGTCTGTGGGGAGGCCCTATAAAGGTCCTCATAGTATTTAAAAAGCCCTCTAATATGTCATCAGTAGTGGAGTATAGGCGGCCGGTCTCAGGGCACTTGATTCGTGCTATTGGTTTAGCGCTTTTGAAAGGTTTAGTGAGGGAGGCCAGCAGGGTTCCTGCTCTGTTGCCCCAGCGGAAATATTTGTTCTGCGTGCACCGGGTAAACCAGTGTGCCTGACCCTGGACAAATGTATCTAGCAGTGATTTAGCATCTATGAACGCCTGTTTCGTTTGAGGAGTGGGGACTCTGAGTGGGTTTTCTGAGCTGATAGAAGGTCGCAATGTAACTGATTAAAACGGTCCCTCGCCTTTTTTTTCTTGTGAGCTACGTAGGCTATTATATGTCCGCGCATGACCGCCTTGGAGGTTGCCCATAGCAGCGGGGTTTCATCAAGATGCACGTCATTGTCATCCAAGAAAGTAGACCAGTGGACCTTAAGATATGTCCCAAAGTCCTCTGACTCAGAGAGGTAAGTGGGGAACCTCCATAGGCGGGATTTTATTTGTGGTTGCAATGCCTGAATCGTGGCCGTAACAGGTGCATGGTCCGAAATTAATATCGGATGTATAGTGGTATCTAGCAGGTTATCCAGCAGGGTAGTGGAGGTCAGAATCAAATCTAGTCGTGAGAATGAGTCATGGGTTTTGGAGTAACAGCTATATTCCCGAGTGTTATCATGGGTCGTTTCTCCATATGTCACATAAATGTAACCTGTCCATCATTTGTAGTATCGCTGGGAAGCCGGTGAGGTTTGTGATCTGTGGTGCGATCTGTCTAAGCTCGGATCTAATGTGGCATTAAAATCTCCTGCTATCATGTGTTTGCGTGTCGCTCGGTCGGTGAGTAACTCTGATATTTTGGTAAAAAAGCTGGGCTTGGGGAATTGGGGGCATATATGTTTAGTAGGGAGTATGGTACTCCTTCTATCAATACGTCCAAAAGGAGGTAACGTCCCGCTGGATCTATTGAGGAGTTCTGTATTTCATATGTTAGCCCACGTCTGAACAGAATCGCCACCCCTCTGGATTTAGAGGTGTGTGAGGCCGTCAGACATTCAGAGAGCCAAGGGGCCTTGAGTATGGACTGGGAGGATTTCTTCCAGTGTGTTTCTTGGAGAAATATAATGTCTGGTTTAAATCGCTTAAGATGTGTCACAACTTTTCTTCTCTTAGTTGGGGTATTTAACCCTGCCACATTCCATGTGAGCAGTTTTAAATATGGTGAGGTAGTGTAACTGGGTGAGGTGGATTCAGGTGTGGTACTCATCTGGCCAGGGGGTAAGCGGTAGTCATCGGAAGGGTCAGTCACATTAGGATCCTCTCCCACCCGTCCCAGCGAGCGAGTAGGAATGGCGGTATGCGGTAGAGGAGGGGGTCCCAGGTCCCGAGCATCGCAGTTATTAATCTGAAATAAAAACACAACTTGTAGTAAACAAAAATAAACATTAGTGGATGTTGAGTGGCATCCCTTGGTAGGCATTCAAGTACAA
This sequence comes from Bufotes viridis, assembly GCA_033119425.1. Lineage (NCBI taxonomy): Eukaryota > Metazoa > Chordata > Amphibia > Anura > Bufonidae > Bufotes > Bufotes viridis. The sequence goes on along the minus strand of CM065592.1, from coordinate 285,742,796 downwards.
TTCAAAAAGCAGAAAAAGAGAACAATTGAGGTTAGGAGGTTCTCCCCAATGTGCGACGAACGTTCATCCCGCATCAGGTTGGCCGAAGAATCCTCTGGCTTCCGCTGGGTCGTCAAACAGGTGTGTGCGGCCCTCGTGTTGAACTCGCAGCTTCGCTGGGTACAGGAGCTGGAAACGGATGTTGCGGTCATGGAGGTAGCTGCATATTCCCACGAACATCTTTCTTTTCTGTGTCACCATAGCTGAAAAGTCCTGGAAAAGGAGTATTTTCTGGCCGTCTATCACTAGTTGTCGTTGGTTACGGTAAGCTCTGAGAATCTTTTCTTTAGTGGCCCAGTGGACGTATTTAGCAATTGCGGGTCTAGGGCGACCCCCTTGGTCTCTAGGTGGTCCTATTCTGTGTGCCCTCTCCACTATCATAGGGTCAGTCGGCAGGTTAAGCTGTAAGGCCTGCGGAATTTTTAGCGCCAGATAAGCTGTTAGCGCCTCCCCACTCACCGATTCCGGAATTCCCACAAATCGGAGATTGTTTCTCCGGTCCCTGTTCTCCAGATCTTCTAACTTCTCTTTAAGCAGTGTCTCAGTGGCTTCACACTGTCTTATCGAGGCCAGTGCCGCCTCAATGTTGGTTTCTCCTGTCACCACTCTGGTTTCTAGGTCTGTGATCCTTTGCGTGTTAGCGGTGATCTGAGCCATAGCAGAGTTAATGGAGGCATGTAGGACGTCAAATCTTTTGTCAAAGAGTGGCAACAGTAGGCGTGTCACTTCTTGCGCCACTGCCGCGGCCTGTGCGTTGTCCTGGGGTGGACGAGGAGACGGGCTGTGTGGAGGCGAAAGATTTGGCGGCGTGATATCATCTGTAATCATTTCTTGCGAGGAGAGCGGCGACTCAGGGGCTTGTTCATCCGCTTGGGGCGATGAAGGTGTTTGTTTATTCCTCAGCGTAGGTTTGTTGGGGACTTTAGGTGGTTGAGATTTGGAAGCCATTTGACTTGGCTGCGTCTTGCGTTGCTGTCTCTGTGGCTGGGGACCCATAAGGAATTTGTCCATTCCTGTGCCCTGTGCAGAGAGGGTGAGGGTGGTCGGACAAGGGGGTCTTAAAAGAACCAGATCCTTACATTGGGAGGGTAGACCTCGCTTTTACTGGAGTCTTTTATGGCATTTGATACAGAGGTCTATGGCTGCTGGAGAAGTGACCAACTGGCAAGATGGTGCTCAGTGTTTTGCGTGGTTGTACGGCTTCACCACTGGAAAGTATTGGGATCCCACGTGGTCAGGGGTCTTGCAAGCGGGGTCAACAGAGGGTAGTTGCCCGGTCCAGATGGGAGCAGCGGGCTGTGATATGCCCCTAGTCCGTAGGGAGTCAAGGTCCCAGGATCTGGTAGCAAGCTGTGTAGACACCCAGCAAGATATTTAAACCAGTAGGAAGAAAGAACTAAGTATGGCCATAAAGAGTTAAAGCAGCTTCAATATTAGTGGTAGATGGTGTTATACCGTGATACACCACTAGGTGTCACTGTTTGCTCATGAAGTCTCTATGTGGAGAGAAATGAGGGGAACTTCAGCATGGACCGGGAAGTGCCATCTTGAAAGTACTTACAAGTCCCTCGTGCTGCAGGTATTGTAGCTTCTTCTCTCCAGGAGGGGGTTCTGAGGGGGATCGCTGGCCTCTCTGGCTAATGCAGTATGTCCCAGCTGCTGGTGTTGTACAGAGGGAGTGGGAGGGTGCAGATCTCGGTGGTGAGGAGTTTCTGGTCCTGGCGCTCCTACCCCCTCCCGGGAGGCCACCCACTTGGTGCTTCAATGCAGGTACCGGCTCTGTTGCTGGCCCCAACGATCGGGGTTGAAGGGGCCCTGCTGCAGTGAGCGGGTGCAGGCCGCGTAGTTGAGCGGCCTATACAAGTGCTATGCAGCTCACTGCTGCAGACTCCAGGGCAATAAGAACTGTGGCCCTCTGATCAGCGTGTCCTAGAGGGTTTGTCCTTTCTTTGTAGCTCTGCCTGTCGTCCTGTTGGACGCAGATGGCGGCAGATTCTTTGGCTGCTGAGGAGGACGCTGTTAAAACGCGGCCATACTTGATGTCCCGCCCCCGGAAGTCCGCATGAGGCCTTATTTATGCCAGAAAAGAGAACAAATAGCGCAGAGGACTTTCTCCAATCCTCGATTACCTCCAGGTGACGTAAAAGGTATCTCCTAACATCCAGGGAGTGGAAAACTCTTTCCTTCTAGTTCTTGGGTTTATCAAAAAAAAGTTGGAAGGACTATCTCCTGGAGTCTGTTGCATTTGTAAGGAACCTTAGGTAAAAAGGAAGGATCTGGTCTAAGAACTACCCTATCATCCAGGATGGACATAAAGAGAGGATTGATAGAGAGAGCCTGAATTTTGCTGAACCTTCTTGCAGAGGTTAAAACTATCAATAGGACTAACTTAAAGGTAAGGAGCTTCACTGAACAAGAGGGTCAATGGTTCAAAGGGAGGCCTAGTCAAAGCATTTAATACTAGACTTAGATCCCATGGGGGAATCCTGGGCGCCTTAACCAGAATAATTCTATCCACTGCTTTGAAGAACCTTACCACGCAGGGGTCAATGGCAAAATTTAGACCAAAAAGGGCTGACAGGGCCGAAACCTGAACTTTAAGTATTATTTGCTAACCTCAGAGACAAAACCCTCTGGAGAAACTCCAGGATCTGAATGACCGAAGTCTCAGAGCGCAAAGAACCTGCCTTGATCCCCTGAAAATTCTAAGAATTTTTTCTAAACCCTAGCATAGATGGAAACTGTTAGGCCTCTTTCAGACGGGCGTTGCGGGTGAAGCGGAAAACCCGCGCGAGTAGGTACGCAATTTCAGTCAGTTTTGACTGCGATTGCGTTCCATTGTTCAGTTTTTTCCTCGTGAGTGCAATGTGTTTTGCACGTGTGTGAGAAAAAACTGAATGTGGTACCCAGACCTGAACTTCTTCAGTGAAGTTTGGGTTAGATGTTGTGCAGATTTTATTATTTTCCGTTATAACATGGTTATAAAGCAAAATAATAGCATTCTTAATACAGAATGCTTACTTAAGTTTGGCTTAAGGGGCTAAAAATATACAAAAAAATTAACTCACCTCATCCAATTTATTGCACAGCCAGGCATCATCTTCTTTCGTCTTCTTTGAGGACCTGCAAAAGGACCTTTGATGACGTACTTGCGCTTACCACGTGGTGAGCGCGGTGACGTCAGCGCAGGTCCTGCTGAATAAAGATGAATCCCTCTGTCTTTATTCAGCAGGACCTGTGCTGATGTCACCACGCTCACTGCGTGGTGAGCGCAAGTACGTCATCAAAGGTCCTTTTGCAGGTCCTCAAAGAAGAAGAAGGAAGTTGATGCCCGGCTGTGCAATAAATTGGATGAGGTGAGTTAATTTTTTTGTAAATTTTTAGCCCCTTAAGCCACATTTAAGTAAGCATTCTGTATTAAGAATGCTATCCTGAAAGAAGATGATGCCCGGCTGCGAGATGGTGAGTTAATTTTTTTTTTTTTTAACCCCTTAAGCCACATTTAAGTAAGCGTTCTGTATTAAGAATGCTATTATTTTCCTTTATGACCATGTTATAAGAGAAAATAGTACAGTATATTGACTTTTATCAATTTACTTAAATCATCTTCTAGCAACCATGCGTGAAAATCGCATTGCATCCGCACTTGCTTGTGGATGCTATGCGATTTTCACGCAGCCCCATTCATTTCTATGGGGCCTGCGTTACATGAAAAACGCAGGATATAGAACATGCTGGGATTTTCACGCAACGCACAAGTAATGTGTGAAAATCACCGCTTATCTGCACAGCCCCATTGAAGTGAATGGGTCCGGATTCAGTGCGGGTGCAATGCGTTCACGTCACGCATAGCACCTGCGCGGAATTCTTGCCCGTGTTAAAAGGGCCTTAGGGCTGTTTCACACGAGCGGATGCCGTGCGTGACATCCGCTGCGGGAATCAGAGCCAAGACCTGCTGCGGACAGCAGAAGCATGGAGCAGTAACATGATTGATAATGCTCCGTGCCTCTCTGTGATCTTTTTACTACAAAATCACATTGACAACTTTATCTCACTGTGATTTTGTAGTAAAAAGGTCAGAGAGAGGCATAGAGCATTAACAATCATGGAATGCTCCGTGCTTCTGCTGTCCGCACAGGGTCTTGGCTCTCATTCATGCAGGGGATGTCACGCACGGCATCTGCTCGTGTGAAACAGACCTTACAGCTTTCCTACTTTTTAGTAAGGTGGATGCTTTCTAGAGCTTCCGAAAACCCCTGTCTAATCAGTAATGACCTTTAAAATTCCAGGCCGTAAGGTGTAGGCCCCTGACATTTGGATGACAAACTGGGCCCCCTGTATCAGAACGTCGGGGATTTCTGGAAGAATCCAGGGGTCTGTTATTGACATGGACCTTAGGAGAGAGAACCATGCCCTTCTCAGCCAGAAGGAGGCTATCATAATCTTTCTTGCACCTTTTGTCTCTGATCTTTTTCAGAACTAGTGGAATAAGCTGGACGGGAGAAAAAGCGTAGTCCAAGGCCTCATGCACACGAACGTATATTTTATCAGTTTACGTTCCGTTTCCGTATTTCCGTTTAAAGAGAGAACATGTACTATTATTGTCCACATAACGGACAAGGATAGTACTGTTCTATCAGGGGCCAGCTGTTCTGTTCCGCAATAAATGGAATGCACACGGATGTCATCCACATTTTTTGTGGATCCATTTTTTGCGGACTGCAAAGTACTGAAAAAGCTATACAGTCGTGTGCAATAGGCCTAAGGGGAAACCCCATTTCTAAAGGAGAGCATCCACCGCATCTGGGAATTCTCTCTGGTTGAGAGAGGAAAACCTCTCCACCTTTCTGTTTATTCTGGGGCCAAAAAGATTGATGGATGGAGACCCCCACATCCTGACTATGTCCGAAAAAACTGAAGGGTTCAGAGACCACTCCCCCTGTCTCAGCTGATGACTGCTCAGGAAGTCTGCCTGGAAGTTCTCCTTGCCTCTTATGTGGAGAGCAGAAATATGACTGACCTTCCGCTCCAGATCTGCTTCTTTCATGAGGGAAACTGATTTTTGTTCCCCCCTGATAATTTATGTAAGCTACAGCTGACTGATTGTTCGACATTAACCTCACATGTATCAAATGAATAAAGGGTATTGCGGTTTCCAAGGCCAGACTTATAGCCATCAACTCCTTTCTGTTTGAGGAGAATGTTTTCTGTACAGGTGACCACTGCCCTTGAATAAACTGGTCCAAAAAATGTACCCCCACCCCCAAGGGCTGGCATCTGTCGTCAAAATCACTGGATTGGAACGACTCCCCTGACTTAGAGGATCTGTCCTGGTGGGAAGACAGCACAAATCTAACATTTTCCTTTAAATTACCATCCTTGAGTCCAAAGATCCCCCACTCTTTTTTAGTGCTAGAAGAATCTCTGCCTGTAGCTGCCGAGCATGAAACTGGACCAATTCTACCGCTGGAATACAGGAGGTCAGTGACCCCAGGACTGACATGACTTTCCGAATAGTCGGGCTCTGGGATGATTTCAGCATCTGCAACTTTGTATGGAAATGGGATATCTTTTCTTTGGTCAGAAAAACTCTCTGGACTACCAAATCCAAGAGAAGACCCAAAAACACCTGATGAATTTCCGGCACAATTAGGGATTTTTTTAGATTTATCATCCAGCCTTAATCTGCCAAAATTCTCGTCACCTGTTGCATCACCATCATACAGTCCCGCTGAGAGCCTGCTATAATGAAAAAGTCGTCCAATTAAGGCAGGAATAAAATGTTCCCTTATAAATGAGGCTGCTTCTGCTATCACCTTTGTAAATATTCTGGGGGCCATACAGATGCCAAACGGAAGCGCCTGAAACTGAAGGTGACGAATACTCTGCCAGTCTGAGGAACTGCGGATGCAAGGGGTGTATGAGGACGTGATAATAACGAGATTTTTGTATAACTTACCAGTAAAATCTCTTTCTCGCTCTTCCTTGGGGGACACAGGACCTTGGGTATAGCTCAGCTCCCTAGGAGGCGTGACACTAAGTAGAAACTGTTAAGCCCCTCCTCCAGCAGCTATACCCCCAGCCTGGAGTGAGAGACTGCCAGTTGCGTGTCCAAGTAGTGAGAAAAGGCAAAGTCCAACAAGTGGAAACAACAAGCCAACTACCCAACGGGGTAAACCAAGTCCAACAGTGTAGAAAAAACCAAATGAATGGGTGGGTGCTGTGTCCCCCAAGGAAGAGCGAGAAAGAGATTTTACTGGTAAGTTATACAAAAATCTCGTTTTCTCGCCCATTTTCCTTGGGGGACACAGGACCTTGGGACGTGCGAGAGCAGTCCAAGAAGGGAGGGACCACAGCACCAAGGCAAAGCACCCGTAGGCAGCAAGGAACTGCCGCCTGCAAAACCTAGCTGCCCAAGGCAGCAGCCTGCGATGCATGAGAATGCACCCCGTAGAACATGAAATGCAAGAAGACTGTGGCCGCCTTGCCCAACGTTCGGCCGAGCCCAATGGCTCTAGGCCCAAGCGGCACCGACCGCTCTGGCGGGACGAGCGGTGACACCAAAAGGCGGAACCTCGCCCTTGGTGAGGCAACCTCAGCAATGGCCAAGTTGATGAAGCGGGTAAAGCCACCTTGGAGGCCTGCAACCCTTCATACGGAACTTCCGGAACAAAAGGAGAGTCCAAGCGCCGAAGGAGCTGGTGATCTCCCAGGAAAACCCCCGACCCAAAGAACGTTTCAGCAGCACCGAGTCCGTTCCCAGGGGTGGGAAGGGAAAGACGAAGGTCTCGTCGAGACGAAGGCAGATACCACCATCAAAGGGAAGGAACGGACGGAATTGTCCAGAGAAGGACAGAAAAAAAGGGTCCGGAACCAGAGAGGCCGGTAAGACGGACACCCGACGGAGAGACATGATAGCCACAAGGAATACGACCTACAGTATAGAAGGCGTACAGGATGGCCGAAAAGGAATACGACCTACAGGACAGAAGGCGTAGAGAGAGATCTCCTGTAACGGCTCAAAGGTGGAAGCTCAGAACGCCGAGAGCACAGTATTTAGCTTCCCGGGCGGTACCGGGGAATGGTACGTAGGCACCAATGAGCCAACCCGCGGACGAAGGTCTGGACAAGCCTGAGAAGGGCCAGGGAACGCTGAAAGAGGATGGAGAGTGCCGACACTTGACCGTTCAGGGAAGGAGTCTCCGTCCCAGGTCCAGGCCGGACCGGAGAAAAACATAACTTTGGGGAGAGAAGGCGGAGTGGGGGAAAGCAGCTTCCCCCAGAACCGCAAGTAAGATCTCCAAGTCCGAGAATAAATCCTGGACGAAGCAGGGCTAGTAGCGGAAACCAGCGCGATCAGACGCAGACCAGCAGCACAGGTGGAAGAGTCCGGCAGGTTGGTCCCATCGGCCCACAGGCAACTGCGTCCCATAGCCACCCGGATGGGGGAGCAGAACCGAAGGGGTCCGTCCAGCATCCGACAGATTCCAGGATAAATCAGGTTAAAGTCCATGCCGATGGTGCCACCGGAGAAAGAGGTTCAACCGTCCCGGTGAGGGAGAATCAAGTACAATCGAGGACCGAAAAATGTTCCTCAAGTAACAACGTGAAGAGAGCCTGGCTGTAGAATGCAAGGTCGCTACCCACAGTACAACCGGAACATAGTAGTTACGGAGCCATTGGCAGGTAAGGTAGAGAATAACGAACCTCAAGGAGGATGAGGTAATCGAGGACACAATCCCTACCTCAGACCCGAGAGAACGGATCACTAACACAGGGAGTAAGAGGTTAAGGCCTACCAGTCAAGGCCGACATGGCAAGGAAAGGCAAGTGCCGGAAGTACTACAGTTGCTGACCGTTAAGGCCCAAATCCAAGGCCGGGGGTCAACCGACTGAAAAGGCAAGGTACATCAGGACCACTGCCAACAACGGAAAACGCAAACTGTCACCTGAGCGGGAGGACAGACACGGTAGGCACGGTAAGTGGCATACGACCAGTACAACCAGTGTGAATGAGGGAGACGTTCTGAGGCCACAACAGGAACCCTGGAAACATCCAAGTCAACAACCATACTCCCCCGAGGAGAGGGCGGTGAAGGAACAGCCTCTGAAGCCTAGCCGGGGCAAAAACCAATCGGAGGGATATACCCGAGCGGGAGCCAAAACCGAGCTGGTGAGAAGAAGCCGACGAGGCAGACTCCGGCATAACCCCTCCCGCCGAAGGGGGAAGTGGGTAACAGGGTAGGACAGCTCGAGGCAGAACACCCAATACTCTGTGTGTCGCCTGGCTCACCGCCTCACGGAGGCGAAAACCGTGGACACCCCAGGCGGAGGTCCCATGGACCAGGCATAACTGAAGCACCCAAGAGAAGCCGGGTGACCCACCAGAGGAGAGTGGCTCGAACCGGCAGCAGAGCGGCACCAAGTGCGGAGGGCACCCATAGGGAGGACTCATACCACGCCACATCCGAAGAGGAGGGAGTGGTACCGGTGGAAGGGCCAACAAGCATGGAGGGTACCGCCACAAGCGGAACCGCAGAATACTGTCCAACCCCGACAAGTACGTCATGGGAAGGAGGAGGGGGGAGGGGGGGAACATACGTATGGACAACCCCATAAGTTGTGAGAATGTCAACCCACGTACTGTAGGAGAAGGCATATATGGCCCATACAATGCACAGAGAGTGCATAAATGTCCACCTACTTCAAAACAATTCTGCAGTGCCCCACCTCATCTACAGAAGTGCAATATGCCGCCTAGAAGGGAGTCATGCACAAGACTAGAATAGTAAGTAGGTGACTGAACGCCAGCAGCCCGCCTGGAGAAGGGGGGTATGCCCGGGCAGACACTGCCATCGGCAAGAGAGTAAAGGACCGGCCAAGAGGGGGGGGGGCCACACAGTATCCAGTAGGAACGCAGGAAGTCCGCCCAGGGAAGGGGGAACATGGACGTGGGCACGTTGCATTAGTGATGGTGCAATAATACACCCAACACCGAAACCCGTGAGTTCACGACTAATCCGCCAAAAAAAGGGGGGGGGGGGGGAGGCATGCGCGAGGCCAGCTCAGCGAGTACAACATCAGCCCTGAGTCCAGTGAGCGTTCATGCACATGGTCAGCACCGCCCCGGTAGGGGCGCAAGCATTCCTCCCAAGGAAGGGGGACATGCTCAAGGCCAACAATGCATCTGGTGAGATTGCGGATTCCACCTAAGGAAGAGGGGGGGGGGGGGCATGCACAATGCCAACACCGCAGTCAGAGATAGTGCAAGCACCCCACCGAAGAAGGGGTTCATGCGCATGGCCAGCAGCACACCTGCGAGGGAACAAATACAGTCAGTGAGAGCGTATTATGCCGCCAGAAAGGGAGGCATGTACATGGCCGGTAGCGAATCCAGCGAAATAGTAGAATTCCGCCTATGGAAGGAAGTAGTGCGCGTACCCAGCATCGTATGCAGCGAGAGTGCAGCATTCCGCCTATGGAAGGGGAGAAGGCATGCACATGGCCGGCAGCGGATCCAGTGAGAGTGAAAACCATCTAGGAAGGGGTAGTGTACGTGGCCCGTACCGTAGCCGGTGAGAGTGCAGTATGCCGCCTATGAAGGGGAGTCATGCACGTGGCTGGTAGCGGATCTAGCGAGAGTGCAGCGTCCGCCTATGGAAGGAGGTCGTGAACATGTCCAGCACCGTAGCCGGTGAGAGTGCAGTATTCCGCCTATGAAGGGGAGTCATGCACGTGGCTGGTAGCGGATCTAGCGAGAGTGCAGCGTCCGCCTATGGAAGGGGGTCGTGCACATGTCCAGCACCGTAGCCAGTGAGAGTGCAGTATTCCGCCTATGGAAGGGGGTCATGCATATGGCCAGCAGCGCATCCAGCGAGAGTGCAGTATTCCGCCTATGGAAGGGGGTCATGCACATGGCCAGCACCGTATTTAGTGAGAGTGCAGTGTTCCGCCTGTGGAAGGGGGTCATGCACATGGCCAGCATCATATTCAGTGAGAGTGCAGTATTCCGCCTGCGGAGGGGGGTCATGCACGTGGCCAGCACGCTGCACATGGCCAGCACCACATTCAGTGAGAGTGCAGTAATCCGCCTGTGGAAGGGGGTCATGCACATGGCCAGCACCATATTCAGTGAAAGTGCATCATTCCGCCTGCGGAGGGGGGGGGGGGGGTCATGCATGTGGCCAGCACGCATCCAGTGAGAGTGCAGAATTCCGCCTATGGAAGGGGGGCATGCACATGGCCAGCACCATATTCAGTAAGAGTGCAGTATACCGCGTATGAAATGGGGGTCATGCACGCAGCCAGCACCGTATCCAGGGAGGGTGCGATAATCCACCTACGGAAAGGGGGTCATGCACAGGCCAGTACTGTAACCAGTGAGGGTGTGGATTCCGCCTATAGGAATGGGGTCACGCACCCAGCCGACTCTGTACTCCGGCGGGAAAGGGACATGTACCTGGCCAGCACTGTATCCTGGAAGAGGGCAAGGTCCACACAGATGGGGAACCTGCGCGTGGCCAGCGCCGGATCTGGGGAGGTTAGGCTGCAGCCGGCTCAGCCAAGCAGATACGGATTTTTTTTATTTTTTTTTAATAATAAAAACCAGCCTCTCTGAGAGGCAGGAGAGGGGGCCCATACAGGCCCATAAGGAGGCCCGGGTCCTAGAGGGCTTCCTTTGGATGGGAGCCGGCCCCTAAGAGGAGAAACAGAGAGGTCTAGTACGTCTATGTTGTCCCTGATGATCTAGAAGAAAAGGAAAAAATAAAATAAAATCAAAAATAAAAATGACAAGAAGCAGCCCTGCAGAGCAGGGAATGTCTTGCCTCCTTGGACACTAAGAAAAAACTGGCAGTCTCTCACTCCAGGCTGGGGGTATAGCTGCTGGAGGAGGGGCTTAACAGTTTCTACTTAGTGTCACGCCTCCTAGTGAGCTTAGCTGAGCTATACCCAAGGTCCTGTGTCCCCCAAGGAAAATGGGCGAGAAAATAGTCTTTCAGATCTAAGAATGCCATAAAACAATTGGGATACAGTAGATGAACTGCTGATTTTAGTGTCTCCATCTTGAATTTTTGATTTATAATCGGGAGGAAAGAGTAGTCTGATTTCTTTACCAGAAATAGAGGAGAGTAGAACCCCTTTTTCTGTTCTGCCACTGGAACTGGAATTAGAACCTGCTTCTCTCTAAGACTTCTACCTGCATAGCAGACATTCCTAGTGACGAACCTTGAGCCTTTGTGACCATAAATCTCTGAGGTGGTTTTGAACAAAAATCTAATCTTAAACCTTCTCCTATGAGCCCCATGACCCATTTTCTCGCTACTTTTTCCCATGTGGGAAGAAAGAACCTCAGTCTTCCTCCCACAGCACCCCTGGCGTCATTGCTGAGGGGGTTTCTTGTTTTCCTGTTGCAAAACTACAACTCCCATCAGGGCCGGCGCGTCCTATAGGCTGACTATGCAGCCGCGTAGAGCGCCCCTTGGGAAGGACTGACAGGCGGTGTGCACACAGTGTGCGCTTCCTATCAGTCCGCCCGGGTACAGGAGACTAAAGCTCCTGTACCCATGGAGCATACAGCGCCGGCCACGCTACACCAGAAGTAAGGGGGAGATTGAGAAAGAGGATGACAAGGGGGAAGATTGAGAAAGAGGATGACAAGGGGGAGAGATTGAGAAAGAGGATGACAAGGGGGTGATTGAGAAAGAGGATGAATGACAAGGGGGGAGGGTGAGAAAGAGGATGACAAGGGGGGGGGGGTTGAGACAGAGGATGACAAGGGGGGGGGAATGAAAAGGGGGGAAAGAGAATGACGAGGGGGAAGAGAATTACATGGGGGGAGAATGACAAGAAAAGGAGAGAGAATTACATGGGGGAGGAAGAAGAGAATGACATGGGGGGAGAGAAAACTGGCGCTAGTTAAAGGGGTTCTGCAGTTTATTTAAACTGATCGGTGGGGTCCGACATTGGCAGTAGCGCCTCGGCCTTCTCGCTGTTTACTGCAGGCGCAGTGATGTCACGACTAATATCACTGGCCTTGGCGGGGTTAAGCTCTGTTCACTTTAATGAAGCTTAGCCCCACCCAGGCCAATGATACTAATCGTGACGTCACTGCGAGAAGGCTGAGGCGCTAATGCCAGCGCCGTTGCCTTCTTAAACAGCTAATTGGCGGGGGTCCCGGGTATCGGACCCCTGTCGATCAGTTTAAATAAACTGCAGAACCCCTTTAATATATGGGTGGGGCATTGTGATGTCACATGGGGGGGGGGGCGGCAAACTTTTCTTTTGCCTAGGGCGGCAAAAATCCTTGCACCGGCCCTGACTCCCATCATTCCCTGACAGCCTACAACTATCTACACCTACAGAAGAGCATTGTCGGAGTTATAGTTTTACAACAGCTGGAGGGCCACAGGTTGAGCATCCCTGTTGTATAGGAATCAAAGCTCTACCCTCCATATCATCCTTAGAGGATGAGGAAAATTATGACTCTTATGTTTCCACCACTTCCTCACTGTCAACTGTAGAATCCATATCTGATAACCAGCCTTCCGCAGATCTTTTTGACGTTTACAGGATTTCAAGGAACTTTTCATCTCTGACCTAATGAGTGTTTTTATATTCTTCAGAAAACATGGAGATTCCTCCGCTACTGTCTTGTCTATACATTGTTGACAAAGCCTCTTAGTATATGAGGAAGATAAGGACATCCACATAAAGCACATTCTTTATTCTTTCTTTTAACCAAAGCTTTCTTAGGCCTTGTCTAAAATAAAGAAATCACCAAATATCAACACAGTATCACTTGTTGGGCACTTTCCTACTCATTCCAAAACAGAACTATTACCAGCGCCAGATCATGCCTCTTTTCCTTCTCAATTGCATCCAGTCAGGACAATCTTATAATGTAAAGAAAAAGAGCAGATCAGGGGAATCAAGATTCGTCTTCAAACCTCACATAGAGGACCCAGGAGATAGAGGAGGAGAAGGATAATAAATTATATATACACACACACACACCAGCAGAATCGGAATGCAGGTGAGAGCAGTCAGACAAATAACACAGGCACACCACCGGCCATCCTGCGCTTTTTAAACTGCTCCTGTTCCCTCCCCCCAGAAGGCCTGCACGCCTGGAACACAAATCCGGCCACATGTTCAAACCGGAAGTGACGTCATCCAGAACAGTCGCGCTTTCCCCCTGTTTGGACTGCATGCTGAGGGGAGGCTCCGGAAAACATGTTCCCCCGTGGATCCGGGCCGCATGCGGTGGAATACAACATCCCCTCCTGGGGCCGCTTCCTTTGATCCTTTAGCTCCAGACATTGCGTGGCCTCACTCCCCTGGAGGAGCACACGCACCTGCTGCAAGAACCAAGTTGAAGCCCCGGACAACCACTGACTCCTAGGGTCCTGCCAGCCCATCTTCTGGGCGATAGACCCCAGCAGGTATACTACCACATAGTCCTCGAGAACATATCTGGGGTTTCCAGACTAGCGGTACTGACCTGAAAATAAAACTGCAGGTTTCCCACTCCAGGGACAGGAAACCACTGAGGTAGGAGAGAGGCTCCACCTTTTTATTCTGCAGGTTTCCTGTCTCAGGGGGCCGGATCTCTCTCTCTGTGGAGCTGTCGGGGGGTGGGGGAACCTATGTATAAAAGAACCCGAAAAGGGTTTGCCAAATTTCAAACTTATCCCCTCTCCACAGGGAAAGCGATAGGATCGGTCATCACATTTATGCTACTGTAAGGGCGGTATTCCACCAACAGATTATCTGAACAATCATTGGTCAGATGGCCAATTAACACTCACAGATCTTTTGTTATACACACACACACACACACCAACTATTAGTATGATTGGACAGATATTTTTCAGACAATCTGCTGGTGTAATACAGTCCAAAGCCTTATTCACAGTCAGTGATTTGATCAGTGATTTCATTGGCGATTGTGAGCCAAACCCTGGAGTGGAGGCTACACAGAGAGAGGTTATAAAGTAAAGATCTGTGCCTGTTCTTGGTTTAGACCCACTCCCTCTGACACCTCCTCTATTCAGGTGATGCTTGTCTGCCTGATTTTGGAGGGTGTATATCAGGGGCAGCTTCCATCTTATTTTGTGTGTTTGTCATGAAGAAGGACCCAGATATTATGGAGGTCTGAAACGCGTAACAGTTTTTCGCATTTTGTATGAAGTTTTTACCGCTGGAATAAAGTCTATGAATACGAGTCACCCGAGCTGAGCTGGATTTTTCTTCTTTCTGATTGCACACTCCTGGTTTTGGTTCACAATCACTGACCAAACACAGACTGTGTGAATATAGCCTAAAAGCTCATTTAGAAAAGTAGATAATCGTTACAATTTGAACGGTAGCAATTCATGGATGATAATCATGAGTGTATGTAGCCACTCAACGAATTTACTAAAAGGCCCGTTCAACGCTTATAAAATCGTTGATGAGAACAAGAAAATTATTGTTTGTCGTTAATGAATTGAGGTTATGTAAGTGTGCATCGTGTGACCTTTTACCGATCGGCACAATGACCTATCTGAGCACTGCTCGCCATTATCATTGGCATTGTGTCGGTAGGTCACTAATGTTATCATTCACTTAAATGATTATCTACTCGTCTAAATGAGCCATAACTCAGAATGCTCTAGTAGGGTTACTGAAGAAAATGGGTCTAAAACACTGAAATTCTAAAATTGTACAAAGTGACAAAAAGAAAAACCAGTAAACACTTTCATATATACAAAATACTTTATTAATTATACTTACTGCATGATTTTTGGCTTTTAGTTTTTAAATGATTTTATATAAACCATCATAGTTTTACCATATTAAACAATGAATAATTTATTTTGAAATTTGTCCCATCATTACATGTTCCTGAGGAATGGGGACACCCATATTGACAGTTTGTATTAGAGTGCATTTTGAATTACAACTTATTTTACAGGGTTAACATTGAATTGTCCTGAAACCAGAGAATATGCAGATACACAAAAAAAATGCCACACAATGAAACCAGATTCTGAAAATTGCAAATTATCATGAAGGCAATACACATGATTTCAAAATAATAAAATATTGTCTGTGTGAATGCAAGCCTGCATCATAATAAACTGCAAATTAAATTAAAGCAAAACACCAATAGTATTTCCGGTTTTAAAAATTCAAGGCATAAAAACATAATTTATATGGCCTAAAATTCCTCAGACGTTTGTACACAATGAAATCATATTTTTTTTTATTCAAAAGTATAAATAAAACATTTCCTACATGATTTGCTTTATCATGAATATAAATCAAACATTTATTAAAGAATATAGTGAAGAATTATATTTTTGGATAGATAAGACTGTAGCAGGTTTAGGTAACAAAAATTAGTTCTGAAACTGTTAACCTTTTGAGAAAAAACAGTTCCCCCTAAAATGAAAGTTTGTTTGACACACGGAAGTGCACTGCAGCGAATTTGAAAAGCAGTAAGTGATGACCTTGTAGTAGTGCTTAGAGGCCCCAATGAATCATGGCCACTTTAAGAAAAGTCAGATTTGGTGTGTTTTTGTGCAGTTTGTCAGTCTCCTTTGAGGAGCTTCTACAATCACTCGAGGCAAGCCAGTTGGATGCAGGAAATCCTATCGTAAACATTGGAACTGTAACAAAAACTGCAGAATCCACATTTATAAGATATTTCCGGTTCCTTGGGGTGACTCCTTTATGTTGCTGCTGTCTAATATTGAAGGAACAAACACAGGGGAATCCTTGAAATCACTGGATTGCAGAGTCCACCTAAAATAAAAATTAAAAAACTTTATGAATAAAAAAATGACATCATGGCCATATTTACTTAAAGGGGTAGTCTGGGTTACAGATACTCAGGATAGGGCAGCAATATCAAGATTGGAAGGGTCCACCTCACAACACCCCTGCCAATCATCTGTTTGAAGGAGCTGGGGTGCACATGACAGCGCTGTGTCCTCTTCAATGTTTACCTGCACACTGTCTCCCTTGAAGTGGCAGTGCAGTGTAATTACAACTGTTCCCCAATTCAAGTGAAAGGGAGAGAAAGCTGTAATAACACTGCAATCCAACTACAAAGAAGACCATGTGCAGGTAACTAATGAAGAGGCAGCAGCTCTCGCACGAGCCCCACAGCCCCTTTAAACAGCTGATTGACAGGGTACCAGGAGTTGTAGGCCGTGCAAATATATATTGAATTATAGCTGTCATAGCTCAGAGTAAGGTCAAGCAGAGGCACATAGCATTACAAATCATGATAATGCTGTGCGCTCCTGCAAGTCCAGAATGGAGGATCACGCCCAACCAAGGAGCACAATACCCGCGATGGACTCGCTCGTGTGAAACAACCCTTAGGCCCCTTTCACACGGGCGAGTTTTCCGCGCGGGTGCAATGCGTGAGGAGGACGCATTGCACCCGCACTGAATCCTGACCCATTCAGTTCTATGGGGCTGTGCACATGAGCGGTGATTTTCACGCATCACTTTTGCGTTGCGTGAAAATCGCAGCATGTTCTATATTCTGCGATTTTCACGCAACGCAGGCCCCATAGAAGTGAATGGGGATGCGGGAAAATCGCAAGCATCCGCAATCATGTGCGGATGCGCTGCGATTTTCCCGCATGGTTGCTAGGATACGATCGGGATGGGGACTCGATCGTTATTATTTTCCTTTATAACATAGTTATAAGGAAAATAATCGCATTCTAATTACAGAATGCATGCCTGAGCTTAAAGGGTTGAAACAATAAAGAGTTAACTCATCTTCTCCCATTGCGCAGAGTCTCAGAACGCTCTTCTCTCTGATAGTTTGGATGCTTGAGGACCTGTGGTGACGTCACAGGGTCACATGGTCCAATCATAGAAGCATTTGAGTGACCATGTGACCCATGTGATCCTGTGACATCACGGCAGGTCCTTCATCCAACAGATGTTGGATGAAGGACCTGCCGTGATGTCACAGGATCACATGGGTCACATGGTCCACTCAAATGCTTCTATGATTGGACCATGTGACCCTGTGACGTCACCACAGGTCCTCAAGCATCAAAACTATCAAGAGAGAAGACGTTCTGGGGCTCTGCGCGTACAATGGGAGAAGGTAAGTTAACTCTTTATTATTTTTAACCCTTTAAAGCCCGGGGAACATTGCATTCTGTAATTAGAATGCGATTATTTTCCCTTATAACTATGTTATAAAGGAAAATAATTACACATACAGAATACTCATCCCGAAACCAGACTTCAGTGATGAAGTCTGACTTCGGGTCTGGGTACCAAGCATGCGGATTTTTTCACGCGCATGCTCAACGCACTACAAACGTTAGCACACGCGCGGAAAAATCGCGGCGATTCCCGCAACGCACCCGCATCTTATCCGGGCGTCAAACATGACGCCCGTGTGCAAGAGGCCTTAGGGTTACATATAACTTATGGATTAACTTTTATTTAAAACACTTATTGTACATTCTATAGCATTGTGATGAATTCAGCCTGTTAGCCTAACGATCTGTCCACATCAGGTTAAAGGGTTTGTCCAGTTTCAGGCGGAAACCTGACAACACTTGGGATGTGCCTACAATTTAGCATAGATGATCACTTATCTTGCACATCCTGTGCTGCTGCTCCATTTCTTCTGGCTGGGTCCTGTTTACCCAGATGCAGTGTGGACTTCAAGTTGGAGCCAATCACTGACCTTAGCAGTGCATCACTGAAGCCAGTAATTGGCTGCAGCGGTTGGTGCAAGAGCTACTAGGTAGATGTTCATCTATTCTTTAGTGCAAGCAAGTCTCAAGTGTTATCCAGATTGCTCCTGAAACTGGACAGCCCCTTTAGGAGACTTCTTTCAGAGGTATAGTATCTCTACTTTTGGAAGGCAGCAACAGAACCAGTTGTATAGGCATAAAGAAGGATATGTCACCTATACATACATCAACAAAGCCCAAACAGTAGATCAATTGGTGGTAGTGATACCCCCGAAAATGGCAGAAAGATAGGGGCAGTGAAGCTATGAGCTTTGGCACAATTGCTCCCTGTTGCTCCCCTTGTCCACTCCTCCTTCACCTTTGACATGTCTCCTGGTGTTCAGAGTTTCTGTAGCCACAGCCCAGGAATCTCCAGTCTCAGTTATATCACTAGAGCTTCCCAAGCTGCCAATAAAAAAGCAGCTGGAGTCCTGGGTGGGTAGGAGACCAATTCAGATGTAGGCAGATTTCTTCTCATCACCCTTTCCGGTCTTTCTTTCTGAGGTTTTGGGTAAAAAGACGGTCAGCGGTGCTTTACAGGAATGTCCTGAAAGCACCAAGGGGGCGCCAGAGAGCCAACGGAAATGAAAAGTAACGAGTGAGTAAAAATTGTAGTTTACCGGAGAGGAGGGTATAGCACAGGGGTAGGCAACCTTTGGCTCCCAGCTGTTTTGAAACTACAACTCCCAACATGCATAGTTGCTCTGTTCTTCTAAGAACTTACATAGAAATGAATGTAGCATGCTGGGAATTGTAGTTTCACAACATCTGGGAGCCGAAGGTTGCTGATGCCTGGTATAGCATAAACTCAAGACACCTATACCTCAGCCTCCCCTGCCGAGGTCACTTTCAGATTGTAGATCAGGCTTGTAGATCACCGGGCTCCAGAATAAAGTAGAAGTCTTTAATAATAAAAATAAAGCTCAATGCATTTCGGGATAGTTTCCCTTTTTCAAGAGCATAAAAACAAAGCAGATATGACAACATTTATATAAGAGAACAAGAACACATGGTCTGCAGTCATCTAATGGAGGGGGCTGGACCTCTCTGACCTCACTTCCTGGTAACCAAAGTGTTTAGTAAAATCCATAAATGTTAAAATGTCAGGACTTTTTCATGATAATAAAAATATTATGGGCATTGGACATATAAAAATATATATAAAAAAAAAAACTTATTTTCAGTCATTGTATTATTTTCTATAGAATGGAGGGAGCCGGATAAGGAAGTACCTACTTGCGTTCCATGGTGGAACGCATGGGAGAGAAATTAATCTATAGTGGGAAGCTGAGTCCATAACGGGGCTGTGATTATTAATTAAACGTGACGTTTCTTACAAGTGTGAAATTTCTACAGACAGTACTGGGTTGCACTGGTGTGAAGTGGAGTTTTGAAATATCCGATATGTTCCACTGTGGAACCATCTCTCATCACATACAGTTGAAAAAAAGAAAATAAATATAAATAATAAAATTTAATTAAAAAAAGAAAGTAATGGAGTTGGAAAAAGGGGATAGGTGATGTAGTTATGATAAGAATTGGTAGGAAGATTATATATACACATACATATATATATATACACACACACTAGTCGTCCAAAGATCAGGCAGCACTCCAAGGTGGACGGTGGACCCTTTATTAACCCTTCTGCGACATTTCAACCACTCATTGTGGTCTTTATCAAGCATAAAAAATATTGTCATTCAGGCATAATATACCCATCATGCAATGTGCTAACTAAATAGTAATTAAACGTACAAATCAAATCATATTACGTGAATAAAGTCATATTCAAATGCAAAAAGCAAGGTGATACATAGAGAATTATCTTGTGTATAAATAGTACAAAATACATCCAGGGCCGGGCCGACACAGAGGCTGGGAGGCTCCAGCCTCAGGGCACAGGCAGGGGCCGGCCAGAGGGAGAGGGACTGACAGGGGGAACCGCTCAGCGCTCCCTCCTGTCATTCCCTGAGCCGGGCCCCGTCAGAGCGCTCCTCTCACCTCCATTATGGTCACTGCTTCAGGCCTCCAGCATCAGGCCCCGCTGCCTCTAACTAGAAACACAGTAAGCAGGTGGGCGGAGCCTAACGGACCTCCGTTAGGCTCCGCCCACCTGCTTAATGTGTGGCAGCGCTGGGGCCTGATCCCGAAGCCTGGAGGGTGAACATAATGGAGGTGAGAGAGCGCTCTGACGGAGCCCGGCATTAAGTACAGTGAAATGCCGGGCCCCCTTACATGAAGTCTGTGACAACATGGGGGGGCAGAAAGAGCATGACAACATGGGGAGTATAAAGAGCATGACAACATGGGGGGTATAAAGAGCATGAAAAGATGGGGGAGAATGACAGGGGCAGAAAAAGCATGACAAGAAGAGGGGATTATGACAAGAGGGGGAGAGCATGACAAATTACTATGTGGGGGCACTGCTGTGTGGTTGAGGGGGTGTGGCGGACATTACTGTGTGGGGGCAGTGTGGCGGACATTACTGTGTGGGGGCAGTGTGGCGGACATTACTGTGTGGGGGGCAGTGTGGCGGACATTACTGTGTGGGGGGCAGTGTGGGGCAGCTCTGCAGATGCAACTCCCATGTATTAGGTCACCACAATGGTCATTCACTAAATGAACCCTGTTATGGGGAGAATCTGTGGATGACACATATTTGTCATCCACAGACACCCCCCACCCCCCCAAAACAGGGTTAATTTACTGAATGACCACCAATAAAAGCGTTGGGGGTCACATATGCTATTTCATAATGACAGCAGGGTCCGTACAGTGACTGTAATCTACTACACCCCCCATCCCCCCCGCTCACTGGATATAATCTTATTAACTATATAACTGTAGTAAATCACTACCGTTATATGGTTAAGATTATATACAGTGTGTGTGTGTGTGTGGGGGGGGTGTAGTAGAATACAGTCACTGCACGGGCCCCGCTGGCGCTGTCATCAAAAAAGCAGATACAACCCCACAGCCTCACTCCTTGTATTGGGCGTCATTTCTACACGGACCCTGTTATGGGGAGGGGGGGATCTGTGATGACACATATGTGTCATCCACAGATTCCCCAATAACAGTGTCATCCATCACAGATCCCCCATAGCAGTGTCATCCACAAGTTGGAGGGGCGACTTGGGCAGCTCAGCCTCTGTTGGTGGTGGACCTTGTCCCAGCCCTGCTTACAAGTGTGAAATTTCTACAGACAGTACTGGGTTGTGCTGGTGTGAAGTGGAGTTTTGAAGTATCCGATGCGGGGATAGGTGATGTAGTTATGATAAGAATTGGTAGGAAGATGGAGCACTAACAAAGCGCACCGACTGTATCAGCAACAGCCCACAGCCAGCAGGGGGGCGCTGCGCTTTGTAGTGCTCCAGCCCTCGGCAGCTGACCCCTCCCCGTTGGTGTGGCGTCTCCTAGGTGACGTTGATGCTTGCCTCTGCCTGGTCTTGCGATATCTTGTGCCTGTCGCGCGACTAACTGTGGTCACGTGATGTGTCATGTACCGGGGTGGGCGTTTCCTGACTTCGGCTGGCTGCGCGTCTTGTTGCTAGGCTCTCGGGCATGCGCACTGTAAATTATTAGACACGGATCTTGGCGTCTTCTCTCCTAGTAGTGTGTGTTTTCGATATAAATTCGATACAGCCGTTGTTTTTAATTTCACAGTATGACACAGGTGTGACATCACTGATCAATTTACACTAATATGCCAGTATTGGATGATATGGTAACTTTTTAACCGATGTATTTTGTACTATTTATACACAAGATAATTCTCTATGTATCACCTTGCTTTTTGCATTTGAATAGGACTTTATTCACGTAATATGATTGATTTGTAAGTTTAATTACTATTTAATTAGCACATTGCATGATGGGTATATTATGCCTGAATGACACTATTTTTTATGCTTGATAAAGACCACAATGAGTGGTTGAAACATCGCAGAAGGGTTAATAAAGGGTCCACCTATCACTTTATTCTTGGAGTGCTGCCTGATCTTTGGACAACTAGTTGTATATTTGACCACCTGGCCTGTGGTTTGAGGATTTGCACCCAAATTTGCCTTGAGATTTTTTTGATCAACTATATGTGCTAAGAGCTTCTACCCCATGTTATAGTAAGTATGGTAGTCATGTATTTGACCCTGTTCACACATTCACCTGTTCACCCATTCTTAGTGATTTAGCAGTGTACTGCTATCTATTTGGTTTGCTATAGGCCTCATGCACACGGCCGTATGTGTTTTGCGGTCCGCAAACCACAGATCTGCAAAACACGGAAGCTGCTCATTGTAGAAATGCCTATTCTTGTCCACAAAACTGACAAGAATAGGACATGCTCTATTTTTTTCGTGGGGCCACGGAATGGAACAACGGATGCGGACAGCACACGGAGTGCTGTCCGCATCTTTTGCGGCCCCATTGAAGAGTATGGGTCCGCGCCAGAGCCGCAAAATATGCGGCTCGGACGCGGACCAAAACAACGGCCATGTGCATGAGGCCATATATCGTAGTTGTCCGTGTAGCTTGCATCTGCTTCTAAACCAACTACCCCTAGGAGGTGCTGGTTCATTTTTTGGATATGTATATATGGTAGAGGAATAGGCATCCTCTATGGAATCTAGCACTCCCGCCCACCTGCGTGGTGCTTTTAATCAGTACTATCACAGTATCATAGTGGAGCTGAACACTCCTTGTCAGCGTAGGTCCCATCTGATTAGAAGCCACCTTGACGCTTGGTAGACGGGCCCGACATATTTTTGATCAACTATAGGCGCTAAGAGCTTCTACCCCATGTTATAGTAAGTACCCCATTCTTAGTGATTCAGCAGTGTGCTGCTATCCATTTGGTTTGCTGTATAGTTGTCCGCGTAGCTTGCAACTGCCTCTAAACAACTACCCCTATTGGTATATATATTAAACATGACCATGAAGTGTGCAATGGAATGGAAGGTAAATCATAGAGTGGGTGATAATTACTTTTTAGTTAAACGTTATTCTGTTCCCGTTCTCCTTTGGGGCCGAAGGGGATAAGGGGATTAAATAAAAAGTCCTAAAGATTAATAAGTATACATATAGATAAACAAATACAAATGAATACATAGGATACAATCACCATACAGTAAAATACAATACAATAAAAAGACCACACAAATGAAAAACATTGGATTGTTAGTTAATAGTTGATATGTTCCAGTGTCTCATTTAGGCCAAAGGGTGTCAGGGAATTAAAATGGAAAATCCAATATATTTCCTTCCTACATAATTGTAGGAAGGATTTGGGGACCCACTCTCGGGGCGAGTCGTAGAAGGGATGCATCACCTACATATGCCTGTGCCAAATGGAGACACTGTGGAGACACTATGTTTGGCATATTTTTTATTGATGTTGGAACGGTGCGAGTTAAGCTGATCCCTAATGCTTTGGGTGGTCTGGCCCACATACTGTATATTTCTTTTTGAGGGGCTTCCTCAATTGTCCCATACACTACATACAGCTATGGTTCTTGGATTTCCCTAGCCCAGTAATGGGCAACGTGCGGCTCTCCAGCTGTTGCTAAACTACAACTCCCACCATGCCCTGCATGCCCGGCTGATAGCTATAGACAGGCTTTGCATGCTGGGAGTTGTAGTTCTGCAACAGCTGGAGAGCCGCACGTTGCCCATCACTGCCCTAGCCTGTAGCTCAGCGATGCAACTGTCCACTCGTTCTTTACCAGGTACATATACGCCTGACAGAGGCCTGTGATGTAAGCCACATGGTCGCATTAGTCAACCACAGGCTGCAAATGTAATACTTTTAGGCCTGCCCTCTGTTTCAATTGATCCCTTCAGCCATGCACCAACTTCTAAGCTGATTTATGCCCAAATTACAGTTCAGCTTTGATTTGGGCATAAGCCAGCTGGGAGGTTAGAGAGGAGCTGGACAGACTTATCACAGAACATGTTATTTAGCCCAAAATACATGTAAAATAATAATAATAAAATGGCTACAGTCTTTAAAGAAATGACGGTATTAACAAACAAGCAAGACTACGCATTTCATGACAGATGAGTAACATTGGTATTTGGCAATCCCTTGATGTAAGCATCGGTTCACCTTGATTACAGGAATATTAGGCATCTAGTATCTGCACCTTTCCATACACAGTAATAACTAGAGTATATTTAACAAAGCTGGTTGAATATAGGTAACTTGGAGCATATTTTCAACTGGTAAGAATGAGGGTTTCAGTGCACAGGCGCTCAACTTTCCAGTGCTTGCCACACCACTCAGTCCACTGAAGCCATCATTGTCACAAAGAATAAGGGTGGCTGCACACAATGCAGATTACGTGGATCTGCAACATGTCAATTTTTGTTGCGTTTTTCTTTTGTGTATTTACCCCTTGTCAATGGAAGGCTGAAATGTACATCAAATCTGCACCAAAAACTGCATAAAAACTGCACAATAAATGTGATAAACAGTGCAGATTCTGCACATAAATCTAAACAATATACATCTATTCAAAAAGTCCCTACCAGGCAGTAACCCTTGACAGGTGCTCTTTAACTTAAAATAGATTTACTTACTTTGGTTCTTTTGATGGGTACAATATCTTGAGAAGTTCAATCACAACAGCAGCTCCTATCACCCCCAGAATGAAAACCTGTGCAATGCCAACCAATACAGGATACAGCCAGGACCAGATAAGGCACAGCTTGTCTCTCAGTTCATCTGCAAACTCGCACATTACCTGAAATAAACAAAAACCTTAAGGAGAATTGTTTCAGCCCAAATGGATAAACCTTCTATTCTGCTGACAACCAATGAACCATTTAAAAACCGAACAAAACGGCACTTAAAGTGGTATTTCAAGGTAGAGTTAGAAATACCCCTTTAAAAGGCTTTTCCAAAATATTTTA
Source organism: Bufotes viridis (assembly GCA_033119425.1). Lineage (NCBI taxonomy): Eukaryota > Metazoa > Chordata > Amphibia > Anura > Bufonidae > Bufotes > Bufotes viridis. The sequence continues at coordinate 285,718,083 of CM065592.1, read as the reverse complement.
TATTGATAGTCTATCCTCAGGATAAGCCATCAGTATCAAATCAAAGCAGGAGTCTAAGGCATCTTTCACACGGGCGTCGCGTGTGAGGGCCGAACAAGATGCTGGTGCGTTGCGGGAAAATGCGCGATTTTTCCGAGCGATTGCAAAGCCTTTTAACGTTTTTTGCACGCGCGTGAGAAAAATCGGTATGTTTGGTACTCAGAACCGAACTTCTTCACAGAAGTTCGAGTTTGGGTTCAGTATTCTGTAGATTTTATTATTTTCCCTGATAACATTGTTATCAGGGAAAATAATAGCATTCTTAATATAGAATGCCAAGTAAAATAGTGATGGAGGGGTTAAAAAAGAATTAAAAAATAAACTCACCTCATCCACTTGATCGCGCAGCCCGGCTCGTCGTCTTTCTTCTTTGAGAACCTGGAAGAAAAAAGACCTTTGGCAAAGTCATAACACTCACCACATGGTGAGCGCGATTACATCAAAGGTCCTTTTCCTTTCAGGTCCTCAAAGAAGAAGAAAGAAGACGAGCCAGGCTGCGCGATCAAGTGAATGAGGCGAGTTTATTTTTTTTAACCCCTCCATCACTATTTTACTTAGCATTCTGTATAAAGAATGCTATTATTTTCCCTTATAACCATGTTATAAGGAAAAATAATATAAATCGGGTCCCCATCCCGATAGTCTCCTAGCAACCATGCATGAAAATTGCACTGAATCCACACTTGCTTGCGATTTTCATGCAGCCCCATTCACTTCTATGGGGCCTGCGTTGCGTGAAAAACGCACAATATAGACCTTGCTGCGATTGTCACGCAACGCACAAGTGATGCGTGAAAATCACCGCTCTTGTAAACAGCCCCATTGAAGTGAAGGGGTCCGGATTCAGTGTGGGTGCAATGCGTTCATCTCACGCATTGCACCGACGCGGAAAACCCGTGTGAAAGGGGCCTAAGAGTCTGCACCCTCGCCGAGTAGCTCAGTTCAGGATTGTGCAGTGGATGGAGCTTCCCACTGCAGTGCTGCTCCCATTAAAGGGGTTGTCTGGGCTACAGCTACTGAAGATAGGAGGGGGTAGGGCTTGGTGATTTTGCAAAAAAATAAAAATTATAATATATATATATATATATATATATATATATATATATATATATATATATTTTGAATTGAAGCACAATTATCAATTTTTCATGATTATTTTTTTCTGCCAATGGCAGTCAGGAGGATGCTCCTCACACATCACAGTGACATGGCCAGTGCAGGCACAACGCTCCTGACACCCAGGTCTCGTGTCTGCAGCTGGCTGGGCCTGACATCTCACACACTCCACTCACCAACGATTAACCACTAACCACGGCCACTGATAAGAAAAAAATGTAACGGGCGGAGGAGTATCTGGCATGGCCATACTCACCACTCACACTTTACCAAGTCTGGGAGCCACCGCACAACATTCCAGGCTGTGTCTTTCACCTACTCCGGATCCACATTCTGGGAATAGAGCTCCTTCCACCCATTGACAGTAAACTGGATCTTAGTGATGCGCCCAACACCATGATCCACTGCACTGAATCAGCACAGCCTGTGCAGGATCTGTTCCATCCTTGCCACCCACGCCAAGGTTAATGTACTATAGGCTGCACTGAAGAAAATAATTCAATATGACAACTATATAAAAAATTGTTAGACACTTAAAGGGCCAATTAATCAAATTAATTTGATTAATCGCCCAGCTCTAGGTGGGGTCTAACTCCCGGCACCCCCGCTAATCAGCTGTTTGAAGGGACTGAACCCTGTGTTATCTTCAGTAGTTACCTGCACACTGCGGTCATCCCATTGAGACTTGATGTGCAGACCGCATCCCCTCTACAAAACAGACTGTGTGCATGTAATCAATGAAGAGCACACATAGCTCTCACGAGTGCTGCAGCCCCTTCAAACAGCTGATTTGCAGGGGTGCCAGGAAGCAGAGCCCTATGATCTGTACTGATGACTGAGCCTGAAGACAGTTCATCAATATCTGTAGCCCAGGCATCCCCTTAAAGTCAATGGTGGCAGCACTGCAGTAGTCAGCTCCTTCCACTACACAGTGGACAGAGTTGTGTAGTTTTGGTGTCAGAAGTACTCCCAAACAGCTGATTGGCGGAGGTGTGGGGTGTCAGACGCCCGCTGATCTAATACTGATGAACTATCCTGTGGGTCATCAGAAATTACTGTTAGAGGCCAAAAGAATCCTCGACTTCCTTCAGGTGAATGGGGAAAGCGACACATGAGTTACGTGCCAGGAGCTTTCCAGATGCAATATGCCAAACGGACACTGAGAGCAGCGTGAACATAAGTCATATTATGCATCATGATGTATCATATCACCTTAAAAGAGGAGGCTGGAATCACAGCTCGGATTGGAGTTTCCGGGAGTTTGCCAGGAAACGGCTCCTCATCCACCGTTGTGTTCTGCCCAATGCTGTATTCTCTGGTAGTTTGTTGTGGAACACTATCCCCTGCTGAGAGAGAGATTTTGAGTCAATGCCAGCGTGATGGACAGTTATACGTTACTTTTTATTCTCTTCATTAAAGCCACTTTCCTAATATTGTGTAGGTCCCCCTGTACCACCAAAACAGCCGCTCCTTCTGCACTGCCTGGCCCTGTAAATGAAAGTGCAGAGGGCGCAGCAGTTGCAGAGAAAGCGGAGCTTCTAGGTGTAACAGCAACGCCCCCGTTGCTCCTAGAGGTTCATTTGTATGTAGTAAAAGGTCATTTTTCTCAGCAATGTGGGCACATAAGAATATGGGACCAACAGCTGCCAAGTTACATAGGTACAAATCTGCTGACAGATGCCCTTTAAGTCTTGGTCATGTTCAAACCACTACTAAACAATGTTTTCATTGTGGCCGGGTGTATTATCCTGCTGACCACTGCTATTACCGAACACTTGCCATGAAGGAGTGTACGTGACCTGCAACAATGTTAGTTTGTATGTGCTGAAGTAACATCAAGATGAATCCAGGTACCTGGTTGTCCAGAGGATGTAAGAGAGAACATGATTCAGCAGACCAGGTCATCTGCTTCCATTCATATGTTCATGTGACCATTATAGGGACTTTTAGTGGTGGATATGGGTCAGAAGCCTGTGGAACTACATGCAGCAAATTGCAATGTGTTGTGGGGGGAGTTTATGATGCCCTCTGCTCAAAAAAACTGGGGGAAAAAAATTTGTGCAAGCATGATTTGTGCAAAAATGTAGCTACTAGGGATAATGAATACAATATAATTTACACAGAAACTGGCATAAATGGCCAGTGCCGCTTAACACATTTGTCATCTCTCACTTCAGCACACTTTGGAATTAGACTGGCATATAAAATTCCGGTCTTAGAAAAAAAATAAAAAAAAAAAAAAAAAACTGGTGCATTTACTGACACATTCCTATTATAGCCGGCAGTGACTTTTTCAGCAATTTGTGCTTCACTAGTTTTTCTGTGGGACTGAACCAGACAGAGTAGCTTTTGCTTCTTACACACATCAATGAGCACTGGGCACATAGGACACTGGCCCAAGTATGGACACTCGCCCATGTCCCTGTCGTCAACACTTATACCATTTTTCATCGGTACTAACCACTGTATACTGTGAACACCCTACAAGCCCAGTGACTTTTTAAATGCTCTGACCCAGTCATTTAGCCATCACAATTTGGCTCTTGCTGAAGTCGTTCAGATCCTGACACTTGCCCACTTTTCCTGCCAAAAATCTCATGGCTATGCGAGCAGGAGCTATCTTCTCATTAGAAAAATTGCTTGCCGATTGTTAATTGCCTTGTGATTATGTAGGTTCTCCCGTAAAATTATGTGACCAATGACTCTGTGCAAGCAATACACTTCAATTCTGAACCAAATAGCAGAAAACTGCTGCATCTCACATGGGGATGAGGGTAACGAATTTGGCGCTGCCCCCACAGGTGAAGAAGGACACACCTGCCTGTTCATTGACAGGACCGGAATCTCGCCAGGCCCTGACAAGCTGGGCCCTGCAATGCTGCTCTGAAGCTCCAATGTGGCTTTGGGACAAACCACTATAAGTTAATTATTGTTCTTTAAATGGTTAAAGGGGCTCTCCTAGATTTTGACATTTACGGATTATCCTCAGAATAGGTCAGCGATATCAGATTGGTTAGGGGTCTTACTCCCAGCACCCCGCTGATCAGCTGTTTGAATGCTATGGCCTCTTTCTAGGCCACTGAGGATAGTTCATCAATATCAAAATCTCAGAAAACCCCTTTAAGAAAACCAAAGAATGTGAGAAATAAGATATGACCACTATCAAGCTACAATACACTCCTATACTGGTTCAGCCAGGCACACCATATTATTCATCTACAAATGGAGAGACGCAATCTAAATCTTACCTGATTCTGGGATATTCGGAAAGGTAAATAAGACATCATTGTCCCAAGGAACGGAGGACAGATGTGAATCTTCAAGGTTCATTACTGAACTTGAACACTGAATTATTTCCATACGTATATTAAGTACCAATTTCACTTCCGCTACATCACTTTGATTGACCTGTTAATGACAAGATTTTCATGATGGACATCACCCCTTATTATTGTACAGACATTGATTGCATTCAACTGTGTATTTACAAAGCATTCAAAGCCGTCAAGTGTGTATTGGCAGTAAGATTCATTTCAGCACAAGGCCAGTCACTGTCTGTCTATACCCCAGCCGGAAGAAAGCAAGCAGGGAACTAGAGGATCACCAAACAGAACCAAGTTGCCTTCTTTTCTTAGGTTCCACAAGCTAGGGACCCAAAAAAAGAGACCCAATCCCACAATACCTTTCAGTCTATTTGCAGACTGTCAATCTCGGTTTAGTCTGAGCCCCGTCAGATGACAGCTCATGTATTACTTTTATCTCTGATCTTCTGACCTCAAACACTCAATATAGCTAAACTGTTATCAAACTGATAAGAATATGGCTTAAAAGGGGTAAAATTAGTAGAATGCAATAATAACCCCCCCCCAGAAGTGTTCATAGCCTTTCCATTCACTGTTTGTGGAAACATCTCCATCACTGAGATGACAAGAAGGTGCCAATAGCAAAGCCAACATCCAGTGTTGTGGACCATGTTAAATGTATGATCTTTACAATTACTGCAGAAACCAGGGCTGTGGAGTCGGTAGATACATTTTCCGACTCCGACTCCTCAGATTTTGAAACTTCCGACTCCGACTCCTCGACTCCGACTCCTCTGTATTTAATATGCAAATACCTAGCTGTTCCACCAAGTTCTTCTAATCTCCTCTAGCACAGAGAGGTAGTTGAGCAGAAGCTGCTGCCTTCTCCTTTGTGTGCTGATCTTCTGCTGAAGATAGAGCAGTGGGAGGATCCAGGAAGGGGCAGGGGAAGGGGCATTTATTTTAAAACAGGATTTTCCTAGTAGAATCCCATAGTCATGTTTAAAATTTAAGCTAACAATCTGAGTTTACATGTTTTATAGCCTTAGCTGAATGATAGCAGTTTTTCAAATGGTTTACAGCTTCAGTCTTGAACTATTGACTATCCATTCCCTTCACTTATACAAGTGTCTCCAGTCCTTAATCAGTTATCAGTGAGAGGCGAGGAGAACCATGGGTTCCCTGTAACAGCAGACCACAAGACAATGGAAAGTGTAAGTATTGCCGCTCCTTAAAGGGACACTGACAGGCTGATTTTCCAGCTAAAGATATATATATACTGGTATTCATCAGAGAATTAGGAATAAAACTATACTAATGTTACCCCCAGTTAAGCTGTACTTGTGTTTAAAAAACATTTTAATCTGTATGCAAATTCACTATCTTTGTGCCCAATGGGGCAGCGTCTCCTGCGGCTTTGTGCCCAGCCGCGGCCGAAGTACAGCTTCCCAGCGCTGTTCCCCTCATTATTATTCACCGCACTGGCCTTTTTTTTTCAGGCTAGCCGAACGCTGAATTCCTGCGCAGGCGCACGTGTAGAGTGCTGGCAGCAGCCTCGTCTGGCTATGCTGAGGCTGTGCCAGCTTTCTCTCTTCCTCCTCGCTACCAAGTCCTGTCTAGTGCTGCCAGTACTCTACATGTGCGCCTGCCCCCTTGGACACAAAGGTAGAGAATTTGCAAATTTAATAAAACGTTTTTAAACACAAGTAAACCTCAACTGGGGGTAACAGTCGTCTAGTTGTATTCCTAATCCTCTGATGAATACCAGCAGATATATCTTTAGCCGGTAAATCAGCCTGTCAGTGTCCCTTTAACTGCATAGTAAAGCATATGAAAAGCATGCTTCTTCACGGTCACTTAGCGTCTTTGTTTAGCGGTAATGTGACGCACTGCATGCATTGGCCTTTATTCTTACAGTAGAGAAGTAATTAATTATAACTTTATCTGAATTGGGACATTTAAACTTGCTTTTTTTTAATTCCAATTTTTTTTTATTCCAATTTAAAGAGGACCTTTCACCGATTTAAAAACTAAAAACTAACTATACTTGTGGGCAGAGCGGCGCCCAGGGGTCCCTGCACTTACTTGTATGTCTGGGCGCCGCTCCGTTCGCCCGGTATAGGCTCCGGTGTCCGAGCTCCCTCTGTTGTATGGGGCGGGGACTTTGTATCAGGCGTGTCCCTTGCTGCAGAGCTGGCCAATCACAGCGCACAGCTCATAGCCTGGCTGAGCTGTGGCTGTGATTGGCCAGCTCTGCAGCAAGGGACACGCCTGATCAAAGTCCCCGCCCATACAACAGAGGGAGCTCGACACCGAGCTATACCGGCGAACGGAGCGGCGCCAGACATACAAGTAAGTGCAGGGGGACCCCTGGGCGCCGCTCTGCCCACAGGTATAGTTAGTTTTTTTTAAATCGGTGAAAGGTCCTCTTTAAATCTAGTAGGAGTCGGAGTCGGTCCATTTTTTGCCGACTCCGACTCCAGGTACCCAAAATTGCCTCCGACTCCGACTCCTCGACTCCGACTCCACAGCCCTGGCAGAAACACAGACCAGTGGAATGAATATAATACAACTACACATCCCACGATCACTCACTCCAATTCTCCTTCCCTTTCCAGAAGATTAACACTGCTACCACTGGAGCAAAATACACTATGACCTATGACTAAAGTTTTTGCCTCTTAAAGCATAAAAATACTGTATAGAAAATAAAAATACTAAAGCATAAAATACTGTAAATACCCATATGACCACATTAACACTTCATTAGCCACATTATTTTAGGACATACACTTTTTTTTTAGTACCCGTAGGTTTGAGTTTTTCAAATTTTTCTATTTCTTAACCCCCTAGTGACCAAGCAAATTTTTTTCATTGTGGCATTCCAAGAGCTGCAACTTTTTTTTTATTTTTCCGTATATGAGGGCTTGTTTTTGAGTGACAAGTAGTAGTTTTTAATGGCACCATTTTGGGGTACACATAACTTACTGATTAACTTTTATTGACTCTTTCTTGGGGGGCATTATAAATTTTGGGGATATATGGGATTTATATAAAAGTGTAAAAAGAAAAGAAAAAAAATTAAAAAATAAATTAAAAAAAAAACTAAAAATTCAAATCACCCCCCTTTCCCCAAAATTAAAATAAAAAAATAAATAAAAAATACACATCATGGGTGTCGCAACGGGCGAAAACGCCCGTAGTATAAAAATATTAAAACATATTCCCCTTACGGTAAACACAAAAACGGAAAAAAAACGCCTAAATAGCCGATTCGCCCTTTTTAGATGCTTCATTTCTTCAAAAAAAATTAAATAAAAAGTGATCAAAAAGTCCTACACACCCCATAATGGACTTAATTACAAAAAAGTTATAGGGGTCAAAATATGGCAGCAAAAAAAATAAATAAACAATTTCCCACTTTTGGATTTTTTTTCACTATCAAAACGCAAGAAAAACAATACATATTGGGTATCGCCGGATTCGTACGGACATGTAGAATAAAACTAAATGGTCAATTTTAACATCAAACGTCGTAATTTAAAAACCCGTAAAACTGTGGTGGAATTGCTTATTTTTTGTAATTTCACCCCATTTGGAATTTTTTTCCCGCTTCCCACTATATCGTATGCAATATTAAATGGTGGCGTTGGAAAGTACAACTTGTCCCACAAAAAAAAAGCCCTCATATGGCCATGCGAACGAAAAAAAGTTATGGCTCTCGGAAGGCAGGGAGCGCAAAACAAAAACGCAAAAATGAAAAAACCCCGAGTCCTTAAGGGGTTAACACTGGAGGTCTGATTGGGACTCTGAGCTGAGGTCCGATTTTCCTGCACCGAAACCTGCATTTTATGGGCAGATGCATCTTACGGTAGGGAAAAAAATAGATTTTTGTACTTACCGTAAAATCGGTTTCTCCTCTGTTCATTGGGGGACACAGGCTTGACCATGGGTATAGCTGTTGCCACTAGGAGGCAGACACTAAGAACAACAGTGTGAGCTCCTCCCTTCAGCTATACCCTTCCTACAGGGACTAAGCTAAATCTACGCACCAGAGAAGCGTCAAAAGATGCAAACATGTGTACGCTGTAAAATTTTGAAAAGTTGTGCAAAGACGACCAGGTAGCCGCCTTGCATACCTGAAGGGCCGAAGCCCCATGATGCACTGCCTAAGAGGACCCCACTGCCAGAGCAGAATGAGCCATAATCCGGAAGGGTGGGGCCTGGTCACTGACCCAGTACGCTCCACATCGGCCAAACAAATCCATCGGGAAGTTTTAGACGCAGCCAGCCCTCGTCTCGGCCCCTCTGGAATGACGAACAGGGAATCCGTCCGCCGGAAAGACGTCTGGCACAGATTGGATTTGGTATGAGCAGTTCGCATCTGAGTGTGGAGTGACTGCTCACGAGGATGAGACGGGTCAGTACAAAATGAAGGGAGAATAATCTCTTCATTGAGATGGTATGCTGACTCAACCTTCGGAAGGAAGGACTGAACAGGGCGAAGGACTACTTTGTCCTGATGGAGGATCAAGAAAGGCGACCGACAGGAAAGAGCCGTGAGTTCCGACAACCTACCAAAAAGACCACCTTGTAGGACAGGTAACGAAGCGACACCTGCTGCAAAGGCTCAAACGTTGAAGACTGGAGAGAGCACTAGATTAAGATTAAGGATTTAACTGAGGACGGAAAAGGGGGGCAGCATCTGTTGTCAGCAACGTCCAATAGAGAGGAAGGAAAGAGCGGCCCGCCATCAGCATCGTGAACAGCAACCACCACCTGAGGGCCCGGTGGGTCGGGGCAGAGATACGCATGAGCCGATCCAGGGAGGCCGGGGAACGGTCCCAATTGGTTATAATGGCTCACTAAAAAGTCCTGGTATGGAACGGAGCATAAAGAACTGCTTCAAAGGCAGAGACCATGTAACCGAGAGTCCGCATGCAGTGACGAATGGGAATAGGACGGGGCCGCAACAAAGAAAGAATCTGAAGACGGAGAGTGGATAGCTTCTCCGGGGGCAGGAGTACCTTGGCCTGAAAGGTGTTGAGTAACATGCCCAGAAAGATTAGCCGCTGAGATGGATAAAGACATGGCTCCTGCCGGTTCAGGATCCATCCAAAGCGTTCAAGGGTGTCTAGGATCATGTGCAGGCTATCTGCCATTGCCCGGAATAACGAACCCTTTATCAGAATATCGTCTAAGTAAGGAATCGCCACTATAGCCCTGCCAGGGAGCAGGGCCATGACCTCCGCCAGAACCTTTGTAAAAACTCTGGGAGCTGTGGCCAGGCATAACGGGAGGGCCACAAACTGGTAGTGAAAGGGACCCACTGTGAAAGAGAGAAGTTTTTGATGACTGACGCTGATGGGAACATGAAGATGTCTATCGAGGACAGGTACTCCCCTGGTTCCATGGATGCAACGACCAATCTCAGGAACTCTATCCGGAAGCGGCGGATCTAAATGAAGCGTTGAGTAACCTTGAGGTCCAGAACGGGACGGAATGTCCCCTCCTTTTTGGGGGGGGGGGATCAGAAAAAGATTGCAGAAGAACCCGCGAAAACTTTCTTGCGCAGGAATTAAGTGAATAGCCTGAAAAAAGGAATTTGCAGCAGAGGGAGAGGTCGGAGGAGAAGAGCGAAAAAAAAAAAAAAAAAATCGGGAGGGAGGGGAGGACCTGAATTTGAGCTTGTAACCCTCTGCGATGACCTCTCTCTCCAAGCATCCGAGACGTGAGCCAGCCAAATATCGCTGGAAGCTGCACGTCATGCAGAAGAGGTCTTGGGGTTATAGGACTTTGAGCCCTGTTGGCAGGGACGGCAGGAAAGGAAAGGTTTGAAGGAAGGCTTGCGCTTCTGATCCGGGGCAGACTTGTCAAAATGGGCGAAAAAGAGGTTTACTCTTTTTGACTTGTTGAAACAAATTCTGTTCTGTGGTAAATGAGTGTTCTTATCACTTGTAGCGTCAGAAATGATCTTGTCCAGGCATTTGCCAAAAAGTCTTCTGCTGGTAAAGGGGAGGGCTGTCAGGGTCCGCTTTGAAGCATTATCTGACGCCCAGCAGGAGAGCAATATGGTACGGCAAATAGCCACCAAAAGGACCGACGAGCAGGCCGTAAGTCTGGCCGCGTCCCGAGAGGCTTCACAAATATACGCACTGGCATGGGAGAGCTGCAGGGCAACATAGGCTAGTTCCCCCGAGGAGAGACCCTCATGTAAATTATTTGCCCACTCACCCATAAGCTTTGCTCACCCATGTAGAGGCAAAAACCGGTCGCAGTGGTGTGCCAATTGCTTCAAAGGAAGATTTTGCAAAAGATTCCAATTTTTTATCCCTGATATCAGAGAAAGAAGCCCCATCCGCCATCGACAAAGTGGTATGTATTGCTGAGCGGGATACTGGTGGGTCAACTATAGGTGGAACTGGATAAAGGATGTCTAAGCGTTTTGGCAAGGCAAAACATCTATCAGGAAAATTCCACTCCTTGGAAAGAGAGGAATCAAAATCCTGGTGGTTGGGGAGACATTTGGGCAAACGACAGGACCTCCCAAAGGAAAAGCCTGAGCCGGCCGATGAGGGTGCAGGGTCCTCAATCTGTAAGGTCTCTATAACCGCTATAGTTTTTACAACTGACCCTCAGGAGAGACAAAATCCTCATCTGAAAACCTCTCCTCGGAACATGCCTCTTCCACGGAGGACAAGTCGGAGAGAGACTCTCTGGGAGATGGCGGAGAGGCAGAGGAAACAGGAGACGCAGACACACCCTTTTGGGGGAGGATGGCCTGGCTCGCTTAGCAGGGCGACCACGATGGGATTGAGCCCCAGGATCCCCAGAGTCAGACTGGTCAAAGGATGGCCTTGCGGACAAACGCCCCAGTATTTCCACAATGGCTTTGTTGGTATGGGAGACGTCCTGTACCATTCTTGACAGGGAGCGCACCCACTCCAGCTCTAACATAGGCTGGGCAGTAGGAGCGACTGGGTCAGGGCAGAGCCACTTGACGGTGGAGCAGAGCACACAGAGCAGAGGGGATCTGACTGACCAGATGGAAATTTTGAGCGACAAGATGCACAAGCAAAATGGCGCACCAAAGTGACCTCCTGCTTTGGGGGCTGGGCTTGGACATAATGAAAACCCTGTAGTGACAGGAAGGAGGATGAAGGGGGTAGGTTTAACCCTATAGGAAGGAGTGGGGATAACTTCATGACCCGCCCCCAAAATGGAGTCTGTCCCCATCAAAACTGCAGGGAAGCGTAGGCCTGACTCTCTGCCATCCCTGCCCCCCGATTGTGGGATAACAGAGCTTATCCCTAAAGCCCCGGCCGAACGGAGATGCCGACCGGGAGAGAAGAACCCGCAGGGAACCGATGCGGGAGTAGGCCGCAGAAAAGCTGGGGCCTCAATTAGCTGCGGCCCCAGTGGAGCCCAGGACCGGAAGCCATGAGAAGGAGGAATGGCCCCTGAGAGAGAGTGCACTGCGCAACAGAGGTTTCTCCAACCCCCCCCCCCCCCCCCATTCTACACAGGAAAAAGACGCCTGGATGGGACAAGGCCTCTGTGGGGGAAATCACTGAAGGTAACCTGAGAAGGGGATGAAAGAGGGGAGCAATTTTGGGGGCCAGAAATACTAACGCGTCTGGCGTCTTCTGCCGCCCTGGCTCTAGCCAGATCACCACCTTCGGTGTGCGGCCCCTTGGGAAGGGGCCGCTACACCGGTAACAGAGGGGACTTGTAGAGGGCGGCCGTGGTGATCTGAAGGCTGGCGGAATGCAGAGGCTTTAGGAACCTCTGGTCCTTCTTGACTTCTGGAGACTGGGAAGGAGCAGCAGGCTTGGGGACCCCCTGGTCTCCCGTCTCCTGGGTGGGAATGCAGGCAGCCAAGACTACCTGAAATCCCGCTAGAAATTAGGAAAAAAAATTTGCAGACCTGCAAAGCAGGGAGGTCTGCCTTCTACAGACACTAAGCTAAAACTGATTTAGCTCAGTCCCTGTAGGAAGGGTATAGCTGAAAGGAGGAGCTTAGACCTTTGTGCTTAGTGTCCGCCTCCTAGTGGCAACAGCTCTACCTATGGTCAATCTGTGTCCCCCAATGATACGAATGAGAAAAAAAATTGTGGGGCTTGATTTTTGCAGGATAACTTGCAGTTTTAATTGGTATCATTTTGGGTACATAGCATTTTCTGATTGCTTTGTATTCCTTCCTTGTGGTGAAAAAAAAAATAAAAATGCAATTCTGACATTTTTTTCACATCGCATTGTTTAGTGTGGGTCGTTACGGTCGTGGCAATATTAAATATGTGAAGGAGATTTTATGTTATTAAGTTTTTCAGTGTAAAAAGGTGTATTTTTTAACTTAGAGAATTTTATTTAACCTCTTAAGGACACAGGACGTACGGGTAGATCCTGTGTCCACTCCCTAAACAGGACGCCTGCTCCTGCCTGATGCGGGCGCCATAGCCGCGGGTGGCCGTCTGCTTCTTGAAGCAGACACCCGTGGCTCATGTCCGCAATCGGCAGGAGCCGGCGGAGCATGTCTGCAGCAGCCTGGGTCTATATATGAATGAAACCCAGGCTGCTGTATAGTATTTCCTATGGAGCCTAACCTGTAATAGGCTCCATAGGAAATATGCGATTTTCTCATATATTCGAATGCTATTGCATTGGAGTATATGAGAATAGCAATCAGATCATTGATTGTTATAGTTCCCTATGGGAACTATAAGAAAGAGTAAAAAGAGAAAAAAAAAAACATGAAAAGTTCAAATCACCCCCCTTTTGCCAAAATGAAAATAAAGTTAGAAATAAAATAAAGAAAATACACATCATGGGTCTCGCAATGTGCGAAAACGCCTATACTATAAAAATATAAAAAAAATATTCCCCATACGGTAAAGAGAAAAACTAAAAAAAAAAGTCCAAATAGTCGATTCTCCATTTTTGGACGCTTCATTTCCTCACAAAAAAATTAAATGATGATCAAAAATCATCAAAATGATGATCAAAAAGGTGATCAAAAAGTTATAAACGCCCCAGAATTGTATCAATAAAAATATCAGACTACGACGCAAAAAAAAAAAAAAAAAAAAAATCAGCCCCCCATAAAGCTCCGTACACATAATTACCAAAAAGTTATAGGGGTCAAAATATGGCGACAAAAAAGTAAAAATGATTTTTTCCCACTTTTGAATTTTTTTTTGACTATCAAAACGCAAGAAAACCTATACATATAGGGTATCGCCGGATTCGTACTGACCTGTAGAATAAAACTAACTGGTCAGTTTTATCGCACATCGAATTTAAAAACCCGCAAAACTGTGGTGGAACGGCTTTTTTTTTTTTTTTGCAACTTCACCCCATTTGGAATTTTTTCCCCGCTTCCCACTACATCATATGCAATATTAAATGATGGCGTTGGAAAGTACAACTTGTCCCGCAAAAAACATGCCCTCAAATGGCAACGTGAACCGATAAATAAAAAAAAGTTATGGCTCTGGGAAGGCAGGGAGCGCAAAACGAAAACGAAAAAAATAAATAAATAAATAAAAACTCCGGTCCTTAAGGGGTTAATAAAACTTTAAAGGCTGTGTACACCTTCGGGGGAATTTTTTATAATTTTGGGCATTTTTTCAATTGGTCTACAATAAAATATTCAGCCTTTCATCTGTTTGTCTAGCTGTGCAAATTGTACTTAGCTTTCAAGCTGTGCTCACCTTATTACCATCAATGGCAATCACCTCCTGCTGAACAATTATACTTGTTCTGTGGTAAGTCAGAAGATTGTGTAGAACCAGTAGCCGCACACTGACCAACGCATTATGTGCTATACTCTGCTCTTCCTTGGATGTGTTGTAATCTCCTGCAAGAAATAGCAAGATGGATTCTTAGTAAATACTGAACACAGTATTGATACTGATCCAACAGCTGTCTTCTGATTAAACAATAAAAACAAAAAAAACAATCAACATCCAAGCCAAGAAAAGTTAAAAGTTTTATTTTGTAGCACCTCGGATCCTGATTTTTACTGTTTAATTGAAAGATATTTTATATGGGATTGTGATTGAGTGCCCAGGCAAGAGGGAGCAGCATCTATTTACCATCGAACTCAAACTTTAATCAGAATTGTGCCTGCTGCACCACCATCTCTGGATTCTGCATTCTAGAGGTCTTTTTACGCTATAGAATGCCTTGTGTTCTTGTGTTATTTTATTGCTATGACAGCAATAGTTTTATGGGAAAGAATTTTGTATAACTTGGGCCCCAGAAGTTTTTCTCAGGGCCCCTGAACATAGTGGCCACCACACACAACTGTATGGCTTTCCTCAGGGCAGTAATGAAGTTGAATACTGCACCAGAGCACTGAAGCCAATGGCTGCCTGATTGTCAATATCACAGGTGGCCAGAAGCCTGCAAGACATCACTAGTGATGAGAGAACTTGTGTTTTAAAAGTTCGAGTTCAGGTTTCATTACAATTCCGATATGGATCCCTTTACCATGGGCCATAACGGAATTCTATGACGGAATGCACCATGGAAGCCTTTAAGAGGCATTCTATCCGGAAATAGAAGTCTATGGGCTGCATAAGGGATCTATCCGGAAATAGAAGTCTATGGGCTGCATAACGGATCTATCCGGAAATAGAAGTCTATGGGCTGCATAACGGATCTATCCGGAAATAGAAGTCTATGGGCTGCATAACGGATCTATCCGGAAATAGAAGTCTATGGGCTGCATAACGGATCTATCCGGAAATAGAAGTCTATGGGCTGCATAAGGGATCTATCCGGAAATAGAAGTCTATGGGCTGCATAAGGGATCTATCCGGAAATAGAAGTCTATGGGCTGCATAAGGGATCTATCCGGAAATAGAAGTCTATGGGCTGCATAAGGGATCTATCCGGAAATAGAAGACTATGGGCTGCATAAGGGATCTATCCGGAAATAGAAGTCTATGGGCTGCATAAGGGATCTATCCGGAAATAGAAGTCTATGGGCTGCATAAGGGATCTATCCGGAAATAGAAGTCTATGGGCTGCATAAGGGATCTATCCGGAAATAGAAGTCTATGGGCTGCATAAGGGATCTATCTGGAAATAGAAGTCTATGGGCTGCATAACGAATCTATCCGAATTCCGTTACGCATTCTGTCATGGCCAATGGCAACAAAATCCATATCGGTATTGTAAGAAAACCCGAACTCGAACTTGTAAAACACAAGTTTGTTCATCCCTAATCATCACAATTACCTGTGCTGGGATGCAGAAGAGGCCTGTTGCCTGCATCGCGGATAGCGGCATGGGGACCAGTAGTCATATTTAATTTTTTAGCAAATTTTTTTGCTTCGTCATTTTGAAGGGGGGAAACATACTACTGGGGGCACTACAGTGGGGCTTATTAATTCTGGGGCCATTACTATTATGGGTGCATTATTAATACTAAGGTCAGCAATATTATTGGGCACAATATAGAGTGCACCACTACTAATGGGAGCCCTCTCAGACTATTAAGGCACTCTGGGAGAAATTTAGTACTATTGGTTGAACGTTTAGGGGCATTATTATTATGGGTGGGGGGGAGGGACAATCTGTATGGCACTATTATTTCTGCAGTATAGCATTTGAGGAGCACAGAGGGCACAGTACTGGCGGTAGCATTTACTTCAATGGGGCTGAGCGTGATAACAAGCACAATGTGCTTGGTAAGCTGCAAGAAAGCCGGGGCGCTCACAGGGTGTCGGACCCCACTGATCAGATACTGATGGATAGGTCATCGGTATTAAAATATCGGAAAATCAATTTTTATTAATATATCTGTGCCCTTTTAAAATAAAACTATAAATAAAAGTGCACACATTGGACCGGCCACAAAATATTTTCAATAACTTCAGTGAAACCATCTGGAGTCAAAGAATGCAGATCGAACATCCAGAATGCCTATTAACCAACCATTCTCCCAAAAGGGTTTCGCACAGTCATGGGTATGTGTTCAAGGATGGTAATTTTTTTTAAAGACAAAGGGGGTCATTTACCAAGCTGAAATGCGCCTCTACATAACTCGGGTGGATCCTTCACCAGCTATGGGCCCTTATTAAGACTTAGGATTGCATTTTGTTACTAATGTTGGAAGGGTGCGTGTTAAACCTGAATCTCATAGGTTGTATCGTCTGCCGCACATACTGAAATCTGCATCCACATCGCAGCAAATATACAACTGCAGTTAAGAAAACTTTTTATTTTAAATGATTCTCCTGTAATGTCGGATCTAAAGTTATAAACACCATGTTCAGTGGTCCGGCAGCACAAACATTGAGTGCTGTAACATTAAAGGGGTTGTCCGCTTTTTACTATTGATGACCTATCCTCATCAATATCACATCAGCGGGGGTGCCGCAAGTCGGATCAGCTATTTGAGGAGGAGGCAGCGCTCAGCTCTGTTTACCTGCTCGCTGCAGCAAATGCAGTGGTGAGCAGGTGTAATTACAAGTATGGCGCCCCCATTCACTTCTATGAGACAGCCTGGTAGTATTCACTTGAGCAGACAGAGCAGTCCCATAGAAGTGAATGGGAACGCCATACTTGTAATTACGCCTGCCCACCACTGCAATTGCTGTGACAAGCAGGTAAACAGAGCAGAGAAGGCAGCTCTTGTACAAGCATCTCAAAGAGCTGATTGGTGGGGGTGCCAGGTGTCGGACCCCCGCTGATCGGATATTGATGACCTATCCTGAGGATAGGTCATCAATAGTAAAAAGCAGTCTTTTTCCCCCCAATATTTCATTAATATTTGTTTAATATTGTCATGTGCATTACAATAGGTAGTAAGAAAGTTAAACTTATGGGGGTGTTATTTACTTCCAGTTTTTTTGGTTCCACTATTAGACACTCATTTGGAGATAAATTGCTGGCCCTTTTAATTGCATGCTAGGGATTTGAGATATCCCTTATCATGGAATCACTGCAAGATCCAAGATGATCAAAAGAACTATTTCTCCTGATTCTTCTATATTGTCCATATGGAATGTTATTAACCCACCCTGCAAAGTCATAGTCAAGGTTGTGACGATTATAGAATTGTTGTGTGCTTTGAATATCAAAAGGTCAAGGAATGAATTCTGCGTAACAGAAGAATTCCATGTGAACCAAAAAGCTTCCTCTTCACCTCCACTCCAAATAAAGAACAAAATCATCCTTTCTCCATACTGTGAACAAAAGCATTGATCGATATCAGCACCAGGCACACCCTCAGACCACAAAGAAACTAATCACTGCATGCTGCTCTTCTTGTGTGCAAATAGGTGGGCAGCTATTGTTTCCCCCAAAGTGTTTAACCCTTTCAACCCTGGGCCAGTTTTCACCCTCCTGCCCAGGCCATTTTTTGCAAATCTGACATTTGTCACTTTATATGGTAGTAACTTTGGAACATTTTTATTTATCCAAGCCATTCTGAGACTGTTTTCTCGTGACACATTGTACTTCATGATAGTCATAAATTTGAGTCAATATATTTCACCTTTATGTATGAAAAATTACCAAAATTACCAAAAATTTTGAAAAATTCGCAGTTTTCAAAATTTCTATTTCTCTGCTTTTAAAACAGAAAGTGATACCTCATAAAATATTTATTACATACCATTCCCCATATGTCTACTTTATGTTGGAATCATTTTTTAAATGTCATTTTATTTTTTGGGGACGTTAAAAGGCTTAGAATTTTAGCAATTCTTAAAATTTTTTAGAAAATTTCCAAAACCCACTTTTTAAGGACCAGTTCACTTTGTGGGGCTTACATAGTGGAAACCCCCCATAAGTGACCCCATTGTAGAAACTACACCCCTCAAGTTACTCAAAACTGATTTTACAAGCTTTGTTAACCATTTAGGTGTTCCACAAGAATTAGAGGAAAATGGAGATGAAATTTCAAAATTTCACTTTTTTGGCAGATTTTCCATTCAAATCAATTTTTTTTTAACACATCGAGGGTTAACAGCCAAAAAAAATATCAATATTTATTACCCTGATTCTGCGGTTTACAGAAACATCCCACATGTGGTCGTGAACTGATGTAAGGGCACACGGCAGGAGGCAGAAGAAAAGAAGTAGCGCCATATGGTTTTTAGAAGGCAGATTTGACTGGTTTTTAGATGCCATGTCCCATTTGAAGCCCCCCTGATGCACCCTTAAGCCTCTTTCACACGGGCGTCGCAGGTGAGGCCGGATCCGTTCAGGGTGCATTTTGGGAAACCTGCGCGAGTAGGGACGCAATTTCAGTCAGTTTTGTCTGCGATTGCGATCCGTTTTTTCCACGAGAGCGCAATGCGTTTTGCACGCGCGTGAGAGAAAAACCCGAATGTGGTACCCAGACCCGAACCCGGACTTCTTCACTGAAGTTCGGGTTCGGTGTTGTGCAGATTTTTAATTTTTTCCCTTATAACATGGTTATAAAGGAAAATAATAGCATTCTTAATACAGAATGCTTACTAAAATGTGGATTGAGGGGTTAAAAAATAAAAAAAATGAACTTACCTCATCCACTTGATAGCGCAGCCGGCATAGTCTTCTTTGAGGACCTGCCAAAGGACCTTTGATGACGTGATCATGCTCACCAATATGGTGAGCGTGGTGACGTCAGCGTAGGTCCTGCCGAATGAAGATAGAAGGATCTTCCATCTTCATTTAGCAGGACCTGCGCTGACATCACTGAAGGTCCTTTGGCAGGTCATCAAAAGTCTTTTGGCAGGTTCTCAAAGAAGAAGAAGGAATACGATGTCGGCTGCGCGATCAAGTGGATGAGGGGAGTTTATTTTTTTTTAACCCCTAAACCAACATTTTAGTAAGCATTCTGTATTAAGAATGATAATATTTTCCTTTATAACCATGTCATAAGGGAAAAATAATACAGTAAATAGACTTTAATCAATTTACTAACATCTTCTTAGCAACCATGCATGAAAATCGCATTGCATCCGCACTTGCTTGCGGATGCTATGCGATTTTCACGCAGCCCCATTCATTTCTATGGGGCCTGCGTTGCGTGAAAATCACTGCTCATCTGCACAGCCCCATTGAAGTGAATGGGTCCAGATTCAGTGCGGGTGCAATGCGTTCACTACACGCATTGCACCAGAGCGGAATACTCGCCCGTGTAAAAGGGGCCTTACAGTAGAAACTCCCAAAAAGTGACCCCATTTTGGAAACTACAGGATAAGGTGCCAGTTTTATTAGTACTATTTTGGGGTACATATGATTTTTAAATGCTCTATGTCTTTGGTGACCATTTTTATTTTTTACAACATTCATCTGACCGATTAGATCATGTGCTATTTTGATAGAGCAGGTTGTCTACTTTCTTTGAGTTTTACATAATAAAGCATTTTTAAAAAAAGAAAATATTATGTTTTTGTGTCTCCATTTTCTGAACGCCATATTTATTTTTATTTTTCTGCAGATAGTCTTGTGCAGGGGCTCGTTTTTTGCAGGAAGAGTTGACGTTTTTATTGGTACCATTTTTGAGTACATTTGATTTTTTGATCATTCATTATTATACTTTATGGGGCAAGGTGACCAAAATCATTGTTTGTTTTAGCACAGGTTTTATTTATTTTTACATCGTTTACCTGAGGGGTTAGGTCATGTGACATTTTTATAGAGAAGATCTTTGCAGACATGGCAATACCTAATATGTAGACTTTTTCTTATTTATTTAAGTTTTACACAATAATAGCATTTTTGAAACCATAAAAACGAGATTTTTGTATAACTTACCAGTAAAATCTCATTTTCGCTCTTCATTGGGGGACACAGAAACCGTGTTTATAGCTATGGCCACTAGGAGGCGTTGACACTAGGCTAGAACGATTTGCTTTTTGTGCAGGGGCAGTAGGAGAAGCAGACCAACTACTAAAAGAAGAGAAACAGCCAATATTGAAGGACCAAGAATACGAAGGCCCACTGGCAAGCACCGCCAATCTGCAGTACAAACAATACTGGGTGGGTGCTGTGTCCCCCAATGAAGAGCGAGAAAGAGATTTTACTGGTAAGTTATACAAAAATCTTGTTTTCTCTCACATATTTATTGGGGGACACAAAAACCGTGGGATGTAGGATCACAGCTGGAAAGAAACTCCCTAGAGCGCAGGAACCACCACACGAATCGATAAGATCCAAAACGCCCGCCGCGGGGAGTCGTGAAGGAAGGGGTGGAACCCCGATCGGTGAGCGGAACTCCGCGTTGTAGAGAAGTACCTCAAAACAGCAACAGGACCAACAAGAAGAAAACTCGTGCAGCGTAGGAACCGAAGACAGAGAGAAGCCTCAGGCTTCACCATATCCAGACGAGGTAACCCATAACGATAGCGCAAGCTGCCACTAGGTACAGCTGGAGAAAATGGATGCAAGATCGAACAATGGACAAGACCCGAGGAACACCACGGGAACCAATGGGTCCTTCCAGAAGAAGAGATAGTGGATCAGGGGACCAGAGGACCCCGGAGGAGGGGAACAAGTGACACGTGTCCCATGGGACGCCGTCATAGGCCCAAGGCCGGTACTGACAGCAAGAAGTGAAACTCCTTCTCCAGGCTGGAGAGGGTATAGCTGTCAGAGGAGGAGCTAACAATTCTAGCCTAGTGTTAACGCCTCCTAGTGGACATGGCTATACCCACGGTTTCTGTGTCCCCCAATGAATATGTGCGAGAAAATGATGTTTTAGTGTCTCTATAGTCTGAGAGCCATAGCTTTTTTATTTTTTGACCGATTGTCTTAGGTAGGGGCTCATTTTTTGAGGGATGAGGCTACAGTTTGATTGGTGTTATATTGGGGGGTGGGGGGGGGGAAATACGTCTTTTTGATCGCTTGGTGTTGCACTTTATGTGATGTTAGGCGACAAAAAAAATTGCTTTTTTGGCACTGTTTTTATTTTATTTATTTTTTTATGGCGTTCACTTGATGGGTTAGGTCATGTGATATTTTTATAGAGCTGGTTGTTACAGACACGGCGATACCTAATATGTAACTTTAGCACAATAATAGCAGTTTTGAAGCAAAAAGAATTATCATATTTTAGTGTCTCCATTGTCAGAGTTTTTTAAGCGATTTTCTTATGTAGGGGCTCATTTTTTGTGGGATGAGGTGATGGTTTTATTGGTACAATTTTGTGGGACATATGCCTTTTTGATCACTTAGTGTTGCACTTTTTGTGATGCAAGGTGACAAAAGGGGCATTTTTAATTTTTTTAATTGAAACTTTATTTTTATTATTAAACAACTTTTTTGCTTTTTTTTTTTAAACTTTATTTCTGTCCCACTCTGGGATTTCAACTTTTGGGGGTCTGATCCCCTCTGCAATGCATTACAATAAATCTGTCCATTGCCTGTTAGTGTATTACACCCTGAGGCTGTATCTCCTCGGCACCCGTAGAAGGCAGGTCCCGATGCCGTGCAAGGCATCGGGCTGCCTTGTCACCCATCGGGTCCCCGCCACAGCGTTGACCGTGGCATCGGTCTTTACAGCGATGCCAGCAGATACAGCAGGAGCCCGGCTATCAGGAGCTGCAGGGCCCCTGCAGTGAACAGGCCGTTATGGTGCCCGCCCGATCACCATGACGTAATAGTATGTCAAAATGCGGCAAGTCACTTGCCGCCATGATGTACTATTACGTCATATGCCAGGAAGGGGTTAAAAATGTACTGACATAACAGGTTCAGACCCGCACAGCAGTGACTAGGGAGATTATGTAGAGAATTTTGCATTTGTCTTTTCTGAAATCTGATTAAAATAAATTCTACAACCAGGGTGCAGATAATTTCTGACTCATTCTTATATCCTATAAAATGACACATTTAAGAAAAACATTGAAAATTTATTTTTTTACGACTGCTTTTCACTAAAACCTGCATGAAATCTATGGGGTCAAAAAAGTGATCATACCCCTAGGCAAATTCTTTGATGGGTGTAGTTTCCCAATAAGTCTAGGTGCAGGAATAAAAATTCTCACTATAAATTGCATATTTTTTAGCATATTACAACATTACAAAAAGGTGAAAAGCTTTTAAACCGATGTCAAAATGTAGAAAACTAATGATTTAACATACTTAAAGAGGACCTGTCACTGCTCCTGACATCCAAATTTTATAGCTTCATGCATTCCCCATGTAATAACAATTCTGGAGCATCTATTCTTATGGCTGTATGATGTGCCATCTCTCTGTTATTCTGTTATTCCTTGTAGAAGTTATGAATGTATTGCTAGCAGTCTGCAGAAAGGGTACAGAGGGGTGTTACCAGTGTGGGAGGGATCCTGCACAGTCGGAAAATGGCAGCACTGATTAGACAGAGCGAGTCTGTGGGTAATCATTCATAATTTCTAGCAGGAATAATGCAGGAACGGCACAACATAGAGCCAACAGAATAGATGCTCCAGAATTGGTATTACATGGGGAATGCATGAAGCTATTAAAACAAACATGTCAGGAGAGATGACAGTTCCTCTTTAATGACAATAAAACTTAAATAAATAACAGATTCATTACATTTTTCTCCTTTTTGAGTTTTTTAAAATATGTAAATGTAAACCATATTCACCTAAATTTATCAAAGGACAGCACAATAGTACGTGGACATGCAAAATCATTTCTAAGTTATCCACAGATAATGTGTCACATACCAAATTTCTAAAATCTGGCGTTGTCCGGAAGCTATAAAATGGCTTAGCCCTAAAAGGGTTAAATTAATAAAATGTAAGTAATGTTGAATCCTTTTTCACACAGCTATATACGTATGAGCCCAGATCAAGTCGCAGTGGACCCCAGAAACACATTTCGGGTACCTGGTTGGACCACTGCTGACATTTTACATCATTCACACTGATGAGAGAGGCCACTTACTTATGTCCATTCTGCAGGTTATTCGAGAAACTCCTCTGTTCACGGGAAATCCATTTAGGTGTATTCGCCCCCGGGCATAGCTGATGATAGAACTGACCTACATAGAACAAAGGAATCATTACTGCCAAAAAACACTTTATAACCAGTGTTGAGCGGACTTGTGTTTTAAGTTCTGCGTCCAAAGTTCGGGTTCGGATTATCGAAGAATCCCATTATAGATTCTGCTACCACGGACCATAACGGAATTTGGAATTCATAAGGGGATTCTTCGATAACTTGAACCCGAACTTTGGACGCCGAACTTAAAAAACAAGTTCGCTCAACACTATTTATAACCATATCAATGTAGAATGTACAGGTTACAGCTTCCCGAGGCATGGAAGTAGCAGAGAATATAAAGGGGTCGTCCGAAGCTGCACACGTCACCGCTGAGGTCAGTGACCACAGACTAGACAGTCATCATTTCTTCTGTCGAGGACCACAAAGAGTGGGGACAGGAGCCTTGGCACTGAAATGGAGGGGCTTTCCAAAGGTTGGTAGAAGACAGAAGGGAAGATGCTGAGCTGTAGTCTTCTACTAAGCGATTTACTATTTTTTACAAAAAATGTATATCCTTCCAGAGTGTACAGGCATCCTGACAGCATTTACATGAAACCATCTAAAACTATGTCCAGAGCTCATTCTATGCAGTCCTCTCTCGGGATACTACATGAGAACAGATAGGTTTGCTCTAAGAGTACCTGCACACAGTCCAGATTACTTGCAGCTTTCTGCGTGGATTTTCCTGCTGGAAAAAACACAGTATAAAATAAGGGTCCATTCACACGTCCGCAATTCTGTTCCGCATTATGCGGAACGGAATTGCGGACCCATTAATTTCAATGGGGACAGCTGATGTCCCGGCCAGGTCCGCAATTGCGGATCCGCACTTGCGTTCCCGAAAAAAAATAGAACATGTCCTATTCTTGTCCGCAATTGCGGACAAGAAAAGGCATTTTCTATGTAGTGCCGGCGAGGTGCGGTCAGCAAATTGCGGAACGCACATTGCCGATGTCCGTGTTTTGCGGATCCGCAAAACACACACGGACGTGTGAATGGACCAATACAGTACCACCAAAGAGAGATGACGAATCTCATGTACAGTTTGCTTTTTCCTTCTGTGTGGAAATTGAGCTGCAGCACATCAATTGTTTGTGCGATTCCCCATAGACTTCAATGGGGTTGTTAACATATTCGCACCAAAATACGCATAAAAAAAACGGACAAAGAAATGCACCAAATCCGCAACAAATAGTGCAGATTCATGTGTGGTGTTGGTGCAGATACCCTAGAAGTCCCAACTTGTATCATTATTCTAATAAGGCCTCATGCACATGACCGTTGGTGTTTTGCGGTCCACAAACCGCGGATCCGCAAAACACGACAGCTGCTCCGCGTTCCATTGTAGAAATGCCTATTCTTTCCATTGCTCCGCGGTCCATTGTAGAAATGCCTATTCTTGTCCGCAAAACGGATAAGAATAGGACATGTTCTATTTTTTTTCCGGGAGGGGCACGGAACGGAGCAACGGATGCGGACAGCACGCATTGAAGTGAATGGGTCCGCGCACGAGCCGCAAAATATGCGGCTCGGACGCGGACCACAACAATGGCCATGTGCATACTACTGAATCTTATCATCATCTAACATCATTGTCTCACACCTAGACTCATTTGAGAATTAACAAAATAATGTGATGGGAATACCTTTTAAAATTCAAATTTCCATATTTTGTGGTCATGCCCTAAGATAACTTCATATTGGCAACTTGTTTTTGCCCTTTTAACACAGGTCACAGGTTTACGGATTGAAATGTCTCCGGCACTAGCTCTCTTATTCTTACAAATACAAGATTTCCCTAATTTTTATAGGCGTATTATTGGACACATTCTACTCAGCGCCAAGTTGATACTTACAAGACATTGGAAATCCATACACCCTCCATCTCTCTGAAGTTATACATTCTCTGAACTCCACTTGTAGATATGAACATGCTCTCCCTTCGTCTATCCTGCATCCCACCACTAGAGACCTGATTTCGTCCCCTTAGATGTTACACTCCCAATACCAGCCTTAATCCCTATGTCGATTTTTTCTAGGAATGATTGCTGTGGTGCTCACCGGAAATTGACGTTTTGTCAAGTCCCTTATCTTATGTTTGATTTACTCTCAAATTGTACCTTTGATTACATCCTCATACCTGTACTCTTGGTTCCTGGGGTCAACCAATACCGTGTTCTTCTCTCGAGGCATACTGAGGGTTTTGTGCCTCACCCTCACGCAATGTTCCTGTTTCTAATCCAGTCTTTATTACATTATACTATCAAACCATTTTGCGATAATGTACCGAATTCGAGCTAAATACTTCAATAAAAAATAATTGATCATAAAATTCTAATTTTCAAATCCAAAACAGTTATGGCATATTCACAGGACATAGGCGTGAACGTGGTCCACCCAACCGCATCCTGCCTGGTCTCCGTGGCCAGAGCAACTACAGACACAGGGAACTGTACTACACGGACTCAGATTCACTGTACGATCATAGCGTCCAATGGGGAGGAGAAGAGATGGAACTTTCCACAGCAAAGCATTACCCAGAACTGCACACAGTGCTCTGGTCTAGCGGGACACCGGAAAGCATCAGATCTGGCAGGACGGATAAGAAATGGGAGCAGCGCAGCCGGCTTCACATGAGCGTCTTATGCTCATAACTGTAACCATTATCAATACAGTACGATTACATAACAGGAAGAGGAATACATGGAAAACGAGACTGACGACAAAAAAAAAAAGTGTTACCAAGCCCAAGGACTTGTTCTAGTAAAACCACATGTACATGTGCAGTTTTCAGTATTGCGGATTTTCCCCAAGTAAAACAGACCCCAAGCGTGCTGAGGCTTACAATAAATGACGCACAGGAAAGATGTCCCCCCTCCCCCCCACCGAAGAAGGAATGCCACTTACATAAAGTTATCCCCTATCCAGCGGTAGGACCCCCCAGGGATCCTGTGGATGGGAGATAACTTTCTCGAACCGGACCACCACTTTAAATGACAGGACATCTTCAAGGACAAGCTTATATAATGTGCTCTGCCAACTACTTTGTGCCTAACAAAATAAGAGGCTGCGCTTCAGGACCGGGTTAGTTTTTGCATTTTCATTTTGTCCTCCCCGCCTTCCAAGAGCCATAACTTTTTTACTTCCTATAGCTGCGAGAAGGCTTGTTTTTTTTGTATTTAATAGTTGTGTCATTTCATTTACCATGTCTCATATTGGAAAACAGGAAAAGAATTCTTTGTGGGGTGAAACTGAAAAAAATAAAAATAAAATAAAGTATGTGTCTACGTATCCATCCGAAAGACCGCAATGGACAGTTCCTTTGCAGGAGAATACCCGCCTCGCCAAGGCTTCACCCAGTATAATGCCTCTTTCACACGTCAGTGTTTGGTCAGCGAAAAGCAGAAGAGGGGCCTACACAGATCTTAGATTGGTGGGGGAGAGTGCTGAGACCGCCAGCGATCACTAGAACAGGGAGAGAGAAGTGCTCACATAGCGGCACAGTTATCAAAACTGGTGTAACTGTTAATAAGCAACCAATCAGAATCCACCTTTCAGTATGTACAGCCCTTTTGGAAAATGAACGGTGAACTCTGATTGGTTGCTATGGGCAACTAAAGCAGTTTTCCTTTCCACCAGTTTTGATGACTCTCCCCCATAGTGCGCCCTCTCCTTGCTGCAGAGGACAGAATCGAGACGGGTCCATAGCGGTCTACTAAGCCAGCCTCCTGCAGCGGGGAGACAGGGTGCGGTATACAGGTGCTTCTCTCTCCTTGTTCTAGCACTCGGTGGGGGTCTCAGCACTCAGATCCCTTACCGATGAAACTATAGACATTTCTCTCATATATCAAAAGGTGTTGTTTTTTTTTTGAAAACTCAGTGACCTTTAAGCTACTCAATGTGCCATCATGTCATTGATCAGTTACCCTGCATTGAGTGATGACTTACCTGTCTTGTCTCCCGCTCTGACCCATGTAAGGATGTCACATTCACTCTTACAGTCTCCTAAAGATAAAAAAACATTCAGTTTTATGATGCACGACAGCAGGAAGATCTGGAGGTACCGCACAAGATTTCGCAGGGGTGCATATAACCTACAATCATCTTCACAGATAAAGTCAATCTTACCAATCCTGCTGGGGTCGATTTACTAAGATTGACGTTTCATAGGCCAGCCTTAGGCAAAGACAATGGTAGGCAGTAAGATAGATGAATTTATTAAAGGGAGTCTGACAGCTCCGAAACCCCCCAAACTAGAATACGCGTGTACAGTGACACAGCTGACAGGTGGGGGTATACTGCTCGCTTGGCCACCTCTCCACTCACCGCTCAGACTGCTGGAAATAGCAGAGCCGGTGGGAATACCCAAGTGGACTACCTTTATTATATTTTGAGGTTTTCAGGAAGTCAGAGAACCCTTTAATCTAGTCTAATGTGTACAGGGTCCTGTGACAGGACTGAAACCCTGCAGTCTGTACATTTCATGGCTAGAGGGGCTTCAGGAGGATGGGATGTGATAAGTAAGGGCACAGAGTACATTGGGTCTTTCTAAAAGTATACTGGGAAACAAATAAGGAAACCCCAGACTTTACTCCAGGACAGGAAGATGACTGGGGACTGCCGAGAACATCCCGGGACTTTCCCAATAAACACAGGCACCTGCGTGCTAGGAGCAGAACAGTCACGGGATGCCTCTTTACCTGCACACGGGTCCTGATACCATTGTCCTGAGCGCTGGCGAGGAGGGCTGCCAGCAGGAGAGAAGCCACTGGCAGGTACCGGCAGCACGGCCCAGAACTCTGCCCGAACCGCACCATCTTCTACAGGCGCTGAGGACGGGAAGCAACAGTACTCATAACCCCGCCCCCTCTTCCTGTAAGAGAAGCAGGGCCTTGCGAAACAGCGCGATCACGTGACAGTGACGTCACCCAAGGTAGAGTCCCTGGGCCGAAACATGGTGCCGTTTGAATAGAAAGAGCGACTAATAAACCGGGGCTTACGCCATGGCCGTGCTGCTGGAGACCACTCTGGGGGACATCGTCATCGATCTGTACACGGAGGAGAGACCGCGGGGTAAGGGGACAGAGTGAAGAGATATACACACAGATACAGCTCTTATCAGTGACTTCAGGTCTTTTATTCAATCCCATTGCCACAGGTGTATAAAATCCAGCACCTAGCCACTCAGTCTGCCTATACAAACATTTGTGAAAGAATGGGTCATTCTAAAGAGCTCCCAGAATTCCAGCATGGTACTGTTTATAGGATGAGATTGATACAAGGAGCCAGTAAGGTCTCTGGCACAGGACCGTGTCCATATTGCAGTCCGCAAACCATGGATCTGCAAAATACGGATACCTTCTGTGTGCATTACGCATTTTTGTCGCTGCCATCAATATAAATGACTATTCACATCTGCAGAACAGGGAATGTTTTATAGTTTGGGGAATGACCGCACAAATCGGCAAAATAAATGCGGGGCAGTGTGGATCGCACACGGATGAAATATACGGTAGTGTGCATGAGGCCTAATGGTGCATCTACACGTGCCAACCGAGCAGGCAGTTATTGGGAATGAAGCCTTTGTTCCTGATGATTGCCTGCTCCATAGAGGAGGTGAGAGCTGCGTTTACATGACTCCGTCATCTCCTTTGTATCAGGATAAATGATTGCCACTGCTGCCACTTATCATACAGTCATTACTTCAGGGTAGCTGATCCCTGTTTACACCGCATGATCTTCTGCCCGGAGATGATGGTTTACTTTGCTGCATAAAAAATGGCTTCACAGGATGAAGAAGCGTCTGCTGACTCCATAATTGCAGGCATCAAATAGGTTGTCTCTCTTCAGTAAATAGCATTTATCACGTAGAGAAAGTTAATACAAGGCACTTACTAAAGTATTGTGATTGTCCATATTTCTTCCATTGCTGGCTGGATTCATATTCCCATCACATTATACACTGCTTGTTTCCATGGTTACGACCACCCTGCAATCCATCAGTGGTGGTTGTGCTTGCACACTATAGGAAATAGCATCAGCCTATGTGCGCTTCCACAGTTCCAGCCACCAGAACACCAGAGAGGCAGCACTTTTTCTTATAGTATGCAAGCACGGCCGCTGCTACTGGATTACAGGGTGGTCGTAACCATGGAAATGAGCAGTTTCTAATAATGAATCCAGCCAGCAAAGGAAGCAATATGGACAATCACAGCACATTAGTAAGTGCCTTGTATTAACTTTCTCTACATGATAAATGTCACTTACTGAAGTCAGAAAACCCCTTTAACAGCAGCACAGAAATTGTTCAGGAGCGTGATGGAATGGATTCCCACGGGCGAGCAGCTGCAGACAAGCCATATATCGCCAAGCACTATGCCAGGCATCAGATGGGATGTTGGAAAGCATGCCACCACTGGACTCTGGAGCAGTGGAAAAATGTTCCGTGGAGCGAAGAGTCACGCTTCTGTATCTGGCAGTCTAATGGACGAGTCTGGGTTTGGTAAATGCCACAAGAGTGTTACCTGCCTGACTGCATTGTGCCAACTGTACAGTTTGGCAGAGGAAGGGTTAGGCTATACGCACATGACCGTATGTATGTTGTGGTCCGCAAAATGCGGATACGCCAATAATATGGATGACGTCTGTGTGACATCCGTATTACAACAGTTTTTTTTGCGGATCCGTTGTACCAATGCTTATCCGCAAAACAGACAAGAATAGGACATGTTCTATATTTTTTGCGGTGCTACAGAACAGACATACAGATCCGGACAGCACACGGAGTGCTGTCCGCATTTTTTGTTGACCCATTGAAATGAATGGGTTCACATCCTATCCGCAAAGTAAATGGAAGGGACATGGAAACAAAACACGTTCGTGTGCATGAGGCCTAATGCTATGAGGTTGTTTTTTCGGGTTTGGTCCAGGTCTTTTAGTTCAAATCAAGGGACGTCTTAGGGTACTTTCACCTTTGCGTTGTGAGGATCCGGCAGTCAGTTCCGTCGCCGGAACTGCCTGCCGAATCCGGAAATCTGTGTGCAGACGGAAAGCATTTGTAGACGGATCCGGATGCGGATCCGTCTAACAAATGCATTGAAACACCGGATCCATCTCTCCGGTGTCGACTGGAAGAACGGATCCGGTATTTATTTTTGTTTTGCATTTTTTAAAGGTCTTCATATGCCGAAACGCTTGGTGCCAGATCTGGCATTAATGCACTTCAATGGAAAATAATGCCGGATCCGGCATTCCGGCAAGTGTTCAGGAATTTTGGACGGAGAAAATACCGCAAAAGTGACTGAACTGAAGACATCCTGATGCATACTGAATGGATTGCTCTCCATTCATAATGCATTAGGATAAAACTGATCCGTTTTTTTTCCGGTATTGAGCCTCTAGGATGGAACTCAATACTGGAAAACGCAAGTGTGAAAGTACCCTTAATACTTCAACATACCAAGACATTTTGGACAGTTGTATGCTTCTAACTGTGTGGGAACAGTTTGGGGAAGGACTTTTCCATTCTAGCACAACTATGCAGGTCCATAAAAGCATGTTTAGGTGAGTTTGGTGTGGAAGAACTTGACTAGCCCACACAGACCTATGGCCTCCACCCCAGCCAGGCCCTCTCATCCAGCATCAGTGTCTGACCTCACAACTGTTCTTCTGGATGATGGACACAACTTTCCAAAATCCTGTAGAAATCTTTCCCAGAAGATTGGAAGCTGCTTTAGCTGCAAAGGGGGGACATCTCCATATTAATGCCTGTGGAATTAGAACGGGATGTCCTAAAAGCTCTCGTAGGTCTAGTGTGTGGGGTGTCCATATATCAATATAACCATAAGTCTGTATGCTGTTTCCTTATGTTCATCTGTGGAAGCTGCTCGTGTCCACATGTCTCTGCAGATGTAGCAGTGCACAATGGGAGGCCACGGAATGGTCCAGCAAAACTAGAGCCACTCTTTACGTTGGCTCTCTGCACTGGTTAAAAAGTGGCGTTTCTCAAGTGTGAGACCACTTCTTTCATGAACATAGTTACTAATTACAGGGCCAAAAATAACCTGGTCATCATGGCGACTAGAAAAGTGGCTTCATACATTCGGCAGCTGGGCACTTCCACTGTCCGCATCTGGATCCATCGTTTTCAGCACTGAGGAGTCAAGACAACTTTTGTAAATCCGTTGCACCCAATTTCATTTAGAAGCCATTCCCTACTTTTTCTAGAACTGATGACATTTTTCTATTCGTCTGAAAAAGTGATAGACAGCCTAACAGTGACCCTGTAGGATCATGGTCGTGGGTACAGAGGGATGCAGCCGCACATTGGGCAGGACGTATGCCAGATCGTGCATGGACCCTTTTGTACAGATCAGTATCTGTGGACGATGCTTTCTGGGCACCTGTTCTGCTCAATGTGCGGTTGTATCTTCAGACCCGTCTGCTGATTGCGGTTTAGCCAATGTCACATCCTCGTCTGTTATAAATGGCCGGTGATTGCTAGCTGCATCGGAGGAAAGCTTTCTCAATGTAATTGGTCCTTTAATGCATTTGTTCTGTTGTCTTTTTGTAATGCATATTCTTTTTCTTTTTAGCTTGCTTAAATTTCCTGAAGCTCTGCAAGATAAAATACTACAATTACTGTCTCATTCACAATGTGCAGGTCAGTATTCCTATGAATGAGATGCACATTTACTAACACTGGCATGCGGTAGAGCAGTGCCACAGTAGTTATTACAGTGCAGTACGTATGTACCATGGTTTATGACAGGGATTCCCAACCTGCGGCCCTCCAGCTGTTGCAAAACTACAACTCCCAGCATGCTATGACCGCCTACAGCAGGGCATGATGGGAGCTGTAGTTCTACAACAGCTGGAGGGCCGCAGGTTGGGAATCCCTGGTCTATGAGATGGCGCAGCTACAGATCTACACCAGAAAGTCACTGCAGTTCACAGCCACTTTGGAATTCTGACACCCCCACCGATCAGCTGTTTGAAGAGAAGGCTGCTCTCCGTGCGAGCGCAGCCTTCCCTTCATTGGTTACCTGCTCGTCGTGGACATTGCAGCGGTGAGCAGGTGTAATTACAAGCCGTCCCATTCACTTCAATGGGACGGCTCGCTCCTATTAAAGTATATAGGAAGGAGCCGTCCCAAAGAAGTGAATGGGATGGCTTCTTGTAATTAAACCTGCTCACCGTTGCAATGTCCACGGCGAGCAGGTAAACAACGAAGAGAAGGCTGCACTTGCATACAGCGCGACCTTCTCTTCAAGCAGCTGATCAGCGGGGGTGTCGGATGGGTTGCTCAGCAAATGAAGATCAGCACAGTACCAGCGCTTCCTCAGCTCTGCACCTCATTCACTCATTGGTGATTTCATCAGTATTTTGAAGCCAAATTCATGAGTCTGTTTAGGACCCACTCCTGGTTTTGGCTAGTAAATACTGACTACATCTACAATGTTTATGTGGAAAGACAGTTTCTGTCCGATGACTTGGTTGCTTGCAGGTCATTAATTTGGGTCAAATTTTTCGATTACCATTTTTTTTCTCTTGTAAAGAAAACAAAAATTTGGCATCTGAATGCACAGATATAGCCAGTATCCCAAAAGAGATGTTGGTTGTGTCTCGTGTGAAGCAAATTGCCCTGTGTCTTTTCCAAATCTGTAGTATTCACTGTTGTCTTTTCCTCCAAAAAGAGAGATTTTATCATACAGACTGGTGACCCTTCAGGAACAGGCAGAGGAGGCGAGTCCGTCTTTAGGTATGCCTTTCACTTTTGTTGCTAAATGTGTATGTGCTTTTCTCCGACTACCCTATGGAATCACATGTTTAAGGGTACATTCACACTCGCGTTTTTCTTTTCCGGCATAGAGTTCCGTCGTCGGGGCTATGCCGGAAAAAATTGATCAGGATTATGCCCATGCATTGTGAATGGAGAGAAATCGGTTCAGGATGCATCAGGATGTCTTCCGTTCAGTATGTCAACGTTTTTTGGACGTTGACAAAACCGCATCTCCGTCCTGAAATGCCGGAACACATGATGGAATGGCATTAAGAAATGACTGAAGGACAAATCTGTCCTTCCGGTCTGCGCATGCGCAGACCTTTAAAACTGTGAAAAAAATACAAGACGGATCTGTCTATCCGCACGGCAAACGGAGATACGGATACGCACGTGCAATGCATTTGTAGACGGATCTGCAAGCCGGGTCAGTCTACAAATGCTCTCAGTTGTCATGCGGTATGCCGCATCCGGTGGGAGGGAACTGCCTGCCCGATCCACACGCCGCAAGTGTGAAAGTACCCTTAGATGTTTAATTTAGATTTGTACAAAATGTTTTCTGCTAAGCTCTCAGAACTATTTGATCCATATCTCCTAGAAGCATTCTTGTCCTTTCTTCATATAAACTCTGGTTAGCTTCTACTACTTGGGAGAGATGCTTGCTGGTTTCTTTTGGTATCGTGTATTAGTGTAGGAATCTCTCTCCTAGCTTCCTTATTATCTCATATGTCCCCTATTATTTCAGTAAGTTGTATGGAGACCAGGCAAGTTATTTTGAACCTGAGAAAGTGCCAAGGATAAAACACAAGAAGTTTGGAACAGTGTCAATGGTGAACAATGGCAGTGATAAGCATGGATCACAGGTGAGAGAGGAGACCCTGTACAACATATCTTCATTATATCCTATGGTGTAATCGTGAATATACATGTGTCAACATTCAGAAATTGTTTGCTGTTATTATTTTTTATTTAGAGGAAATTATGTTTTGTGCTAAAAATATGATCGACTAAAAGTGGAGCCCATCTTTAGAGGTATCCCCAAGTCTGTACCTCCAAGAATTCTGTCATGTTCCTCTTTTTCGATAAGACAACTGAAGAGAAAGGAGTTAAAGGCTGCATTCACTTATTATTCCTTTATACTTTATGGTTTGTGTAGACCCCAAATAATCTTCCTAAAATAAGAGCACATTTTCATTGTCTTAATGGTATTAGGGATGCTCTTAATCAGAGTTAAAGATGTTTGCTCTGCTGCTCCAAATTAGTAGCTTAATCCTAGGTATTTTACATGCATGGAAGAAACGACACTGACACCAGGCAGGGTCAAGGTAGTTCTCATTTATTACAGGAAGACGAGCAGTATATATGTACATCTGAGGGGGCATCCCCCCTGAGGCTCATGGCATTGTTCCATTGGCTAGAAGATATAAGCAAAGAAGGAGATAACACTTAGCTCCTGCACACTGTGCACTATTTTGCAACCTTTTTGGTATGTGGGCTATGTAAGCATTCTAGGTAGCCAGCGCCATATTGTAATGGCTTCACTTTAGCATCAGTGCAGCGTATGTCATATATGACCTATCAGTGAGGAGTGTCCTCTTAAATAGGCAAACGCTTTGTGCTTTGTTTCTAATTTGACTAAAAAGGCGTTGTCCGAGAGCTGGGGGCCATCTTGACTTCTGAATAATGATATCCACATCTCTATCAATAGGATCTGTTTTTTATTTTTAAATATCTACAAACCCTTCACAGACCAAAAATAATATGGTGTGAGCACAGTCTCATTCTTTTTAGTGGAGGTAAATTAAACTTTTTATACTTATGTGGCTTATTAAAATAAAAAAGGCATGTATGGATGTAGCAGAGTTAACAGCCACACTTGCTGAGTTATCACATCTAGTTAACGTGTTATCACTGTGACTATTAACTGCTGCATCTGTATTTCCAATGAGATGCTTTTTATTTTAATAAATTGCAAAAGTTAACAATATAATATAGTTTGTGTATTGCTGAGATTCATCCATTTGGGAGCAGCGCAGGATACATGTACAATCTTTGCTTTAGCTGACCAGTTAGTTCTTAGAGGAGTAACTCCCTAAACAAGCCTTGACGAGAGTTGTCTTCCAGGTGAATGCTTATAGCACAGACCCACAGACGCTTTATTTGTTATTTCTCTTTAAAGTGGTTCTCTGGGCTACAGATATTGATGGGCCTTTAATAACCGCATGGTGGGGGTGTGACACAGCTCTGTACACTGTATAAGGGCAGGCAGCACGACAGCCCAAAACAGCTAATCGGTTCTGGGTGAAGGACCCCCACTGATCAGCTATCTGGAGTATAGGGTATCAATATCTGTAGCCAAGACAACCTCTTTAATCTGTGAGATTGGTGTGTATATGTGCACGCCTGATATACACACATCTTTCCTTTAAGTTTCCTCTTGGCTGCAGGTATGGGTCCCACAAGCTTTATAAAAAAAAACAAAAAAAACTTTCACATAGGTTTTCACAATGCTGAGAGATTTACAACGTTGCAGCTCATGCAACTCACTTCTGAAAGCGGAAATATAGGAAAGGACAGATCTGTAGTAAGTTCAGAGATTCGTAAACATAACTAACAAACCAGCTATACTGTCTTTGCTTACAGTTCCTTATTACTACAGGAGTGAATCTGGATTATCTTGATGGGGTTCATACAGTGTTTGGGGAAGTAACAGAAGGAACTGATGTGTTAAAAAGGATTAATGAGACATTTGTGGATAAAGACTTTGTTCCTTTCCAAGACATCCGGTAAGTGGAGCAAATTAAATTTTTCAGTATATCCCATGCCACTTTAAAGGGGTTGTCCAGGTTCAGAGCTGAACCTGGACATATCCCTATCTTCGCCCCTCAGGCCCCTGTGACATGAGCAACTGAGTATTTCATGCTCCGATGCTCTCCCTTACCCTGCGCTGTATCGCGCAAGGCAAGGACTTATTTGTTTACAATAGCACACTGCTAGTTCGAGGCTTCCGCCTAGTAGTGTTCCCGGTGTGGTCACCGGCTCTGATGGGCGGGCTTTAGCGCTGCCCTGCCCTATGGAGAGCCCGGTACTTCCTCTATCGCTCATTGGTCAGAGGTTGAAAGTGCAGCTTTGTTCCCATCCACTTAAAAATTCAGAACTGTGTAGATCCTGCTCAGACTTGTAGAGATGCAGGCTGTAGACCATCAATAGTAAAGAAGTGGAAACCCCTTTAAACTAAAATGGAAATTTTCTATAATCATATGAGTATTTGGTCAACCCTTGAAAAATAATCAAGAGCTGGATAACTGTAAGTGTGTGGAATGACGTTAAATGACATGAGGATGGGCATTTCCTTTTGTAGAGACAGATATACACACGCACCCTTTTATGACTACTGATAAGCTTTTTATGGTGGTCATTAAAATTAGATATTCAGCAAATGAAGCTTATTCACCCTGTAATGAAAACCTATACATAATGTACACAATTTCCACTGTATCAATCTCATCATTTTAGTGCCTGTTTGCTGTCATTCAGGGGAAACCATCATTTTTTTGCATTCTAATTTTCTTTTCAGGTTTTATAGGGGGTTACGCAAGCCAAGAGCATAAAAAAAGTGCTGAAACCTCTAATTATTACCAGAGGATAGACATTTGCCCTGGTCATGGGATACATCTGTCTCATAGAGACAGATTAAAACTTTTGATCAGTGGGGTATCTGAGTGTTGAGACCTTGCCGATTTTATAGAACGAGGAGAGAGACTAACTTGCACAGCATGCTATATCTCCTCACTGCAGGAGACAGGTTCATTAGAAAGTCTATGAGCTTGGCTCAATTTCATCCTCTGCAGCGAGGAGGGACAGCGTGCTATTTGAGCGCTTCTCTCTCGTTGCTGGGGGTCTCAGCATTCAGACCCCCACCAATCAAAATGTTTGATATGTCTCTATGACATATCAGAAGTTTATTAAAAACTCATTGTCCCCCTTAAAACACTTTTTTTTTTTTTTTTCAAACTTATCTATTGACAAATGTTCTCAGTGGACTTGATTTTTTAGCCACTTTATGTTGCAGACATATGAAAGGTAATAGCAAAGCGCAAATTAATTCGCCCTGACAATTAGGAAATCTTTAAATTGGGAAAAGTTTTGATGTCACGATTAGAGGACTTTTAATTGTGTTTTGATAGGATAAACCATACTGTGATTCTGGATGACCCTTATGATGACCCCCCAGGCCTTCCCATTCCGGATCGTTCCCCAGAACCTACAAAAGAGCAGTTGGATGTAAGTATTGCAGCCGTGCAGTTATGCACATGTGGGTGGTTCATCCTTGTATGCTTTGTAGCTGTGCCTCTTTTATGTTGTAACCATTACCTTATTATAATCTCAGAGTGGTCGTATAGGTGCTGATGAAGAAATTGATGACAACAAAGGAAAATCGCATGAGGAAATTGAAGAACAATTGGCTGAGAAAGATGCAAAGACCAGAGCTGTTCTTTTGGAAATGGTAAAGATACGCTATTAGAAAATGATAACTGTTCTGGAGTTATTTCATGAAAGGATTTTATTCCCTAAGCACCCCATCTCTTCTCCCTTTGAGATTCTGACAGTGCTCAAGGCTGTTGGTACCATTTTGGGGTACATACAACTGTTTGATCACGTTTTAATTCATTTTTTTAGTGGACAAGGTGACCAAAAATTGGTGAATCGTGCATTTATACTTTTTTTTTTTCCATTACAGCATCCACTGCACGTAAAAAAAATATTTTGACATTATAATAGTTTGGACATTTTCAGACACAGCGATTATCTATAATATTTATTTTTTGTTTATTTTTACATCTGTAATTGGTAAAGCGCTTTGATTTAGAATTTTTGTTTGTTTATTTTTACTGTAATTTTTAGGCCCCTTAGGGAACTTGAACTTGCGATTTTCTGGTCACTTGTACCATAGACTGCAAACAGTGGGCCCTCAAGATACAGTGGCCTCAGGATACAATATTTTCAACATACAGTGGTCTTTCCTGGGCCATGGTAAGTTGAAGCTTGACTCAACATACAATGGCTCAGACTGTGACCCATCTCCTCTACATGGATTTCTCTGGTAAAACATCTGTACTGGTTGTCTAGTAGTCCCTCTTTATAGTACAGTGCGGTACTACATTTCCTGTACTGCCCTGTCTGTGCCAGGATGAGTTTCTCTGTCAGACAACAGGTGAGGGTGTCTGCATTTTATTTTTCTGGTACTCTGTGCTATACATGACCCTGAAGAAGGTTCTCTTGTAGAAAGTGATTTACAGCTTCCTGCATCCATTCCTGACTGTTATATGTAAAGAATTGCTCTATCTGCCTTTATTGGTTATTTTTCTTAAAGCTTCCTTTTCTCTTATCTGATAACATTTTGGGGATTTGGAACCAATAGATTTCCATAGAGTTACCTGCTTAAATTAAGATGGTTTCAACATACAATGGTTGTTCTTGAACCAATTAACATTGTAAGATGAGGGACCACTGTACTTTTGCAGTCTGATATTTTTGTAGGCTGCCTGTCGAGCCCTGCCACCAGCATGGCTTAACCGACTGCTTACTATCACAGGTCTAGGAGCCCCAGGCTGTCATAGCAATGGACCAGAGCACCAGAATTTTGCTCCAGGGGCTCTAATTAAATCCATCTGTCTTACTGCTCAGTTGTGCGGTCACTATTAGCCTCAGCATATGAGGGGTTAAATGCCTGCGATCAGAGTTTTATCCAATCGAGGTCATTGTGGCTGGGTGTCTGCTGTTTTATACAGCTGGCACCTGCCTTGTATGAGGTAAGCCCATGCCATAATACCATGCACGCTAATGTGATTACCATTTTTTTGAAGGTGTATGTCATCAGGTGGCCCACACACAATCATATTTCTGTTTCCTTTGGAGTACTGTGCAGAAGAGCGGCAGCGCAGTTCCATCCAAGTAAATACAACAGTTCATCAGCACTGTGACCCCCTTCCTCTTTTCCATGCACAGGGCACTCGCAGGTGCCTGACTGTACAAGGGAAAGTGGTGAAGGGACCACATGGCATTCTAAAGATTGATGTGGGTCCCAGAGATCAGACCCACAACAATTATAAAGTGATGGCGTATCCTGAAGCATGATACTAGTGTGAACATGGCTTTAGCTCTTTGTCCAGCAAGCTGATGAGTCTTTTATGTGACCCAATTTGGTCATGTCAGATAGGAAATTTACACATCACTTGACCCACAGGTGTCAGTTTGTGGCCTGGCAGCATTTATGTATGTTTTTGGTTATCCATATAATTGAGATATCAAAGAAGATAAATATGATATTTTTAAGGTTGGCGATATACCCGATGCAGATATAAAACCTCCTGAAAATGTGCTCTTTGTATGCAAATTGAATCCTGTTACGACTGATGAAGACTTGGAGATCATCTTTTCAAGATTTGGATCCATTAAGAGGTATTCTCTTCACCTAGAAATTGTGTGCACAGTAATTAAAGCGGTTTTCTGTGACTTTTTTTTTTTACTGATGACTTATCCTCTGGAAAGGTCTAGGGTTGGGCAATATACCGGTGGCTGTGATATACCGCGGTATTAAGAAACTGCGATATGGCGATATCACAGTTTCCTAATAACCGCGGTATTTAATGACGTCATAGGAGCGGTCGCACGTGTGCCGACCGCTCCTAAAACATCATGTCAGGGCCGAATTCCTGGCGCCCGGGACATGTAGTAAGTAGCCCGACCTTAATAACTATTGTGACGCAGGCTCCCGGGCAGCGCTCTGTTCCTCCATGCGCCGTCTGCTCCTTCATTCATAAAGTGGGCGGAGCATGGAGGAGCAGAGAGCTGCCCGGGAGCCTGCGCCACATAGTTATTAAGGTCCGACTACTTCTACAGAGATTAACTACCTAAATGCTGGATCAGAGCTGCGGGCCGGTGTATTACTGCAGAGTAACACTGCACCGGCCCCGCAGCTCTTATCCAGTATTTATGTAGTTAATCTCTTTAGAAGTAGTCGGACCTTAATAACTATTGTGGTGCAGGCTCCCGGGCAGCTCTCTGCTCCTCCATGCTCCGTCTGCCCCTTCATTCATAAAGTGGGCGGAGCATGGAGGAACAGAGATTAACTACATAAATGCTGGATCAGAGCTGCGGGGCCGGTGTATTACTGCAGAGTAACACTGCACCGGCCCCGCAGCTCTTATCCAGTATTTATGTAGTTAATCTCTTAGGAAGGAGCAGGACCTTAATAACTATTGTGGTGCAGGCTCCCGGGCAGCTCTCTGCTCCTCCGTGCTCCGTCTGCCCCTTCATTCATAAAGTGGGCGGAGCATGGAGGAACAGAGATTAACTACATAAATGCTGGATCAGAGCTGCGGGGCCGGTGTATTACTGCAGAGTAACACTGCACCGGCCCCGCAGCTCTTATCCAGTATTTATGTAGTTAATCTCTGTTCCTCCATGCTCCGCCCACTTTATGAATGAAGGAGCAGACGGCACATGGAGGAACAGAGAGCTGCCCTGGAGCCTGCGCAACAATAGTTAATCAGGTCGGGCTACTTCTAAAGACATTACAGTGTTGGGGGTCTGTGGCTGACATTGTTATGGTGGATCTGTGGATGACACATATATAGCATAAGATGCTATATATGTGTCAGCCACAGTGCCCCCCCATAAGAGTGCGTCAGTCACAGTGCCCCCCCATAACATTGCGTCAGCCACAGTGCCCCCCCATAACATTGCGTCAGCCAAGGGTGCCCACCCATAACATTGCGTCAGCCACAGTGCCCCCCATAACAGTGCGTCAGCCACAGTGCCCCCCCATAACAGTGCATCAGCCACAGTGCCCCCATAACAGTGCGTCATCCACAGTGCCCTCCCATAACAGTGCGTCAGCCACAGTGCCCCCATAACAGTGCGCCAGCCACAGTGCCCTCCCATAACAGTGCGTCAGCCACAGTGCCCCCATAACAGTCGTCAGCCACAGTGCCCCCATAACAGTGCGTCAGCCACAGTGCCCCCATAACAGTGCATCATACAGTATAACGTCTCCTTGCGGCTGCCCTGTGCCCCTTACAGTATAATGTCTCCTTGCGCTGCCCCCATACAGTATAACGTCTCCTTGCGCTGCCCCATACAGTATAACGTCTCCTTGCGCTGCCCCCATACAGTATAACGTCTCCTTGCGCTGCCCCCATACAGTATAACGTCTCCTTGCGCTGCCCCCATACAGTATAACGTCTCCTTGCGCTGCCCCCATACAGTATAACGTCTCCTTGCGCTGCCCCCATACAGTATAACGTCTCCTTGTGCTGCCCCCATACAGTATAATGTCTTCAAGTGTTTTTTTCTTCTAAATGGGCATTTATCGTGATATATATCGTTATCGCGATAAATTTCTTAATATCGTTATCGTGGCAATATTTTTGATATCGCCCAACCCTAGAAAGGTCATCAGTATCTGATCAGTTGTGGTCCAATACGCAAGGCCCCGCTGATCCGCTGTTTGAGAAGGCACCAGCACTCACTGGCTCTCTCCCACCGAATACACAATACATTCAGCCCAAACCGTACGTAGATGTGTATTGGAAAGTCGGGAGAGAGATCTGGTGGACGAATGATCTTTCGTCCAACGGTTATTGAATTTGTATGGCCACATTTAGCTATAAGAACAGTAAAATTTGATATTATTTTAATGACCCAAATCATATGACTTGTCGACAAATCAAAAATGTAGTGGGTGGTTGGAAAATATAGATTTGTGTTCTACATGCCAACATGAAGACAGAGGTAACTCAGTTTTGGTCTGGAGTACATTTAGGGCTATGTTCTGTCAATATATTAAGCAGAATTAGGATCAGACATCATAGATATATAGGTATAAAAAATAGCTGCTTTAAAGAGTACCTAAACATATAAATATATATACTACTTTATTTTTTCAAATATACTTTATTTTTTTGTTTTCCATGCAATATAGACCCTGATATTGAGGTGTCTATCTCACTTTGCAAACTGTGTACAAGAGAGCAGATTCCCTTGTGGCCGCACTGGTACAGGCAGGAGCTCCACAGCACATTGCTGCTCCTGCCTGTACCAGCGCAGCTCCACTAAAGCCTGGCATAGATTTCCTATGGCTGTACAGCGCTTATTATGGCCACAGGGTAATCTGTACAGCCATGCAC
This sequence comes from Bufotes viridis, assembly GCA_033119425.1. Classification (NCBI taxonomy): domain Eukaryota; kingdom Metazoa; phylum Chordata; class Amphibia; order Anura; family Bufonidae; genus Bufotes; species Bufotes viridis. The sequence continues at coordinate 285,675,676 of CM065592.1, read as the reverse complement.
CGCAATGTACAAGGGTTTGGATTCTAATGTGCAATAGGCACCTGAACTTTAGGTGCTTATATCAAGTGGAAAACAAAAAATAAGGTGTATTATAAAAAAATAATTTGAGGGCATTTTCAGTATTTAGGTACACTTTAAATGGGTTGTCTGGGCTTTTAATATTGATGACCTATCCTCAGGATAGGTCATCAATATCAGATTGGTGGGGTCTGACACCCGGCACCCTCGCCGATCAGCTATGTGAGGAGAGGGCGCGCGCATTGCGCATGTGCAGTCTCCCTTCTCTGTTCCTGCTCACCGCTGCTGTCTATGGCAAAGCAGCAGCGAACAGGAAGAAAGACGGGAGGCAGAACGTGCACACTGCGCATGCCGTCTACTCATACAGCTGATTGGCGAGGGTGCCGGGTTTCGGACCACTGCCGATCTAAAATTGATCACCTATGCTGAGGATAGGTCACCAATATTAAATTACATTCACACTGCAGTATTCTGGTCATTATTTTGCATCAGTATTTGTTTGCTAAAAGCAAGAGTAGAATCTAAACAGAGCAACAGTATAATGGAAAGGTTTGCACCTTTTCCATGTCCTGGATACAAACCTGCTTTTGGGTTACAAAACTGATGACCAAAATACTGCTGTGGGAAAGTGACCTTATAGATAGGAGTCATGTATTCATATTGTAATAACATTTCTGGGTTTTTCCTCCATTAACTAGCTGTGAAATAATACGAGACTGGAAAACTGGGGAATCACTGTGTTACGCGTTTATTGAGTTTGAAAAGGTAATACATTATATATTACAAACAGTCTGGTAGCGAAGAAATAAAACCAATAAAACCATCCATTATGTAATCTCTGAATATTTTTCAGGAGGAAGACTGCGAAAAAGCCTATTTCAAGATGGATAATGTACTTATTGATGACAGACGCATTCACGTGGATTTCAGTCAGTCTGTTGCTAAAGTAAAATGGAAAGGAAAAGGTACTGTGCCCTGATTTGCAATGATTTTTTTGTGGAACTAGTTTTAGTATAAACATTGTTCACATGATATAGTGATGGATTTTTACTCCTTACAAGGATTGTCTACTTTGGAAAACCTATTTCATATACATTTTTGGGTGACTGAGTTAAAGGGGTTGTCTCACCTTAAACATTGGTGGCATATCGCTAGGATATGCCATCAGTTTCAGTTAGGCGTGGGTCCCACCTCTAGAACCCACACCCATCTCTAGAATGGAGTGTATGCACAGCCTCTCCATTCGTTTCTTTGGGTGCACTCAGCTATTTTCAACACTCCTATAAAAATTAATGGAGGACAGCTGCGCCAGAGGTGGGACACAATGTTCCCTCTGGTGGTGATGCTGCAAAGAAACTGAACACTTGCTGACCGGTCCGCAATGCACAGGCACTGACCGTGGGGCAGCCGCATGCTGATCACAGACCCATTCACTTGAATGTGGTCCATGGTCTGCACCACAAAAAAGTAGTGCATGGACTACTTTTTTGTGGTGTGGAGGTACAGACAGAAAACAGAGTGCTTCCGCGGGCTTCCGATCCGTGCCTCCGTTCCGCACCACAACGCATCTCCCAGATTGCAGACCATATGGATTTGCATCTATGATGCGGGGGGCACACGGCTGGTGCCCGTGTATTGCGGGCTGCAATACGGCAACGCCCGTGTGCATGAGCACTCATACACACGTAGGGATGAGTGAATGACTTTCGATAAAACATCCAAAGATGATTCGCAAAACACTAAGTTACAATACTGTACGGAGCAGGAGCTCCGTACAGGATTAGAATGTATTGGCTCCGATGAGACAAAGTTATTGCTTAACTTCATAAATTAATTTGTACTGTAAAAAACATTTCCCGAATGGAACCGAACCTGAGTTCGGGATATGTTTTTTTTACAGTACAAATTAAGAGAAGCAATAACTTCGCTCATCGGAGCCAATACATTCTAATACTGTACGGTGCTCCTGCTCAGTACAGTATTGGAACGAACTTTTATGCGAATCGACTTCGGATGTCAGTGTTTTGGTCAGTGATTTCCATCAGTGATTGTGAGCCAAAACCAGGAGTGTAAGCTACATGGGCATCAGATATAATGGAAAGATCTGTACTTGTTCTGTATTTAGCGCCACACCTGGTTTCGGCTCACCATCACTGATGGAAATCACTTTCCAAACACTGATGTGTGTATAAGGCCTAACACTGCATGTTCCAGCATTGAATAGAATTATAGAGATATAGTAACATTGGGGCACATTTATTTAGACCAGCGTTTTAGACGCCGCCCTTTCCTAAATTGTAGTAACTATAACCTGTAAAACTATTACACTTCAGAAATAAACCCAGGCCCTTCTTGTACTCTTTTAGTGACTTTACTATCACCACCTCCTCTGGCAGAGCATTCTGTAGTCTCACTGCTCTAACAGTAAAGAATCCCCTTCTCTGTTGATGTAGAAACCTTCTTTCCTTTAGACATAGAGGATGTCCTCTTGTCATGGTAACAGTATCATTCCTGTAAAAATATTTTTCTTTGTCATTAGGCCATAATTGTTGAAAACTGCCTCTGGGAGATTATTACAGTAGTAATTAGTAAGATTGGTACTGGTGGAGTCTCTCTCTGTAAGTGGGACTGATAGTTTTTTTGTAAACAGAAAAAACGTATGGCTTGATGTACCTGTAGACTAAAATTAGGCAAGCCAAAGTTATCACGTTTCTGTATGCCGTTTTTTTAACATTGCACACAACGCTTTTCTGTTTTTTACATTGCAGTAAGTGGGGGATGGAAATGAAAGATAATATATTTCCATCTGTTAAATGTATCAATATTTTTTCGGATAATGCCTTCAAATCTTTATTTAAAAAAAGAAAGATTTCCCAAAAAAAAAAAAAAAGACTAAAACGTATTAACACATATGCTCAGATACACCTGTCAATAGCGACCAGGGCATCTCTGGGGTTAGAGAGACGGAGGAGGCCACCCTCTGTTCTCCAATCAGTGCCCCTTCTATGAAAGCGCCAGGCTCTGAACAGTTACCATGACAGCTAGGGCCTTGTGAAGCCAATCGGAGCATTGCAGCCAATCAGAGCCTGGTGCTTTTACAGCAGGGGCACCGAGGCACAGCTTCACAGGCAGCCGGTCAGAATCCCCTTTCCTAATTTTATGTAAAAAAATAAGCATAATGAGTATCGCTCTGTCTGAAAATATTCAAAGTATTAAAATATTTTTCCTGCACGGTGAACGCCAAAACTGGAAAAAATAAATGATTCACCTTTTTTGTTCTCCTAGTAATCCTTCCCCCCCCCCCCCCCCCAAATTTTTTTTTATTAAAAGTGATGGTCCTAATGGTACCAATACTATAGTTCGTCCTGCAAAAAACAAGCCTCAGACATCTCTGTAGACATAAATATAAAAGATATTTTTTCTAAACATAATATAAACTATTTAAATTTGGTATTATACTCATATGGACCCACATAATGAAGATGTCATGTAGTTTTTTTTAACCATAGTGAACGTAATACCCCCCCCCCCCCCCAATTTATTTATTTATTTCAATTTCATCCCACAAATAATTTTCTTTCCTGTTTTCCAATACAAGATATGGCAAGCTAAATGGTGCCACTGAAAAACACAACTTGTCCCGCACAAAATAAGCCCTCAGACTAAATGAAAACATAAACAAAAATTGGCCGGTCCTTAAAGGGGTATTCCCATCTTAATGATCACTGTTAAATCTGTTAATGATTTAACAGTGATCATTTTTCTAAATATATTTAATTAACTAATTTTCACCCCTTAGAAGAAAATGAAGATATACTTACCTGACTGTTGTCTTGCGTCTCCCCTCATTACAGCCACCGCTCTTCTCCGGAATCGCAGTGGCCGCGCTTGCGCAGACGACTTCTTCTTTTCTCCCGACTGGGCCGAGCGCAGTCCCTAAAGCACACGCTGATGCCGCGCATGCGCTATGGTGACTTCTTCCTGGCCAGTATAGTATTATGGTGGTGTGCGTGTTAAGTCCAGCGCGCGGCCTGGCCGGGAGAAGACGTCAATCAAGATTGAGCCCGTCCCCTGCCAAAACCAGGAAGTGGATGGCGCGCCGGGAGCACTTGTCACCTTTTACACCAGGGAATGGTGTGGAATACTTTGTTCTGCAATTGTACCCCACATATTGCAGCACAAATTGTAATTTTCCCACAAGTCAATTTTTGCCCTTCGCCACATATATTTGTATGTATAGATAGATTAGATTGGGATATGTGTCTGATCGGCAAGGGACAAAAAGTAATTCTGTTTTGATTTTCAGGTGGAAAATACACCAAGGATGATTTCAAGGAATATGAGAAGGATGCAGAAAAATCTTCCAAACTTGCCCTGAAAGAAAAGGCTAAACCTAAACAAGAGTATCTTTTTACCCAGATGTGACCGTGTAGATAATAATTGTGCTGTTTAAAATCCCACAGGAAAAATCACTTCCCTTGCAGTTTGTTAATGGGTGGAATTGCTACTACAGAGCAACTCTGGTATATAGACAATGAGTGGTATCAATAAAAATAGCAAATTTGCCGTCCAAAAAATGTCAGGACAGCCAATTTCAGTTCAGCTTCTTTCTAATGCTGCATTTATGCTGCCCAGTTGTTCCTACAAATGTTAATTCCCGATAATCTGCACACGTAAAGGTGCCACCGATCAAAATGCTCGTTTATCAGGTGAAATGATAAATCATACTGTCTAAATAGCACACTGCTGCCCAGAAACAATGAATTTGTATGAGGATAAGTGGCCCACCCCTATACAGTGGAGGTGATTGTGCAGCGCTTCACCTCCACTGACGAGCAGGCAGTGACTGGGAAGGAACGCTTCCTTCCCGACAATTGTATGCTCATTGGCTCAGTATAAATATCTCCTCCTCCGGCCAGGAGAGAGCTCTCAGTTTTTTGCTTAGTGTTGTAGGAGGCAGACCTCCTGCTTGCAGGGTGGGTGTTGCATGTTCTTTTTTCTTTTTTTTCTTTCTTTTCAGGACATGGGGGTCCAGAGCTGCAGCGGGGCTCTGCATCCCTGGGAGGCTGACCGGTGATGGCTATTCCACCGCTCTGCCTCCCACAAGAAGAAAAAGTGGACCAGGTCAGCTTGTCTCTCCTGCTCCCCCCAGCCATAGGGCCACCTATTCCTGCCCTTCACTCCAGTCCCTGTCACTTGTGCCAGGGACTGAAGAGGTAGCCCTGCTGGTCTGTTAGAAGGGTGAAAACCACAGATGAAGACAGGTAAGTATGTCTCTTTGTGTTTGTATGTCTGGAGCTGGAGATGGCACTGTTAGGGTTAATGGGCCTTGCGCTTGCACCAAGACCTAGACTCTGACCTTTCCAGGGTGGGACTTCAAGCCCTGGCGGTCCAGATCTCTCACGCAGGGAAATATCTTTGCGAGGCAACCCTCAACGGTGGTTTCTTGGCCGCACGGTCCTCCTCTTTTGCTGTCTCCATTCGCCGGGAACTTTGGCTTAAGGCCTGGCAGGCGGATTCTTCATCAAAACGGTCTCTTCTGTCCCTTTTCTTTGCGGGTTCTTGTCTCTTTGGGCCTAAGCTGGACAAAATCATCTCGGAAGCCACGGGCGGCAAAAGCACCTACCTCCCGCAGCCTAAGACCAACCACACTTCTCGTCCTCGCCCCTCTGCGGCCCGACCTCACTCCTTTTTGCCGGTTCACTGGCACCCGTCCGGCAGCCCCCTCAGCCCCGAGGCAGCCCATCCAGGACCAGCGGCGAAAGCCGTCCTTCAAGCCCCAACCCGCCTGGCGTCCTTGAGTTAAGCCACAGCGGTCTTCTTCTGGGAAGCAATCCCCAGCATGAAGGTGCGCCCCCACCTGTCGGGTGGGGGTCGGCTGCTTCATTTTCAGGAGTTTTGGCGGGCCCACATCACGGACGCCTGGGCACTCGAGGTGGTCACCTCGGGCTACAAACTGGAGTTCAAATTGCTTCCCCCAAACCGTTTCTTCCCTTCCCAACCTCCCAAGGCAAGAAAGATGGCGCGTTCGGCCGGTGTTAGACCTCAAGATGGTGAATCGGTACCTTCGGGTACGCCATTACCGGATGGAGTCCCTTCCGCTCCGTCATAGCTTCCTTGGCGCAAGGGGAATGGCTGGCTTCTGTGGATATACAAGACGCTTACCTACACGTTCCCATCGCGGTCGCCCACCAGCGGTTCATACATTTCGCGATCAACTCGAGTCATTTCCAGTTCCTCGCCCTCCCATTTTGTTTGGCGACAGCTCTGCGGGTGTTTACCAAGGTGCAGTCCCCACTCATGGGCCTTCTGCGCTCCAGGGGCATTACCTTACTCCCATACCTGGACGACATTCTGATCAAGGCGCTGTCTGCCCGGCAGTGCGGGGAGAGCCTTCGCATCGTGTTGGATTCTCTCGCCTGTTTCGGGTGGATAGTCAACTGGAAGAAGTCTTCTTTTGATTCCGACCACCTATATTCAATTCCTTGGGATGACTCTGGACTCTGAAGCGGCCCTGGTACGCTTTCCTCCAGACAAGATAAGGGATATTCGCAGCTCGGTTCTCCGCTTGCTTCAGCCTTGCTCGGTCTCGATTCAAGCGTGCATGAGGGGGTTGGGTTTGATGGTGGCCTCCTTTGAGGCGGTGCCGTTCGCCCAGTTCCACACCAGGTCCTTTCAGCGAGCCATCCTGTCCTCCTGGAACAAGTCGTTGGACCGAAGGTTTTGCCTCTCTCCACAGGTTCAGTTGGCCATCCGTTGGTGGCTCTTTCCATTGCACCTGGAGAAGGGGAGATCCATATCCCGGTCATTACGACCGACACCAGTCTCCAAGGTTGGGGGGGGTCCTGGACACTCGGACAGTGCAGGGAGTCTGGTCTCCGTCGGAGTCCAGACTGTCTATCAATGTCCTGGAGCTTCGGCGATCTACCTCTCCCTTCGCCATTGGACTCCAGTGTTGCGTGGATTTCCGGTCCGGGTGCAGTCGGACAATGCCACAGCTGTGGCATATATCAACCATCAGGGGGGGACCCGCAGCTCGGTGGTCATGTCGGAAGCTGCAAAGATCCTCAGGTGGGCGGAAGCCCATGTTCCTGCGCTCTTAGCGGTTCACATTCCGGGGGTTGCCAACTCGACAGCAGACTTCTTCAGCCGGACAACGATAGATCTGGGGGAGTGGTCTCTCCATCCGGAGGTGTTCGACCTGCGTCCGGACGTGGATCTGATGGCCTCCAACCTCAATCGCAAGCTTCCGCTCTACTTCGCCCATGCAAGGGATCCCGTGGCGTGCGGGGTTGACGCTCTGGTGGCGCCATGGGACGGCTTCACGTTCCTCTATGCCTTCCCACCGTTGTCCCTTCTGCCCGGATCCTCCGCAGGATCAAGTGGGAGGGCATTCTGGCCCTCTCGATAACTCCAGATTGGCCCCGCAGAGCGTGGTACTCGGATCTAGTCCTTCTTCAAGGGGACATTCCATACCCGCTACCGCTCAGACCTGACCTTCTGTCTCAAGGACCCGTCTTCTGCCAGAGTTTAGATACTCTACGTTTGACGGCGTGGCTCTTGAAACCTTCCTCTTGAAGCGGCGGGGCTTCTCCGATGCGGTCATTCGCACACTGATTCGGGCCAGAAAGCCCACCCCATCCAGAATCTACTATAGGACTTGGAGATTCTTCCTGCAGTTCTGCGAGGAGCGTGACCTGTCTCCCAGGTCCTTCTCACTGCCAGGGGTCCTGGCCTTCCTTCAGTCTGGCCTGGAACTCGGCATGGCGCTCAGCTCATTGAAGGGTCAGGTGTCTGCCCTTTCCATTTTCTTCCAGCGTTCCCTGGCGGGAATGGGTTCGGTTAAGACTTTTCTTCAAGGTGTTGCACACTCCGTTCCGCCATACAACCCCCCCCCCCCCCTGCATCCGTGGGACCTCACCCTGGTCTTTGGGAGTTCTCCAGAATTCACCCTTCGAACCCCTGGGAGAGCTTTCCTTTCGCTTGTTGTCATGGAAGGTAGCCTTCTTGGTGGCCATCACGTCTATTAGGCGTGTGTCCGAGCTGGTGGTCCTGTCGTGCCGGGAGCCTTTCTTGATTTTTCATCAGGATAAGGTGGTGCTTCACCCGGTTCCTGCCCTTTTGCCTAAGGTCGTTTCAGCTTTCCACGTCAATGAGGACATTGTCTTGCCTTCCTTTTGTCCTCGGCCCTCCCACCCGAGGGGGATGGTGTTGCACCGGTTGGATGTGGTGCGGGCTCTGCGGATTTACCTATCGGCCGTGGGCCCCCTATCGGCGTACGGACGCTTTGTTCATCATTCCGGAGGGTTCTCGGAAGGGGTTGGCAGCCTCAAAGGTGACGGTCGCACAGTGGATCCGTTCCACTATTTTGGAATGTTACCGCGTCCGGCACAAGGCTCCTCCCCCGGGGATTACAGCCCACTCTACGAGGGCGCTTGGGTCCTCCTGGGCTCATTTTCACCAAGCGTCGGCGGCTCAGTTGTGTAAAGCCGCGACTTGGTCGTCACTTCACACTTTTGCAAAGTTTTACCGGGTTCACACTCTTCATTCTGCGGACGCAGCTCTGGGCCGCCTGGTCTTGCAGGCCGCGGTGTGATGCCTGTCACAAGATGCTTGTGGTTTCTTCACATTGTTTCATTTCCCTCCCCAGGGACTGCTTTAGGACGTCCCATGGTCCTGTGTCCCCCAATGATATGAGCGAGAAAACAAGATTTTGTGAAACTCGCCTGTAAAATCAGTTTCTCGCTTGATTCATTGGGTGACACAGCACCCACCCCGTGTTCTTAGTACGGCAGGTGGGGCGCCAGGTCTGTTGACCATGTACGGTAGTTTGTATTCCGTTTTTGTTCTGCTTCTCCTGCTTTTGCACAAACTGAGAGCTCTCTCCTGGCCGGAGGGGGTATAGCTGGCGGAGGAGGAGCTAACAGTTTTCAGCCTAGTGTCGCCTCCTAGTGGCAGCAGCAGCTATACCCATGGTCCTGTGTCCCCCAATGAATCAAGCGAGAAACAGATTTTACAGGTGAGTTTCTCAAAATCTCGTTTTTAGTTTATATAATGGTGTAAATGAGCCAATAGTTTGCTTGTCGGAGCAATTCTTAACTATCTCAGCAGCAAATATGAGCTGGTATTGGATGACGATGTAGAAGACGCAAGCCATGATAGGCGACGTCCTTCTAAGCACAAAAAAGAAAAGAAACGCCACTACTCTGATAATGATGATAATGATGAAGGTGATAGAAGAATGAAGAAATCAAAGGTACCAGGTTCTGTTGAGCACTGCAGTTTCTTCACTGACTTTACACACACAGCAGTGTCCCCATTCACCCACTGTGCAGGAACGTACAGAGCCTATCCACTTGAATGAAGCTATGCTGCAGTTTCTTGTTTAGCTGGTAGCCAGGAGCACTGCATTGCAGAACTGTTCTTTCATTTTAGGGATTTGTTATGTTCCTGGAGATTGGCATCCACTGATCAGCATGTCCTTGCATATCCAAACCATATGCCATAACATTGTAACATACAGTGCTCCTTTAACCCCTTAAGGGCCAGCCAATTTTTTCTTTCTCTTCATTTATCTGCCATAACTTTCTTATCTCCCCATCACTGGAGCTATTACTTATTTTCTGTAGGATGAAATGTAGCTGGGGTACATATAATTGTTTACAAATCTAGAATAATGTCAGCAATCTGTACAAATCAGTCTTTTCACTGTCTTAGAGTAACAAATCCAAATTTATGGCGCTAACCACATCCATAAAAACATATTTGTTCAGGTTCCATCATAAAACATCAGTTTGGTATATCTAAACCTGACATAGGTAGGTGACAGCCATTCCTGTCCTTGAACAGTAGCACATGGAAGTGGGGAGTGCATTAAAGGGTAACTAAACGTTTGTTGAAAAAAAAGAAAATAAGGGGCAGCATGTGTGGCGTATGGATCCTTTATACTTTCTGTGGATTTCTACCACACACTTGAAAAGCTGAGCAGAGCCAATGAAAGCTGAAGAGTTGAGTACTCTGAGCAGCACTTTTGCTTTTTTTTCGAACAAAGGTTTAGATACTCTTTAAATGTATAGGAGGGGTTGGAAAAAAAAGCAAGTTCACAACTAAATAACATGTTGACTGTACACTACACGATGAAGACTTTTTTGCGGGACTAATTTTATAAAAAATATGCCATTGTGTTGAACTGAGCTTTTAAACATATATTTTGTGGGTCATTACAATTGTGGGTGTACCAAATATGTACTTTTTTGCAACATTGTATTATCATCATAGGCAAAATTACAATGACAGATATCACCTATATATAGATAATACAGAATCCACCATTCACAATAGATGATATCACAGCTTATCTACTCCCTTACTGACCTTTGCACAAGTGACAGAGTATGCCTAGAAAAATTTGTCATAGAAGTCGGTGACATGGGGACATGAAAATAGAAAAAAAAATGAATCCCCAAAAATTCTAAAAAATATTTTTAATATAAAAACTTCACCAGCGCCCAACCAGGCCATTCTAGATCTCTGTCCTCTAAACCTCCAGGCGATTGGAGTCACGTGCAGCGCTGCAGCCAGTGACTGGCCTCAGCAGTGACGTGTCCCCAAGTATCATGCACTGCTTGGAGACTCGTCTCCCCTGAGGCCAGTCATTGGCTACATTGCTGCATGTGACCCAATCCATCCGGAATTTTATAGAGTGGGAACCAGAAGACCTTTGAAAGAGCCTTCTCCCGCCAGTGGTGGGAGAAGAGGAGTATGATTATTTTTTTTTTTCAATAGGTATAATGGGCTGCTACTGACAGACAAAAAGGCTGTCGCTTTTGAGAAGCAACTCTCCCACTCCTTTATGAGAAAAGCTTGGGTGTAATGTTCATGCTTGGTTCTCCCAGTGATGGAGACCTGCAAAACCAGAAGTAGAGCAGCTGGAGTAAACAGTATTCTGTTTGCTTAACGCAGGCTATAAATAGATTTTTGTTTTATTGGCATTCACTGAATAGATTAACTTTCTCTAATTCTGATCATCTGTTCTGATAATTTTTAAAAGGAGGCCCACCACAGTAGAAATGAAGATGACTACTGTAGAGAGAAGAGGAAGAGTGAGAAGAAGGATCCCAGAAGAAGCCGTAGTCGTTCTTGGGAGCGCAATAGCTACCACAGCTCCAAAGATAAGTCGAGAGAAGAAACAAAGGAAAGAGACCGGGATAGAAGAAGAGATAGAAGTCCAAAGCAGTATAAGGACCGATCTAAATATCGAGACAGAGACTAGAAAGCAAGGAAGATATGTCATTGTGTATTAAAGCTTACATTTTTCACAATAAATATCTTCAGCAGTTTTACCTTTTTTATTATTTAAAAAAATGACTCTGTACAATCTTTTTCATAATGTTGGCATTAACTTTATGAAAATGAGAAGCTCTTTGGGCGTATTTTTGATCAAGAATATGTCGGGCCTACCAGGTGGCTTCTATCAGACAGGACATACATCAGGGATCAGCAACCTTCAGCACTCCAGCTGTTGTGAAACTACAACTCCCAGCATGCTCTTTCTACTTGTGTGGAAGCTTAGAGCGTAGCCAAGCAACTGTGCATGATGGGAGATGTAGTTTCACAACACCTGGAGTGCTGGAGGTTGCTGACCCCTGACCTACACAAACAGTCTTACCTCTTCTGGTCTTTTGGCCTACAAGTTTCAGGAGAAAGTAGAATCCAGCTATGGGATACTCTGATTAAAAGCACCAGGTAGATGGGCGGGAGTGTATGATCTAAACAGGGGAAGCAAATCCCCAAAATGCAAGAGAGACCAGCACCTCCAAACTATATATAAGGAAGTGCACACTAACATGGCTACAATGCAAAAACAGACAAGTAGCAGCACATTGCTTTATGCACAAAGACACATGCAAACATTGAAAACCTGGATAAATGTTAACTGCATTCCTGAGGATAGGTCATCAATATATACTGCCTGCACAAACCCTTTAATGCTATGTTCATATGGTTTAAAAAAAATAAGCTGCTTTTTACCCGGCATAGCGTTAAAAACAACATCAACAGCTTCACCATGATGTCATTGGGAAAAAACACGACTTAGTGCATCCAGCTAAAATACACTTCAGAAGTGGCCTATTAGTACTTTCAGGGGCTTTTGAAGCCGGTTTCCTCATTGAAGTCAGTGGGAAAGGGGTAAATATCTTAATAATTAGGAGGCATATTTAGCTGTATTTACAATGCCTAAAACAATCTGCACTGAAGGATTTGTCACTAATTTTTCAGCTAAGCTTTTTGGCCGTCTAAACATAGCCTAAAAATAAGTTGCATTTTTTGGCACTAAAATTAGGCCACTAGTTCAAATGTATAGCCTTTTGTTATGCAATTTTCCTTCTGGTGGTAGTGGTATTCTGCATGGACAGGCATTGGAGAAACTGCACTATTAAAGAACAGTTGAACTAATGCAAAGATTGTTTCTCTGAACTATATTAATCCTACTTTAGGAGCTAGTGTGTAATAATTTTGTCACCCTAGACAACTTTTGATGTGGCGGTGCTTGAAAGTTAGTAAACCCTTCAGAATTTTCTATATTTGTGTTGCAGTGTAATTAGATTGTGCTGCTGCTGCAAAGGATATGGTGTGCAAGTAATTTTGAGGAAGAACCAGTGCTCCCATGAGCGCCTCTAGCTCTACCAACAGCTGATCAGCAGGATTCCGAGAATCAGACCACTGTTGGTCTAATATTGATAACCTATCCTGATACAGTGCACAGAACAGGATATAGTGCATTCAAGTCTGCATACTCTTTTACATGTTATGCTGCGACCTTGTTCCAAAATTAAAGTTTTTCCCCATTATTCTGCACTCAATAACCCATAATGTGAAAATAGGATGTTTTGAAATCGTTGCTAATTTACTGAAAAGGAAAAACTAAAATGTTGCATTCACCTAAGTATTCAGATCTTTTACTCAGTTGCAGCCTCTACAGTTGAGCGAACCCGAACGTACCAAATTTTGGGGTTTTCAAAAAAGTTTGAGTTCGGGTCAGTTGTTCGGCGATTTCTTCCCACTTTCTGAAGAGCTGCACAGCAGCCAATCAGCTAGCGTTTTACTTTTTGCCCTAAGAAGCCATCACAGCCATGCCTACTAATGGCATGGCTGTGATTGGCCAAGTGCAGCATGTGAACCAGCCTCTATTTAAGCTGGAGTCACGTAGTGCCGCCCGTCACTCTGCTCTGATTAGTGTAGGGATAGGATGCAGCTGCTGTGAGGGCGAGATCAGGCAGGGAAGAGTCAGCAAAACCACCTAATGAAGTGATCGATCTACAGCTGTGAATCATTCAATTTCTGTTAGTTCATTGCTCACTGGTTTTTAGGCTGCCCAGAGCGTTTTTTTCTGTCACTTTTTTCTGGGGTGATCTGCGGCCATTTTGTAATTTTTTGGTGCATCAGCACATGTTTTGAGCTGCCACCAAGTTCAATATACATTTTTGGGTTCAATAGTAGTTTTTTTTTTGCAATATCCTACATAATGGGTTGTGCTTATTGTTGCACCTTGAAACACCGTATATAAATTGCTATATTTTATTGAGGGGTAAATCTGGTGTTCCAGCTGTGGCTGGCTAAGTTTAATACTGTCCGTCAAAGATTTTTTTCTGGTGTGAAACTCAATTGCCAAAACAACAATCCCCTAAATCTGGGGTTCCAGCTATAGCTGGCTAAGTGTAATACTGTCCGTCAAAGGATAGATTTTTTCCTGGGGTAAAATTCAATTGCCAAAATACCAATCCCCTAAATCTGGTGTTCCAGCTGTGGCTGGCCAAGTGTAATGCTTTCCGTCAAAGGATAGATTTTTTTTGTGGGGTGAAATTCAATTGCCAAAATACCAATCCCCTAAATCTTGTTTTCCAGCTGTGGCTGGCCAAGTGTAATACTGTACGTCAAAGGATAGATTTTTTTTTTTTTTTGTGGTTGAATAAAATTCCTGAAATAGAAATCCAATAGGGTATATTACATTCAGCGTGTCAGCGTCTAAATACAAGGCCTGAAAAAGAAATGCTCTATATTTGCACACGCTACTGTGCATCTCCAACTGTATTTCTGTCCGTAAAAGAAATATCTCTGTAAACTGACAACTTTGTATAAAATTTTTTAAAAGGTTGTCATTTACAGAGATATTTCTCACACCCAGCATGGGTATATGTAAAAATACACCCCAAAGCACATTGCCCTACTCCTGAGTACGGCGATTCCATGTGTGACACTTTTTTGCAGCCTGGGTGCGTAAAGGGGCCCAAATTCCAATGAGTACCTTTAGGATTTCACAGGGCATTTTTACGCATATACCCATACTGTGTGTGAGAAATATCTCTGTAAATGACAACTTTTTAAAAATTTTTATACAAAGTTGTCAATTTACAGAGGTATTTCTCTCACCCAGCATGGGTATATATAAAAATACACCCAAAACACATTGCCCTACTTCTCCTGAGTACGGCGATACCACATGTGTGACACTTTTTTGCAGCCAAGAAACGCAAAGGGGCCCAAATTCCAATGAGTACCTTTTAGGAGGGCATTTTTACGCATTTTTCTTCTCCCGCTTTAGGGCCCCTAAAATGCCAGGGCAGTATAAATACCCCACATGTGACCCCATTTTGGAAAGAAGACACCCCAAGGTATTCCGTGAGGGGCATGGCGAGTTCATAGAAGATTATTTTTTTGCCACAAGTTAGCGGAAATTGATTTTTTATTGTTTTTTCTCACAAAGTCTCCCTTTCCGCTAACTTGTGACAAAAAGTTCAATTATTCATGGAGTCACTATGCCCCTCAATGAATACCTTGGGGTGTCTTCTTTCCAAAATGGGGTCATTTGTGGGGTGTTTGTACTGTTCTGGCATTTTGGGTGGGGCTAAATTGTGAGCAGCCCTGTAAAACCTAAAGGTACTCGTTGGAATTTGGGCCCCTTTGCGCACCCAGGCTGCAAAAAAGTATCACTCATGTGGTATCGCCGTACTCAGTAGAAGTAGGGCAATGTGTATTGGGGTGTATTTTTACATATACCCATGTTGGGTGAGAGAAATATCTCTGTAAATTGACAACTTTGTATAAAAAAAATTACAAAATTGTCGTTTACAGGGATATTTCTCACACAAAGTATAGGTATATATAAAAATACACCCCAAAACTCATTGCCCTACTTCTCCTGAGTACGGTGATACCACATGTGTGCCACTTTTTTGCAGCCACGATGCCCAAAGGGGCCCAAATTCCCATGAGTACCTTTAGGATTTCACAGGGCATTTTTACGCATTTGGATTCTCACGCTTTAGGACCCCTAAAATGCCTGGGCAGTATAAATACCCCACATGTGACCCATTTTGGTAAGAAGACACCCCAAGGTATTCTGTGAGGGGCATGGCGAGTTCACAGAAAAAAAAAAAATTCCACTAACTTGTGACAAAAAATAAAATTTTACATGAACTCACCATACCCCTCACGGAATACCTTGGGGTGTCTTCTTTCTAAAATGGGGACATGTGAAGTTTTTGTACTGCTCTGGCATTTGAGGGTCTCTGCAATCATTACATTTGGAGTTTCTGCTATTCTCCTTATATTGAGCATTCGGGCAATGAGATTTTTTTTTCCATTCAGCCTCTGGGCTGAAAAAAAAAAAAATGAACGCCACAGATTTTTTCATTCGCATCGATCAATGTGGATGAAAAAATCTCTGCCAAAATCAGTGACTGCGGTGCGGTGGGCTGGGCGCTAACTACCTAACAAGTAGCTAACTAACTGGCGGTGATAAGGGACTCTTATGCCCCATTCACACGTCCGCAATTCTGTTTGCAGAACGGAATTGCAGACCCATTCATTTCTATGGGGACAGACTTCGTCCTGCTCTGATCCGGAATTGCGGATCCGCACTTCCAGGTCCGCAAAAATATAGAACATGTCCTATTCTTGTCCGCAATTGTGGACAAGAAAAGGCATCTTCTATATAGTTCTGGCAATGTGCGGATCTGCAAAATGCGGAAAGCACATTGCCGGTGTCCGTGTTTTGCGCAAAAAACATATGGACATGTGAATGGAGCCTTACAGGGGGGTGATCAGGGAGTCTATATGGGGTGATCAATGGTTAACAAGGGGTTAATAAGTGATGGGGGGGGGTGTAGTGTGGTGCTTGGTGCTACTTTACATAGCTACTTGGTCCTCTGGTGGTCGTCCCAGCAAATGGGACCACCAGAGGACCAGGAAGCAGGTATATCAGACGCTGTTAAAACAGCGTCTGATATACCTCTTTGATGCAATGTATTTCACATCTACAGCCTGCCAGCTATTGATCATCGCTGGCAGGCTGCAGTATAACTTCCGATCCGCTCACAGCAAATCTCGCCTCTCGCGAGATGACGCTCCGATGCGTCAAGGAGGAACAAACCTGCTGCCGCCTGGACGCATCCATGCGTTAGGCGGTCGGCAGGCGGTTAAAGTTCCCACGGTCAGGTTAATCAATCATCATAAAGTTCCCACGCTATTAAGGTTAATTGGTTATGACAGGTCATCGAAAACAAATAATTAACCTTAATAGCGTGGGAACTTTTTGTTCATTGGTTCACATGACCGTGGGAACTTTCACATCATTGGATGAATATGCCATATTTTTTGAATGGAGCAAATTTTTCTTTTATGCGAATGGCCAAAGTGGGTCACGTGTCTCCAAGAACCAATGAGAAGACATCTTTTCCTATAAAAAGATCTGACTGGAAATAAAATGGCAGTTCCTATAAGTGATCGGGCCGGAATGCTGCCATTTTTTTTTTTTTACTTTCGATTTATTAACTAAATTTAAACCGATTTTTGTGGTGGGTGCCCAACTGATCTCCTGTCCACTAATCTTTTCCTCTACCAGCTCACAGGCTACATGGTGATATACTGTACTGTATGACAGTACTGTACATTCGTAGCGGTCCTCGGATTTTTTTTTATTATTTTTTTTACAATCTATGTCATTATCTATCTACTGTACAGTACTTGCGGCTGCGTTAAGCCGTATGGTCTGTCCTATAGCCGACTTCATCATCCTCCTGTTCCCTATACTCTTTTGGACTCTGTACTGTACAGTACATGTGCTGTATTTAATTAAAAAGTATGGCAATACATGAATAAAAATACAGCCATGTACAGTACCTACACATGCATGAATTATCGATGCTGCGCAGCTTACTGTAATTACCCTCTGGTCGCGTTCACTATTATGGAAACACTGACGTAGCGGAGATTACAGTAACCTGCGTGGCATTGAGGACAATATACTGTAATGTACAGTATACTGTCCCCTTCATCACGCACGCGGCCAAAAAGAAGAAATCGGGTGTCGGGGGTGGCGGCGTGGGGAGGAAGTTCACCAGACAGCTACACTGTACAGTACAGTACTATACAGTAGCTACGGCTCATGATGTTGCGCCTAGGACTAAGTTGAAATCACAATGCGATTCATATAACTTGAATTAATCGCATTGCGATTTTAACTTTCTCAAATCCGACAGCACATTCTAGCATGGAGCCGTTCCCATGGTGATGGGGACGCTCCATGAGCACGGAAGTCGGCAGAAGCTCTAAGTTGAAATCGCAATGCGATTCACAGAACTTGAATTAATCGCATTGCGATTTCAACTTTCTCAAATCTGACAGTACATTCTAGCATGGAGCCGTTCCCATGGTGATAGGGATGCTCCATGAGCACGGAAGTCGGCAGAAGCTCTAAGTTGAAATCGCAATGCGATTCACAGAACTTGAATTAATCGCATTGCGATTCCAACTTTCTCAAATCCGACAGCACATTCTAGCATGGAGCCGTTCCCATGGTGATGGGGACGCTCCATGAGCACGGAAGTCGGCAGAAGCTCTAAGTTGAAATCGCAATGCGATTCACAGAACTTGAATTAATCGCATTGCGATTTCAACTTTCTCAAATCTGACAGTACATTCTAGCATGGAGCCGTTCCCATGGTGATAGGGATGCTCCATGAGCACGGAAGTCGGCAGAAGCTCTAAATTGAAATCGCAATGCGATTCATAGAACTTGAATTAATCGCATTGCGATTTCAATTTTAACGACTTTAACAGTACTGTACAGTAGCTCCGGCTCACGATGTTGCGCCTAGGACTGTACAGTAAAGTATGTGATAGGGCTTGAAGGAAGTGATTTTAGTAAAAAAAAAAAAAGGTGTATAGTATAATAATAATATTTTAAAAAATGGCGACATTCCGGTACAATTACTTAAATGAACTGCCATTTTCATTCCCCTAATATCTTTATATATCCCTAGGTGTGTTTCATTGGCTCTTGGAGCCACGTGGCCCCTTTTGGCCAATCACATTTCATTCAAAAATGCTCTGTTCAAAGAATATGGTATTTTCACCCAATGATATTAAAGTTCCCACGGTCAGGTGAACCAATCATCATAAAGTTCCCACACTATTAAGGTTAATTGGTTATGACAGGTCATCAAAACAAATAATTAACCTTAATAGCGTGGGGGGAACTTTTTGTTCATTGGTTAACATGACCATGGGAACTTTCACATCATTGGATGAATATGCCATATTTTTTGAATGGAGACATTTTTTCTTCTATGCGAATGGCCAAAGTGGGTCACGTGTCTCCAAGAACCAATAGGAAAACATCTTGTCCTATAAAAAGATCTGACTGGAAATAAAATGGCAGTTCCTATAAATGATCGGGCCGGAATGCTGCCATTTTTTGGGGGGGACTTTCGATTTATTAAATAAATTTAAACCGATTTTTGTGGTGGGCGCCGACTGATCTCCTGTCCACTCATCTTTTCCTCTACCAGCTCCCAGGCTACATGGTGATGTACTGTACTGTATACTGTACTGTATGACAATACTGTACATTCGTAGCGGTCCTCAGATATTTTTTTTTCAATCTATGTCATTATCTATCTACTGTACAGTACTTGCGGCTGCGTTAAGCCGTATGGTCTGTCAGGTAGCTGACTTCATCATCCTCCTGTTCCCTATACTCTGTTGGATTCTGTACTGTACAGTACATATGCTGTATTTAATTAAAAAGTATGGCAATACATAAATAAAAATACAACCATGTACAGTACAGTACATACACATGCATGAATTATCGTTGCTGCGCAGCTTACTGTAATTACCGTCTGGTCGCGTTCACCCTTATGGAAACACCGAGGGGGCGGAGATTAGAGTAACCTGCGTGGCATTGAGGACAATATACTGTAATGTACAGTATACTATCCCCTTCATCAAGCACACGGCCAAAAAGAAGAAATCGGGTGTCGGTGGTCTTGGCGTGGGGGGGAAGTTCACGAGACAGCTACACTGTACAGTACAGTACTGTACAGTAGCTCCGGCTCACGATGTTGCCCCTAGGACTAAGTTGAAATCGCAATGTGATTCATAGAACTTGAATTAATCGCATTGCGATTTCAACTTTCTCAAATCCGACAGTACATTCTAGCATGGAGCCATTCCCTAGGTGATGGGGACGCTCTATGAGCACGGAAGTCGGCAGAAGCTCTAAGTTGAAATCGCAATACGATTCATAGAACTTGAATTAATCGCATTGCGATTTCAACTTTAACGACTTTAACTTTAACAGTACTGTACAGTAGCTTCGGCTCACGATGTTGCGCCTAGGACTGTGCAGTACAGTATGTGATAGGGCTTGAAGGAAGTGATTTTAGTAAAAAAAAAAGAAAAAAATAGTATAATGATATCACCCCCAAAAAATGGCCACATTCCGGTACAATTACTTAAATGAACTACCATTTTCTTACCCCTAAAATCTTTATATATCCCTAGGTATGCTCTCATTGGCTCTTGGAGCCATGTGGCCCTTTTTTGGCCAATCACATTTTATTCAAAAATGCTCTGTTCAAAGAATATGGTATTTTCACCCAATGATATTAAAGATCCCACGGTCAGGTGAACCAATCATCATAAAGTTCCCACGCTATTAAGGTTAATTGGTTATGAAAGGTCATCAAAACAAATAATTAACCTTAATAGCATAGGAACTTTTTGTTCATTGGTTAACATGACCGTGGGAACTTTCACATCATTGGATGAATATGCCATATTTTTTGAATGGAGCAATTTTTTCTTCTATGCGAATGGCCAAAGTGGGTCACGTGTCTCCAAGAACCAATAAGAAGACATCTTGTCCTATAAAAAGATCTGACTGGAAATAAAATGGCAGTTCCTATAATAAATCGGGCCGGAATTTTAAACCGATTTTTGTGGCGGGCGCCGGACTGATCTCCTGTCCACTAATCTTTTCCTCTACCGGCTCACAGTCTACATGGTGATGTACTGTACTGTATACAGTACTGTATGTTAGTACTGTACATTTGTAGCGGTCCTCTGATTTTTTTTTTTTGTTTTTTTTACAATCTGTGTCATTATCTACTGTACAGTACTTGCGGCTGCGTTAAGCCATATGGTCTGTCGGGTATCGACTTCATCATCCTCCTTTTCCCAATACTCTGTTGGACTCTGTACTGTACAATACATGTGCTGTATTTAATTAAAAAGTATGGCAATACATGAATAAAAATACAGCCATGTACAGTACAGTACCTACACATGCATGAATTATCGTTGCTGCGCAGCTTACTGTAATTACCGTATGGTTGCGTTCACCCTTATGGAAACATCGAGTTCACCAGACAGCTACACTGTACAGTACAGTACTGTACAGTAGCTCCGGCTCACGATGTTGCAAATCCAACAGTACATTCTAGCATGGAGCTGGTCCCATGGTAATGGGGACGCTCCATGAGCATGGAAGTTGGCAGAAGCTCTAAGTTGAAATCTCAATACGATTCATAGAACTTGAATTAATCGCATTGCGATTTCAACTTTAACGACTTTAACTTTAACAGTACTGTATAGTAGCTCCGGCTCACGATGTTGCGCCTAGGACTGTGCAGTACAGTATGTGATAGGACTTGAAGGAAGTGATTTTAGTAAAAAAAAAAAAAATAATAGTATAATAATAATATTAAAAATATGGTGAGATTCCGGTACAATTACTTAAATGAATTGCCATTTTCTTTCCCCTAATATCTTTATATATCCCTAGGTGTGCTCTTATTGGCTCTTGGAGCCATGTGGCCCTTTTTGGCCAATCACATTTCATTCAAAAATGCTCTGTTCAAAGAATATGGTATTTTCACCCAATGATATCCAAGTTCCCACGGTCAGGTGAACGAATCATCATAAAGTTCCCACGCTATTAAGGTTAATTGGTTATGACAGGTCATCAAAGCGAATAATTAACCTTGGTAACCATGGTAACTTTTTGTTCATTGGTAGGGTTGAGACAACAGTTCGAGCATAGTTCGGGTTCGTACCGAATTTTGTGGGTGTTCGGGACATGGACCCGGACCTGAACATTTTCAAAAAAGTTTGGGTTCGGGTCCATTGTTCGGCGATTTCTTGCCGCTTTCTGAAGGCCTGTACAACAGCCAATCAGCTAGCGTTTTACTTCTTGCCCTAAGAAGCCATCACAGCCATGCCTACTAATGGCATGGCTGTGATTGATGAAGTGCAGCATGTGACCCAGCCTCTATTTAAGCTGGAGTCACGTAGCGCAGCACGTCACACTGCTCTGATTAGTGTAGAGAGAGGACGCAGCTTCTGTGAGGGCGAGATTAGGCAGGGAAAAGTGAGCAAAAACACCTAATGAAATGATCGATCTACAGCTGTGAATCAATCAACTTCTGCTAGTTAATTGCTCACTGGTTTTTAGGCTGCACAGAGCGTTTTTCTGTCACTTTCATCGGCGGCCATTTTGTGTCATTTTTTTTTTTAACCAAATTTTATTCGTTTTATCAATAAACAAATACAAGTTTACATATTGTTGTCTTCAATTCAGTATGTAAGTACAGACATTGTACATATAGATCATCAAAAGGTTGAACTGAAAATGTGTATCATCATGCAAATATGTAAACGAAGAATAGCATTTTTATAACAAGTAATAGAAACAAGGAGAGAACACCATTACATGTGACTCCCCTCCCACCCCCCCTTCCTGATTCCTCTAGACAGAGATATTCCCTAAAGATTAAGAATATGTTCATGTATCATAAGACTACACCTCCCCAACCACCCCTCCCCCCCACAGAGGCTCGCCTCTAAGCTGGATTTTCTTTAATTCTACAACAGTACCTTTAGGACTCTATATTTCCAATTTACCTAATGTGCCTTTTATCTGCTCAAGTAGGTACCAAGATGTAGATTTCAACGGGCTCATGAGTTCCTTTATCTCCCGATGATCTAATATTGTGATGATAAATTTTCTCCATCTAGTCATGAGCTTTTTTATGAGCTTGTCTGGTCCTTTTTCTGCAGCAAAAAATTCTCTCCTCAGACGCCATTTTGTGTCTTGTGGTGCACCAGCACAAGCTGCCACCAAGTCCATCAATCCATCAATACTAGTTTTTTTTTTTGCTATATCCTACATCAGGGGCTTGGCTGTGCTTATTGTCACCCCTAGAAACTCAGGACACAAATTTCTATATTTTACTAAGGGGTTAAATTCAATTGCCAAAATAGCAATCCCCTAAATCTGGTGTTCCAGCTGTGGCTAGCCAAGTGTAATACTGTCTGCTGTCTGGCAAAGGATAGATTTTTTTCTGTGGTGAAATTCAATTGCCAAAATAGCAATCCCCTAAATCTAGTGTCCCAGCAGTGGCTGGCAAAGTTTAATAGTGTCCGGCAAAGGATATATTTTGTTCTGGGGTGAAATTCAATAGCCAAAATAGCAATACCGTAAATCTGGTGTACCAGCAGTGGCTGGCGAAGTTTAATAGTGTCCGGCAAAGGATAGATAATTTTCTGGGGTCAAATTCAATTACCAAAATAGCAATACCGTAAATCTGGTGTCCCAGCAGTGGCTGGACAAGTTTCATAGTGTCCGTCATAGGATATATTATTTTCTGCGGTGAAATTCAGTTGCAAAAATAGAAATACCGTAAATCTGGTGTTCCAGCTGTGACTGGACAAGGTTAATAGTGTCCGGCAAAGGATTTATTATTTTCTGGGGTGAAATTCAGTTGCCAAAATAGCAATACCTAAATCAGTGGTTTCTACTGTGGCTGGCCAAGTTTAATAGTGCCCGGCAAAGGATATATTTTGTTCTGGGGTACAATTCAATTGCCAAAATAGCAATACCATAAATTAGTGGTTTCAGCTGGGGCTGGCCAAGTTTAATAGTGTCCGGCAAAGGATATATTATTTTCTGCGGTGAAATTCAGTTGCAAAAATAGAAATACCGTAAATCTGGTGTTCCAGCTGTGACTGGACAAGTTTATTAGTGTCCGGCAAAGGATTTATTATTTTTTGGGGTGAAATTCAGTTGCCAAAATAGCAACACCATAAATCAGTGGTTTCAGCTGTGGCTGGCCAAGTTTAATAGTATACGGTAAAGGATATATTTTTTTCTGGGGTGAAATTCAATTGCCAAAATAGCAATACCGTAAATCTGGTGTCCCAGCAGTGGCTGGACAAGTTTCATAGTGTCCGTCATAGGATATACTGTTTTCTGCGGTGAAATTCAGTTGCAAAAATAGAAATACCGTAAATCTGGTGTCCCAGCAGTGGCTGGCCAAGTTTAATAGTGTCCGTCAAAGGATATATTATTTTCTGCGGTGAAATTCAGTTGCAAAAATAGAAATACAGTAAAACTGTTGTTCCAGCTGTTGCAGGCTTCGTTTAAATCTGTCCGTAAAAGGGTATATTTTTTTCTGGGGTGAAATTTAATTGCCAAAATAGCAATACACTGAATCTGGTGTTCCAGCTGTTGCAGGCCTAGTTTAGAATCTGTCCGTAAAAGGGTATATTTTTTCTGGGGTGAAATTTAATTGCCAAAATAGCAATACCCTGAATCTGGTGTTCCAGCTGTTGCAGGCCTAGTTTTGAATCTGTCCGTAAAAGGGTATATTTTTTCTGGGGTGAAATTTAATTGCCAAAATAGAAATACAGTAAATCTGGTGTTCCAGCTGTGACTGGACAAGTTTAATAGTATCCGTCAAAGGATGGATTTTGTTCTGGGGTGAAATTCACTTGCCAATATAGCAATACCCTGAATCTGGTGTTCCAGCTGTTGCAGGCCAAGTGTTAATCTGTCCGTAAAAGGGTATATTACACTCAAGGTGTATATACAAGTGCTGAGGGTCATCCTCAATAACTTCACACGCTACTGTGCATCTCCCATTGTATTTCTGTCCGTTAAAGGGTATATTACACAAAGTGTTAAAATACATTTGCTGAAGGCATAATCCTACATATTTTTTCACACGCTACTGTGCATCTCCAAGTGTAAATCTGTCCATAAAAGGATACCTTTCATCCAGGGCCTAAATACTAGGCCTACAATTGATATTCCCCTAAATCAGTGGTTACTGCTGTGCCTGGATTAGTGTAATATGGTACATGAATAAATAGGCAGATAGTGTTAGGTGCCTGTAAAAAAAGGCCTGAATTTGAAATAAATACATTGAGCCAAATATTTTTTTTCTCATTGTGGTGCTTGGTGAACGGTAACAATGAGGAAAACATCTAGTCAGGGACACGGACGCGGTCGTGGTGGTTTTAGTGGACCCTCTGGTGCTGGGAGAGGATGTGGCCATTCTGCCACAGCCACACGTCCTAGTGCCTCAGGTTCCAGTACCTGCCAGAATTTACTGCGATATTTGGTGGGGCCCAAGGCCGTTCTAAGGATGGTAAGGCCTGAGCAGGTACAGGCGCTAGTCAATTGGGTGGCCGACAGTGGATCCAGCACGTTCACAACATTATCTCCCACCCAGTCGTCTGCAGAAAGCGCACAGGTGGCGCCTGAAAACCAAGCCCATCAGTCTGTCACATCACCCCCATGCATATCAGGGAAACTGTCTGAGCCTCAAGTTATGCAGCAGTCTCTTATGCTGTTTGAAGACTCTGCTGGCAGGGTTTCCCAAGGAAATCCACCTAGCCCTTCCCCAGTGGTGGAAGACATAGAATGCACTGATGCACAACCACTTATGTTTCCTGATGATGAGGACATGGGAATACCACCTCAACGGAGTTCATACGTCTCTGATGATGACGAAACACAGGTGCCAACTGCTGCGTGTTTTTGCAGTGTGCCACTGACTTTCATAGTTTAGAGGAAGAGGCAGTGGTAAGGCCGAGCCAACAGCGTAGCAAAAGAGGGAGCAGGGGGCAAAAGCAGAACAGCTGCCGCCAAGAGAGTTCGCCTGCTACTGGCCACCGCCACCAGGGACCGAGCACCCCAAAGGCAGCTTCAAGGAGTTCCATGGCATGGCACTTCTTTAAACAATGTGCTGACGACAAGACCCGAGTGGTTTGCATGCTGTGCCATCAGAGCCTGAAGCGAGGCATTACCGTTCTGAACCTTAGCACAACCTGCATGACCAGGCATCTACATGCAAAGCATGAACTGCAGTGGAGTAAACACCTTAAAAACAAGGAACTCACTCAGGCTACCCATGCTCCCTCTTCTGCTGCTGCCTCGGCCTGTTCCTCCGCTTCGGGAGGAATGTTGCCACCTGCCGCCCACCAAACAGAGGATGTGCCACAACACCACCACCTGCGTCACTAAGCATCTCCACCATGTCACACTGCAGCGTTTAGCTCAACATCTCACAAACCTTGGAGAGAAAGCGTAAATTCCCACCTAGCCACCCTCGAGCCCTGGGCCTGAATGCCAGCATTTCTAAACTACTGGCATTCAAAATGCTGTCATTCAGGCTGATGGACACAGACAGCTTAAAACAGCTGATGGCGATGGCTGTCCCACAGTATGTTGTTCCCAGCCGCCAATACTTCTCCAAGACAGCCGTGCCTTCCCTGCACAACCAAGTATCGGATAAAATCAAGGTCCACCTAACCACAGATACGTGGACCAGTATGCACGGCCAGGGACGCTATATCTCCCTAACTGCACACTGGGTAAATGTAGTGGCGGCTGGGCCCCAGGCAGAGAGTTCTTTGGCGCACGTCCTTCCGCCGCCAAGGATCGCAGGGCATCATTCTTTGCCTCCTGTAGCCTCCTCCTCCTACTCGGCTTCCTCCTCCTCTGCTTCCACCTGCTCATCCAGTCAGCCACACACCTTCACCACCAACTTCAGCACAGCCCTGGGTAAACGTCAGCAGGCCGTTCTGAAACTCATATGTTTGGGGGACAGGCCCCACACCACGCAGGAGTTGTGGTGGGGTATTGAACAACAGGCCGACCAGTGGTTGCTGCCGGTGGGCCTCAAGCCCGGCCTGGTCGTATGCAATAATAGGCGAAATCTCGTCGCAGCTCTGGGACTAGCCGGTTTGACGCACATCCCTTGCCTGGCACATGTGCTGTAATTTGGTGGTGCAGAAGTTCATTCACAACTACCCTGACATGTCAGAGCTGCTGCATAAAGTGCGGGCCGTCTGTGCGCGCTTCCGGCATTCTCATCCTGTCGCTGCTTGCCTGTCTGTGCTACAGCGTAACTTTGGCCTTCCCGCTCACCGCCTCATATGCAACGTGCCCACCAGGTGAAACTCCACCTTGCACATGCTGGAGAGACTGTGCGAGCAGCAGCAGGCCACAGTGGAGTTTCAGCTGCAGCTCGCACGGGTCAGTCACACTGCGGAACAGCACCATTTCACCACTAATGACTGTGCCTCCAGGCGAGACCTATGTGCCCTGTTGCGCTGTTTTGAGTACTCCACCAACATGGCCAGTGGCGATCACGCCGTTATCAGGTTACAATACCACTTCTATGTCTCCTTGAGAAAACACTTAGGGCGATGATGGAAGAGGACGTGGCCCAGGAGGAGGAAGAGGAGGAGGATGAGGGGTCATTTTTAGCACTTTCAGGCCAGTCTGTTAGAAGTGGCTCAGAGGGAGGTTTTTTGCAACAGCAGAGGCCAGGTACAAATGTGGCCAGCCAGGGCCCACTACTGGAGGAAGAGGAGGATGAGGAGGAGGTGGTGGAGGATGAGAATGAAGCAGGTTCACAGCAGGGTGGCACCCGACACAGCTCAGGCCCATCACTGGTGCGTGGCTGGGGGGATACGGAGGATGATGACGATACGCCTCCCACAGAGGACAGCTTGTCCTTACCTCTGGGGAGCCTGGCACACATGAGCGACTACATGCTGCAGTTCCTGCGCAATGACAGCAGAGTTGCCCACATTTTAACGTGTGCGGACTACTGGGTTGCCACCCTGCTTGATCCCCGGTACAAAGACAATGTGCCCACCTTACTTCCTGCACTGGAGCGTGATAGGAAGATGCGCGAGTAAAAGCGCACGCTGGTAGAGGCGCTCCTGAGAGCATTCCCAAATGTCACAGGGGAACAGGTGGAAGCCCAAGGCGAAGGCAGAGGAGGAGCAAGAGGTCACCAACGCAGCTGTGTCACGGCCAGCTCCTCTGAGGGCAGGGTTAGCATGGCAGAAATGTGGAAAAGTTTTGTCTCCACGTCACAGCTAACTGCACCACCACCTGATACGGAACGTGTTAGCAGGAGGCAGCATTTCACTAACATGGTTGAACAGTACGTCTGCACACCCCTCCACGTACTGACTGATGGTTCGGCCCCATTCAACTTCTGGGTCTCCAAATTGGTCACGTGGCCAGAGTTAGCATTTTATGCCTTGGAGGTGCTGGCCTGCCCGGCGGCCAGCGTTTTGTCTGAACGTGTATTCAGCACGGCAGGGGCGTCATTACTGACAAACGCAGCCGCCTGTCCACAGCCAACGTGGACAATCTGACGTTCATAAAAATGAACCAGGCATGGATCCCACAGGACCTGTCCTCCCTTGTGCAGAATAGACATTTATAACTGCCTCCCCTCAACCATGTATTCTTGTACTCCGGGCACTTCTTTATTGATTCCTCATTTTTTTAACTTTACCATGATCTTGCGGTGCAACCCAAAGTTGAATGAACCTCTCCTCTGTCTGGGTGGTGGGGCCGAAATAACTGAGAGTGGCCTTCTCCGGTGGTGGTTCATATGACGCATGATTCCTTGCTGTGGGACCTCTCTCCTCTGTCTGGGTGCTGGGCCGAAATAACTGAGAGTGGCCTTCTCCGGTGGTGGTTGATATGATGCATGATTCCTTGCTGTGGGACCTCTCTCCTCTGTCTGGGTGCTTGGCTGAAATAACTGAGAGTGGCCTTCTCCGGTGGTGGTTGATATGACGCATGATTCCTTGCTGTGGGACCTCTCTCCTCTATCTGGGTGCTGGGGCCGAAATAACTGAAAGTGGCCTTCTCCAGTGGTGGGTGATATGACGCATGATTCCTTGCTGTGGAACATGTATCCTCGGTCTGGGTGCTGTGCCGAAATAACTGAAAGTGGCCTTCTCCAGTGGTGGGTGATATGACGCATGATTCCTTGCTGTGGGACCTGTATCCTCGGTCTGGGTGCTGGGCTGAAATAACTGAGAGTGGCCTTCTCCGGTGGTGGTTGATATGACGCATGATTCCTTGCTGTGGGACCTCTCTCCTCTGTCTGGGTGGTGGGGCAGAAATAACTGAGAGTGGCCTTCTCCGGTGGTGGTTGATATGACGCATGATTCCTTGCTGTGGGACCTCTCTCCTCTGTCTGGGTGCTGGGCCGAAATAACTGAGAGTGGCCTTCTCCGGTGGTGGTTGATATGATGCATGATTCCTTGCTGTGGGACCTCTCTCCTCTGTCTGGGTGCTTGGCTGAAATAACTGAGAGTGGCCTTCTCCGGTGGTGGTTAATATGACGCATGATTCCTTGCTGTGGGACCTCTCTCCTCTATCTGGGTGCTGGGGCCGAAATAACTGAAAGTGGCCTTCTCCAGTGGTGGGTGATATGACGCATGATTCCTTGCTGTGGAACATGTATCCTCGGTCTGGCTGCTGTGCCGAAATAACTGGAAGTGGCCTTCTCCAGTGGTGGGTGATATGACGCATGATTCCTTGCTGTGGGACCTCTCTCCTCTGTCTGGGTGCTGGGCCGAAATAACTGAGAGTGGCCTTCTCCGGTGGTGGTTGATATGATGCATGATTCCTTGCTGTGGGACCTCTCTCCTCTGTCTGGGTGCTTGGCTGAAATAACTGAGAGTGGCCTTCTCCGGTGGTGGTTAATATGACGCATGATTCCTTGCTGTGGGACCTCTCTCCTCTATCTGGGTGCTGGGGCCGAAATAACTGAAAGTGGCCTTCTCCAGTGGTGGGTGATATGACGCATGATTCCTTGCTGTGGAACATGTATCCTCGGTCTGGGTGCTGTGCCGAAATAACTGGAAGTGGCCTTCTCCAGTGGTGGGTGATATGACGCATGATTCCTTGCTGTGGGACCTGTATCCTCGGTCTGGGAGCTGGGCTGAAATAACTGAGAGTGGCCTTCTCCAGTGGTGGTTGATATGATGCATGATTCCTTGCTGTGGGACCTCTCTCCTCTGTCTGGGTGCTGGGCTGAAATAACTGTGAGTGGCCTTCTCCGTTGGTGGTTGATATGACGCATGATTCCTTGCTGTGGGACCTGTATCCTCGGTCTGGGTGCTGAGGCCGAAATAACTGAAAGTGGCCTTCTCCAGTGGTGGGTGATATGACGCATGATTCCTTGCTGTGGAACATGTATCCTCGGTCTGGGTGCTGTGCCGAAATAACTGGAAGTGGCCTTCTCCAGTGGTGGGTGATATAACGCATGATTCCTTGCTGTGGGACCTCTCTCCTCTGTCTGGGTGCTGGGCTGAAATAACTGAGAGTGGCCTTCTCCGGTGGTGGTTGATATGACGCATGATTCCTTGCTGTGGGACATGTATCCTCGGTCTGGGTGCTGGGCTGAAATAACTGAGAGTGGCCTTCTCCAGTGGTGGTTGATATGATGCATGATTCCTTGCTGTGGGACCTCTCTCCTCTGTCTGGGTGCTTGGCTGAAATAACTGAGAGTGGCCTTCTCCGGTGGTGGTTGATATGACGCATGATTCCTTGCTGTGGGACCTCTCTCCTCTGTCTGGGTGCTGGGGCCGAAATCACTGAAAGTGGCCTTCTCCAGTGGTGGGTGATATGACGCATGATTCCTTGCTGTGGGACCTCTCTCCTCTGTCTGGGTGCTGGGCCAGAAATAACTGAAAATGGCCTTCTCCAGTGGTGGGTGATATGACGCATGATTCCTTGCTGTGGGACCTCTCTCCTCGGTCTGGGTGCTGGCCGAAATAACTGAGAGTGGCCTTCTCCAGTGGTGGTTGATATGACGCATGATTCCTTGCTGTGGGACCTCTCTCCTCGGTCTGGGTGCTGGCCGAAATAACTGAGAGTGGCCTTCTCCGGTGGTGGTTGATATGACGCATGATTCCTTGCTGTGGGACCTCTCTCCTCTGTCTGGGTGCTGGGCCGAAATAACTGAGAGTGGCCTTCTCCAGTGGTGGTTGATATGATGCATGATTCCTTGCTGTGGGACCCTCTCCTCTGTCTGGGTGCTGGGCTGAAATAACTGAGAGTGGCCTTCTCCGGTGGTGGTTGATATGACGCATGATTCCTTGCTGTGGGACCTCTCTCTCGGTCTGGGTGCTGGCCGAAATAACTGAGAGTGGCCTTCTCCAGTGGTGGTTGATATGACGCATGATTCCTTGCTGTGGGACCTCTCTCCTCTGTCTGGGTGCTGGCCGAAATAACTGAGAGTGGCCTTCTCCAGTGGTGGTTGATATGATGCATGATTCCTTGCTGTGGGACCTCTCTCCTCTGTCTGGGTGCTGGGCTGAAATAACTGAGAGTGGCCTTCTCCAGTGGTGGTTGATATGACGCATGATTCCTTGCTGTGGGACCTCTCCTCTGTCTGGGTGCTGGGCTGAAATAACTGAGAGTGGCCTTCTCCGGTGGTGGGTGATATGACGCATGATTCCTTGCTGTGGGACCTGTCTCCTCGGTCTGGGTGCTGGCCGAAATAACTGAGAGTGGCCTTCTCCGGTGGTGGTTGATATGACGCATGATTCCTTGCTGTGGGACCTCTCTCCTCTGTCTGGGTGCTGGGCCGAAATAACTGAGAGTGGCCTTCTCCAGTGGTGGTTGATATGATGCATGATTCCTTGCTGTGGGACCTCTCTCCTCTGTCTGGGTGCTGGGCTGAAATAACTGAGAGTGGCCTTCTCCGGTGGTGAGTTGATATGACGCATGATTCCTTGCTGTGGGACCTCTCTCCTCTGACTGGGTGCTGGGGCCTAAATAACTGAAAATGGCCTTCTCCAGTGGTGGGTGATATGACGCATGATTCCTTGCTGTGGGACCTGTCTCCTCGGTCTGGGTGCTGGGCTGAAATAACTGAGAGTGGCCTTCTCCGGTGGTGGTTGATATGACGCATGATTCCTTGCTGTGGGACCTCTCTCCTCTGTCTGGGTGCTGGGCCGAAATAACTGAGAGTGGCCTTCTCCGGTGGTGGTTGATATGACGCATGATTCCTTGCTGTGGGACCTCTCTCCTCTGTCTGGGTGCTAGGCTGAAATCAACTGAAAGTGGCCTTCTCCAGTGGTGGGTGATATGACGCATGATTCCTTGCTGTGGGACCTCTCTCCTCTGTCTGGGTGCTGGGCCGAAATAACTGAAAATGGCCTTCTCCAGTGGTGGGTGATATGACTCATGATTTCTTGCTGTGGGACCTGTCTCCTCGGTCTGGGTGCTGGGCCGAAATAACTGAGAGTGGCCTTCTCCGGTGGTGGTTGATATGACGCACGATTCCTTGCTGTGGGACCTCTCTCCTCGGTCTGGGTGCTGGCCGAAATAACTGAGAGTGGCCTTCTCCGGTGGTGGTTGATATGACGCATGATTCCTTGCTGTGGGACCTCTCTCCTCTGTCTGGGTGCTGGCCGAAATAACTGAGAGTGGCCTTCTCCAGTGGTGGTTGATATGATGCATGATTCCTTGCTGTGGGACCTCTCCTCTGTCTGGGTGCTGGGCTGAAATAACTGAGAGTGGCTTTCTCCGGTGGTGGTTGATATGACGCATGATTCCTTGCTGTGGGACCTCTCTCCTCTGTCTGGGTGCTGGGGCCGAAATCACTGAAAGTGGCCTTCTCCAGTGGTGGGTGATATGACGCATGATTCCTTGCTGTGGGACCTCTCCTCTGTCTGGGTGCTGGGCCGAAATAACTGAAAATGGCCTTCTCCAGTGGTGGGTGATATGACTCATGATTCCTTGCTGTGGGACCTCTCTCCTCGGTCTGGGTGCTGGCCGAAATAACTGAGAGTGGCCTTCTCTGGTGGTGGTTGATATGACGCATGATTCCTTGCTGTGGACCTCTCTCCTCTGTCTGGGTGCTGGCCGAAATAACTGAGAGTGGCCTTCTCCAGTGGTGGTTGATATGATGCATGATTCCTTGCTGTGGGACCTCTCTCCTCTGTCTGGGTGCTGGGCTGAAATAACTGAGAGTGGCTTTCTCCGGTGGTGGCTGATATGACGCATGATTCCTTGCTGTGGGACCTCTCTCTCTGTCTGGGTGCTGAGTCGAAATCACTGAAAGTGGCCTTCTCCAGTGGTGGGTGATATGACGCATGATTCCTTGCTGTGGGACCTCTCTCCTCTGTCTGGGTGCTGGGCCGAAATAACTGAAAATGGCCTTCTCCAGTGGTGGGTGATATGACTCATGATTCCTTGCTGTGGGACCTCTCTCCTCGGTCTGGGTGCTGGCCGAAATAACTGAGAGTGGCCTTCTCTGGTGGTGGTTGATATGACGCATGATTCCTTGCTGTGGACCTCTCTCTCTGTCTGGGTGCTGGCCGAAATAACTGAGAGTGGCCTTCTCCAGTGGTGGTTGATATGATGCATGATTCCTTGCTGTGGGACCTCTCTCTCTGTCTGGGTGCTGGGCTGAAATAACTGAGAGTGGCTTTCTCCGGTGGTGGTTGATATGACGCATGATTCCTTGCTGTGGGACCTCTCTCCTCTGACTGGGTGCTGGGGCCTAAATAACTGAATATGGCCTTCTCCAGTGGTGGGTGATATGACGCATGATTCCTTGCTGTGGGACCTGTATCCTCGGTCTGGGTGCTGGGCTGAAATAACTGAGAGTGGCCTTCTCCGGTGGTGGTTGATATGACGCATGATTCCTTGCTGTGGGACCTCTCTCCTCTGTCTAGGTGCTGGGCCGAAATAACTGAGAGTGTCCTTCTCCGGTGGTGGTTGATATGACGCATGATTCCTTGCTGTGGGACCTCTCTCCTCTGTCTGGGTGCTGGGGCCGAAATCACTGAAAGTGGCCTTCTCCAGTGGTGGGTGATATGACGCATGATTCCTTGCTGTGGGACCTCTCTCCTCTGTCTGGGTGCTGGGCCGAAATAACTGAAAATGGCCTTCTCCAGTGGTGGGTGATATGACTCATGATTTCTTGCTGTGGGACCTCTCTCCTCGGTCTGGGTGCTGGCCGAAATAACTGAGAGTGGCCTTCTCCGGTGGTGGTTGATATGACGCACGATTCCTTGCTGTGGGACCTCTCTCCTCGGTCTGGGTGCTGGCCGAAATAACTGAGAGTGGCCTTCTCCGGTGCTGGTTGATATGACGCATGATTCCTTGCTGTGGGGCCTCTCTCCTCTGTCTGGGTGCTGGGCCGAAATAGCTGAGAGTGGCCTTCTCAAGTGGTGGTTGATATGATGCATGATTCCTTGCTGTGGGACCTCTCTCCTCTGTCTGGGTGCTGGGCTGAAATAACTGAGAGTGGCTTTCTCCGGTGGTGGTTGATATGACGCATGATTCCTTGCTGTGGGACCTCTCTCCTCGGTCTGGGTGCTGGCCGAAATAACTGAGAGTGGCCTTCTCCGGTGGTGGTTGATATGACGCATGATTCCTTGCTGTGGGACCTCTCTCCTTTGTCTGGGTGCTGGCCGAAATAACTGAGAGTGGCCTTCTCCAGTGGTGGTTGATATGATGCATGATTCCTTGCTGTGGGACCTCTCTCCTCTGTCTGGGTGCTGGGCTGAAATAACTGAGAGTGGCTTTCTCCGGTGGTGGTTGATATGACGCATGATTCCTTGCTGTGGGAACTCTCTCCTCTGACTGGGTGCTGGGGCCTAAATAACTGAATATGGCCTTCTCCAGTGGTGGGTGATATGACGCATGATTCCTTGCTGTGGGACCTGTATCCTCGGTCTGGGTGCTGGGCTGAAATAACTGAGAGTGGCCTTCTCCGGTGGTGGTTGATATGACGCATGATTCCTTGCTGTGGGACCTCTCTCCTCTGTCTAGGTGCTGGGCCGAAATAACTGAGAGTGGCCTTCTCCGGTGGTGGTTGATATGACGCATGATTCCTTGCTGTGGGACCTCTCTCCTCTGTCTGGGTGCTGGGGCCGAAATCACTGAAAGTGGCCTTCTCCAGTGGTGGGTGATATGACGCATGATTCCTTGCTGTGGGACCTCTCTCCTCTGTCTGGGTGCTGGGCCGAAATAACTGAAAATGGCCTTCTCCAGTGGTGGGTGATATGACTCATGATTCCTTGCTGTGGGACCTCTCTCCTCGGTCTGGGTGCTGGCCGAAATAACTGAGAGTGGCCTTCTCTGGTGGTGGTTGATATGACGCATGATTCCTTGTTGTGGGACCTCTCTCCTCGGTCTGGGTGCTGGCCGAAATAACTGAGAGTGGCCTCCTCCGGTGCTGGTTGATATGACGCATGATTCCTTGCTGTGGGACCTCTCTCCTCTGTCTGGGTGCTGGGCCGAAATAACTGAGAGTGGCCTTCTCCAGTGGTGGTTGATATGACGCATGATTCCTTGCTGTGGGACCTCTCTCCTCTGTCTGGGTGCTGGGGCCGAAATAACTGTAAGTGGCCTTTTCCAGTGTTGAGTGATATGACGCATGATTCCTTGCAGTGGGACCTGTCTCCAATTGATATTGGTTAAATTTTATTTATTTTATTTTATTTTAATTAATTTCCCTATCCACATTTGTTTGCAGGGGATTTACCTACATTTTGCTGCCTTTGGCAGCCCTCTAGCCCGTTCCTGGACTATTTTACAGCCTTTTTAGTCCCTAAAAGTTCGGGTCCCGATTGACTTCAATGGGGTTCGGGTTCGGGATAAAGTTCGAGTCGAGTTCGGATCCCGAACCCGAACATTTTCGGGAAGTTCGGCCGAACTTTTCGAACCCGAACATCCAGGTGTTCGCTCATCTCTACTGACGACAAGACCCGAGCACGCTGTGCCATCAGAGCCTGAAGCGAGGCATTAACGTTCTGAAGCTTAGCACAACCTGCATGACCAGACATTTACATGCGAGACACGGGCTGCAGTGGAGTAAGCACCTTCAAAACCAAGAAATGGCTCAGGCCCCTCCTGCTCCATCTTCTGCTGCTGCCTTGGCCTCTTCCTCCGCCTCTGGAGGAACATTAGCACCTGCCGCCCAGCAAAAAGAGGATGTGCCACCAACAGCACACTACCTCTGTCACCAAGCATCTCCACCATGTCACACGGCAGCGTTCAGCTCTCCATCTCACAAACCTTCGAGAGAAAGCGTAAACTCCCACCTATCCACCCTGGATCCCTGGCCCTGAATGCCAGCATTTCTAAACTACTGGCCTTTGAAATGCTGTCATTTAGGCTGGTGGACACAGACAGCTTCAAACAGCTGATGGCGGTGGCTGTCCCACAGTACATTGTTCCCAGCCACCACTACTTCTCCAAGTGAGCCGTGCCTTCCCTGCACAACCAAGTATCGGATAAAATCAAGTGTGCACTGCGCAACGCCATCTGTGGCAAGGTCCACCTAACCACAGATACATGGACCAGTAAGCACGGCCAGGGACGCTATATCTCCTAACTGCACACTGGGTAAATGTAGTGGCGGCTGGGCCTCAGACGGAGAGCTGTTTGGCGCACGTCCTTCTACCGCCAAGGATCGCAGGGCATCATTCTTTGCCTCCTGTAGCCTCCTCCTCCTACTCGGCTTCCTCCTCCTCTTCTCCTCTTCTTCCACCTGCTCATACGGTCAGCCACAGACCTTCACCACCAACTTCAGCACAGCCCGGGGTAAACGTCAGCAGGCCATTCTGAAACTCATGTGTTTGGGGACAGGCCCCACACCACGCAGGAGTTGTGGCGGGGTATAGAACAACAGACCAACGAGTGGTTTCTGCCGGTGAGCCTCAAGCCCGCCTGATGGTGTGCGATATTGGGCAAAATCTCGTTGCAGCTCTGGGACTAGCTGGTTTGATGCACATCCCTTGCCTGGCACATGTGCTGAATTTGGTGGTGCAGAAATTCATTCACAACTACCCCGACATATCAGAGCTGCTGCATAAAGTGAGGGCCGTCTGTGCGCACTTCCGGCGTTCTCATCCTGTCGCTGCTTGCCTGTCTGCGCTACAGCGTAACTTTGGCCTTCCCGCTCACCGCCTCATATGCAACGTGCCCACCAGGTGGAACTCCACCTTGCACATGCTGGAGAGACTGTGTGAGCAGCAGCAGGCCATAGTAGGTTTCAGCACCACTTCACCACCAATGACTGGGCCTCCATGCAAGACCTGTGTGCCCTGTTTCGCTGTTTCGAGTACTCCACCAACATGGCCAGTGGCGATGACGCCATTAGCAGTCTTACAATACCACTTCTATGTCTCCTTGAGAAAACACTTAGGGCGATGATGGAAGAGGATGTGGCCCAGGAGGAGGAGAAAGAGGGGTCATTTCTAACACTTTCAGGCCAGTCTTTTAGAAGTGGCTCAGAGGGAGGTCTTTTGCAACAGCAGAGGCCAGGTACAAATTTGGCCAGCCAGGGCCCACTACTGGAGGACGAGGAGGACGAGGATGAGGAGGAGGTGGAGGAGGATGAGGATGAAGGATGTTCACAGTGGGGTGGCACCCAACGCAGCTCGGGCCCATCACTGGTGCATGGCTGGGGCGAAACGGAGTATGATGACGATATGCCTCCCACAGAGGACAGCTTGTACTTACCTCTGGGCAGCCTGGCACACATGAACGACTACAAGCTGCAGTGCCTGCGCAACGACAGCAGAGTTGCCCACATTTTAATGTGTGCTGACTAATGGGTGGCCACCCTGCTGGATCCCCAGTACAAAGACAACGTGCCCATCTTAATTCCCGCACTGGAGCGTGATAGGAAAATGCGCAAGTACAAGCGCACGCTGGTAGACGCGCTCCTGAGAGCATTCCCAACTGATACAGGGGGACAAGTGGAAGCACAAGGCGAAGGCAGAGGAGGAACAAGAGGTCACCAATGCAGCTGTGTCACGGCCAGCTCCTCTGAGGGCAGGGTTAGCATGGCCGAGATGTGAAAAAGTTTTGTCACAACGCCACAGCTAACTGCACCACTAGCTGATAGGGAACGTGTTAGCAGGAGGCAGCATTTCAACAACATGGCGGAACAGTGTGTGTGCACACGCCTCCACGTACTGACTGATGGTTTGGTCCCATTCAACTTCTGGGTCTCCAAATTCTCCACATGGCCAGAGCTAGCCTTTTATGCCTGCAGCCAGTGTATTGTCTGAAGGTGTATTTAGCATGGCAGTGGGCGTCATTACAGACAAACGCAGCTGCCTGTCCACAGCCAACGTGGACAAGCTGACGTTTATAAAAATGAACCAGGCATGGATCACACAGGACCTGTCAATCCCTTGTGCAGGATAGACATTTATAACTGCCTTGCCCTCAACCATACATTCTTGTACTCCAGGGCACTTCTTTATTGAATCCTATTTTTTTTTATTGTATCATTATTTTTGGGGGCAACACCAAGTTGAATGAACCTCTCCTCTGTCTGGGTGCCAGGGGCCTACATTTCAGCTAATCGCCTACTGCTTTGGTGCGTGACATTAACCTCTTTTTGCAGTCAAATGACCTGTCTGGGTGTCAGGGGCCTAAATAACTGAAAGTGGCCTGTTCCATTGGTGGGTAACATGATGCCTCTTTTGCTGCTATGGGACCTTTCTCCTCTGTCTGGGTGCCAGGGTCCTACATTTCAGATAATCGCTTGTTGCTTTTGTGTGTGACATTATCCTCTTTTTGATGTCAAATGACCTCTACTCTGTCTGGGTGTCAGGGGCCTATATTTTGTTTAATTACTTGCTGTGTTGGTGGGAGACATTTAACTCTTTTTATTGTCAAATGAGTGCCCTGTTGTGTGGATGTCAGGGGCCTATATGTCGTTTAATCATTTGTTGCTTTGTTTGGTGACATTTTCCTCTTTATACTGTCAAATGACCTCTACACTGTCTGGTTGTCAGGGGCCTATATTTCGTTTCATCGCTTGCTGCATTGGTGGGAGATATTAAACTCTTTATACTGTCAAATGACCTCTACATTGTCTGGTTGTCAGGGGCCTATATTTCATTTAATCACTTGCTGCATTGGTGGGAGACATTAAACTCTTTTTACTGTCAAATGACCGCCCCATTGTGTGGATGTCAAGGGCCTATATTTAGTTTAATTGCTTGCTGTCTTGGTGGGAGACTTTACATTTTTTTTTACTGTCAAATGACCTCTCCTCTATCTGGGTGTCAGGGGTCTACATAAATGATAATGGCCTGTTCCATTGCAGGTTGACCTAAGGCCTGTGTTGCTGTTACGGGACCGCTCTCCTCTTTGCAGGTGCCATGGTCCTCCTGAATTAGTAAATGAGGCCTGTGGCACTGCTGGGTGAAGTCAATATTTGTAACTCTCCTCTTTGTGGGTGCCATGGGTCTGAATCTGTGAATGAGGCCTGTGGCATTGCTGGGTGAAATCAATACTGTCTTGGCGTGATTTTAACTCTCCTCTTTGTGTGTCCCGTGGGCCTGAATGTTTGAATAAGGCCTGTGGCCCTGCAGGCAGACATGATTCCTTCTTGGCTGTGATGAAAACTTCAACTCCCATGTATGGTTGCCATTGGCCTGAGTCTGTGAGTGAGGCCTGGGACACTGCTGGCAGACATGAATCCTTCTTGGCTGTGATGTGAACTTCAACTCCCATGTATGGTTGCCATGGCCCTGAGTCTATGAATGAGGGCTGTGGCACTGCAGGCAGACATGAATCCTTTTTGACTGTGATGAGAACTTCACCTCCCATAGCATTCCCACCTGACGCCACCCCAACCTCCTATTCCACCTCCTCCTCCAAGTTGCCAATTGATATTGGTTATTTTTTATTTTTTTTTATTTTAAGTCATTTCCCTATCCACATTTGTTTGCAGTGGATTTACCTACATTTTGCTGCCTTTTCCAGCCCTCTAGCCCTTTCCTGGGCTATTTTACAGCCTTTATAGTGCCCAACAGTTTGGGTCCCCATTGACTTCAATGGGGTTCGGGGTCAAGTTCGGGTCGAGTTCGGATCCCGAACCTGAACATTTTCGTGAAGTTCTGCCGAACTTCTCGAACCCGATCATTCAGGTGTTCGCTCAACTCTAGAAGCCTCCAGTCTTCTGAATAATGTCACAAGGTTTGTACATCTCGATTTGAGTATTTATTGCTATTCTTCTCTGCAGATCCTCTCAAGCTCTGTCAGGTTGGATGGGAACCATCAGTGGAAAGCTATTTTAGGTCTCTCCAGAGATATTGTATTAGGTTTAAGGATACTTTCACACTAGCATTATTCTATTCCGTCCTCGGAGCTCAATAAAGGAAAAAAACTGATCAGTTTTATCCTAATGCATTCTGAATGAAAAGCAATCCGTTCAGTTTACATCAGTTTGTCTTCAGTTCAGTCCTTTCACGTTTTTTGAACGCAGATAAAAGCGCAGCATGTTGTATTTTTATCTCCGTCCAAAAAAGCGGAAACACTTGACGTAATGACGGATCCGCCATTATTTCCATTGAAATGTATTAAGGGAAAATTGACGCATTAACGGATCAGTTCCTCCACTCTGCGCATGCGCAGACCTTTGAAAATGGTAAAATAATAAATAACGGATCCGTTATTTCAATACAATTGTCAAACGGATCTGCAAACGGCAAATAAAATTCGTTTTCAAACGTTTTAACGGATCCGTCGGGCAGTTGCGTTAACGGAACTGTCTGACGGAATCCTTCAACGCAAGTGTGAAAGTACCCTAAGTCGGGGCTCTGGCTATGCCACTCAGGGACATTCCCAGTGTTGTCCCTAAGCCACTCCTGTGTTGTCTTGGATGTGTAGTTATCACGGAAGAGGACAGTATACTGCTATATATAGATCTGTATAGATTTGCGGCTTGGGCAGAGAAGTGGCAGATGAGGTTTAACACTGACAAATAGTTAAGGCTGATTTATCAGCCTGTATTTGTGGGAGGGGCCTCTTGTTCTTAAGGCCGCTCCCCTCCAGGCTCTCCACGCCACGAGCCGATTGCCAGCCGCTTGCTCCTGTGCTCCCGTGACGTCAGCCCCCTACCTCACTTCCGGGTTCCGGGGTCTAGGTTACCGAGTCATTTCTCGCCTCCTCGCTTCTCGCCTCCCGGGTAAGTAGAGGAGGCTTCACAGCCGACGCCGCGTCTCCCTCCAGTTCGGGCATTCATCGCGGTGTGCGATCCTCTGCCGGGGCCAGCTACAGGAGTAGCTCTTTCTCACCGCCACGGCAGGTCAGGTGATACATAGTGCTGGCTAGGCAGCTCTGGGCATGAATGTAGTGGAGCTGACATTGTTATTAAACTGCTGCCCCCTCAAGGGTTGGGTCAGATGTCAGGTGTAGCTTGGCTGCACTCAGGACAAGTTTGTGGTTGTGCTTGTGTTTATAAGTGATGATGCTGGGTAGTGACATGCTTATACCCACAGCTAGGGCAAAGTCGGTGCAACATCGTTGGAGTGCAGCTGTGGTGTTCTCGCGGCTCCTTTCCCGGCTGCGTGCGTCGATCGCTGCTTTATTGGCACCAGGTCTGCTTGCGCTGGGTCCGGTTCGCCGGGCCTCAGAGCACTTGGTCCCCCAATGGGGTAAGCATGCGTGAAGCGACTGCGGCTTCCGTTCTACGCACGCCGCCGGGGGGGAAGCATTCGCGATCCGGCTTAGATCACGTTAGGTCTATGCACGCTCCACCCCACGCTGCACTGGTTCGTCTGTCAGCTCCTCCCTATATACTTAAGTTCGGCTTTACCCCGCTCCACCGCATGGGCCTTTTTCGCTGCGGATCAGCCAGTTCAGCGTTCGGGTCTGCTTCTCTAGTACAGGGTTTAAAAAATAAATAAAAAAAAGGGATGGCGCCATCCTCCATATCACCTTACCTGAACAGTTTCGTTTTCTGCATCGGGCTCCCGCTTCCAATTAGTCAGCCAGCAGGGTAAGGGTTCGGTCATCAATGTATCATGTTTGTTTGTCATAGTTAGCCACCCAGCTCGGGTTTTTATTTTCAGGTACTTCTAAGGCCACGGTCAGATCGGACATATCTTACAGGATCGCCAGGCCAGGCCACGGGTACGTCAGGTTACCTTCATCCTCACATGCCGCTATTTTTTAAACCCACAAGGTCGGGAGGCTCCCGGCCCAGTGGCACTTGGGGTACACATTCACCTGGGGTGCATCCTCGGTCACTCATCCAGTGTCTACCAAATTCATGCCAACCATCATACCACGCCACCCGCCCTCGGGTCCCACCCCTCGTACCGTTCAGGGGTTAATTCTCGCTATCAGTTCTCAGTTCTATCATGCGCAGTTTCTGAACCGTTCAGTCTGTCCTTCTGAATCGCCAGGTCCGTTTGTTTTCTGGTTCTCTCAGGTCTGTTGTCTCCTGGATCGCCCAGGTCCGTTGTCTCCTGGATCGCCCAGGTCTGTTGTCTCCTGGATCGCCCAGGTCTGTTGTCTCCTGGATCGCCCAGGTCTGTTGTCTCCTGGATCGCCCAGGTCCGGTTGTCTCCTGGATCGCCCAGGTCTGCTGTCTCCTGGTTCGCCCAGGTCTGATGTCTCCTGATTAGCCCGGTCTGTCGTCTCCTGGATCGCCCAGGACTCTTGTCTCCTGGATCGCCCAAGCCTACTGTCTCAGGGTCCGCACAGGTCTGTGGGTGCTACCAAGCCTCTTCTCTAGGGTCCAGGCCATCACCGCTTCTTCACTCATGCTTTCCACATACATTTTGTCCACTGGTTCGTTCATCTGTGTTCACATTTGGTCGGTATCAAACCCTGGCTGAGTCAGCTACCGTCACTTCCCGCTCACACTCTTCTTTCCCCTAAGCACTCTCCCTCAGCCCATCGGGGGG
This sequence comes from Bufotes viridis, assembly GCA_033119425.1. Taxonomy (NCBI): domain Eukaryota; kingdom Metazoa; phylum Chordata; class Amphibia; order Anura; family Bufonidae; genus Bufotes; species Bufotes viridis. The sequence goes on along the minus strand of CM065592.1, from coordinate 285,633,523 downwards.
GGGGCACTCATCTCCCCTCCGAGTCTGTCTTGTTTATTCCATGCTTCTCGTCCTCCAGATTCCAGCCCTGTTTCTCTGTCCTCCATTTTTCTGTCAAGACAGTGGTAGAATAATTCCAGGTAAGTTGGTTACTTTCGGTGCTCGGATTCGGGTGGTTGTTGTGCTTCTCGTGCTGAGGGTTTTGTTCTTCTAGTTTTGCCACGTCAAGCACAGGATACAGTTTCTGAGGCCCCGCTTCCATACTCCACAGGTGAAGATGTCTCACGTCTCGGAGTCAGAAGATAATCTGTCCTTGCCCGGGTCATCCGCTTCCGGCCATGCTAGCACGGCTTCATTGAGAAACTGGACTGTTCCCAGACTGATCGCGGAACTCAACCGTAGGGGCATCCATCATCCCGCCTCCGCCCGCAAGGCAGAGCTGTATCGCCTGTTGATGACGGCTCCTAGCCCCACGGAGGATCAGTCCAGTATGGCTTCTTTCCACGAAGCACTAACACAAATCCAGACCTCTATTAGCGGCCTCGCCAGTTCGATGTCTGATGTTCAGGCCAGGGTGGCAGTGTTGGAGACCAGGCCTTCAGTGGCCCTCTCTTCTCCGGTCACCCCAGCCCCCCCGGTGCCCCTTCCAGAAGTTGCAGGTAGGCCAGCTCCCACTCCTCAAGTCGCGCCCTCCCATTTTATTCCTGACCACATCAAAAAAGATATATTAGCTGGGAAGGATGTTAATCTGGCCTCCATTCTAATTGCTTCCCAAGACGTTTCAGAGAATCGGGTCATCAGCTGCGGGGAGGTCGCGGTGGTACTGAGGGCCAAGGACGCCCGGCTTAACCGGAAACTTTCCATTTCGGAATTCGTTCTGGCCTTCAGTCTCTACCGGGACATTGTCTGCTCGGCTCAGCCCAATCGCAGGGAGGAGTTAGATACCTACCTGTATCGGGTCACAGATCTAGGTCATAAATACGGCGGCACCGCCTTCTATGACTATCATAGATCCTTTTCAGCCAAGGCCGCAGCGGCCCTGGCACAGTTCCAGTTTACCACCAACTGGGCTGAGCTCGACATGGACTTCTGCCGCCATTTTGTGGGTCTCCGCGCCCCAGCTTGCTCTACCTGCCAGTCTATTTTTCATACGTCAGAGTGGTGCCCCAACTTGGCCCATCCTCCTCAGCCAGGGTCGACCCCGGGTCCTTCAGGAACCTCCAAGTCCGCAGCTTCAGTGGACAAACTGGGCAGGCCTATCGTATTTTTAGGCAGTAGTCAAATTTGTAACAACTTCAATGCTGGGGGTTGTTCATTCAATGCGTGTCGGGCCCTGCACATTTGTTCAGCCTGCTTCCGGGCTCAAACCCGCTCGTCCTGTCCCCGGAAGTCCAAGACATCCTGACTAGCCGATATTAACATAGATTTGCTAGCAGCCCTCCTGTCAGACCATCCGGACCAAAATTTCCTGGCTTTCCTGTTGGCCGGCTTCAGGGAGGGCTTTCATACGGGCCTGGTCACATTACCTCAGGTCTCGTGGGAAGGCTCTAACCTGCGCTCGGCTGACAGTGATCCCGAAGCAGTCACTGCTCTCATACAAGCCGAGGTCCAGAAGGGTTTTGTAATTGGCCCTTTCTCCAGCATACCGTTTCACATTTGGAGAATTAACCCGATCGGCTTGGTTGTCAAACATTCGTCCAATAAAGAACGACTAATTTACGATCTGTCCGCGCCTCATATGTGTGCTACCCCCAGCCTGAATTCTCTTATACCATCCGAGGAATATTCAATGCAGTATTCCTCGGTGGATGAGGCCGTTCAGCTTATTCTTCAGTCAGGGGTGGGGTCCTGGCTTGCCAAGGTCGACATTGCCGACGCCTTCAAGTCGCTCCCAGTGCACCCCCATCTCTGGAGGTTCTATGGCATCAGATGGTCAAACAACTTTTATTTTGCCAACCGGCTCACCTTCGGGTCCAAGAGCAGCCCCTGGTTGTTTGACCAGCTCGCCAGGGCCCTCCACTGGATCCTGGTGCGGCACGGCGGTCTCCCCATGGTAATCCACTATCTAGATGACTTCTTGCTCATTGAGAAACCCCAACAGACCCCGTCTATCCCAGCCACTCTCATCGAGATCTTTTCCCAGCTTCAGGTCCCAGTAGCCACTACTAAAACCGAAGGGCCAGCCACCAAGGTTACCTTCTTAGGGATCACCCTGGATTCCAAGAAAATGGAGGCCAGCCTTCCACCAGAAAAGTTATTAAAAATTAGGCAGGCCTTGCCAAAGCGGCCACTTCTAGGCTGTTGTCTAAGACCGAGCTCCAGTCCCTGTTAGGTCTCCTTAATCACGCCACCAGGGTCATGCCACAGGGCCGCTCCTTCCTGTCCAGGTTGTTGCAACTCCTGCCGGCAGCCCAGGACCAGGATGCCGTCATCCATTTGGACAGCCACGCCATTGCGGACCTGGCTATGTGGAATGCGTTTCTCACTGACTGGAATGGCATCTCTTTATTCGTTCCACGATGGGACTCCAATTCCCCTATCATCTTCTCTGACGCGGCCGGCTCCTCCGGGTTCGCGGCCATATTCAGGTCCCATTGGTTGGCTGCCCAATGGCCGCCGGAAGTGGTCTCAGACGCCTCGGCCATTAGGTCATCACCACTGCTGGAATTATACCCCATTGTAGCTGCCGCCTTGGTCTGGGGTGCCAGCTGGTCTAATGCGGCAGTCCTTTTCGTATCTGACAATCAATCACTGGTAGACATCATCAATTCAGGGAGGGCAAATTCTCATAAAATCATGGCACTCTTACGCAGGCTAGTATGGCTCTCCCTCACATTTAATTTCCACATATGCTGTGCCCACATCCCGGGGGAATCTAACGTGGCTGCCGATGCCCTGTCCCGTTTTAATTTTCCGGTATTCTTCCAGGAGATGCCCGAGGCGGACCGCTCAGGCGCCCAAGTCCCAGCCTTCGACGCATTCACCCTGGATTAACGGTTTTCATGGCGCAAGCGGAAAGCCTGGTCGAGAAGTTACTGTCCAGTAACACCGCCAGGAATTATCAAGCCGGGGTGAAGGCCTTCGAGAAATTCAGGGCCAGGTTTCCAGAGATTCAGATAGATGGAATAGAATACATCATGGCATTTATCGCATATTGTAACTCCCAGCTGGGTCTCTCACCCAATACCATCAAGCTTTACCTCGCAGGGCTGCAACACCAGCGCATGCTAGCTAATCCAGCGGGGGGCTCTATTCTCTCCATCCGTATCGTTAAAGCAGCGCTCAGGGGCCTGGAGAAGGGAAAAGGGGAGTTCGGGTCCGGAGGTTGCCAGTCTCCGGTGAACTGTTCCGGGCTCTCTCGCTGGCCCTAGACAACTGTCCTTTGGGCGCTCCCTTAGTCTGGTTCTTAAAGCAGCCATGTACCTCGGGTTTTATGGCTTCCTCAGACCCGGGGAATTTTCAGTTGGGCCTGGACAGAAGAATTTCCTTCAAAAACATCACCTGAAAGGGGTCAGCGAGCATTTCATCCTCCACCTGCCTACTAGCAAAACCAGTCAAACGGGTCCTCCAACGGAAGTTAGTTTCTACCCCACAGGTAACCAGTGGTGTCCTGTTCAGGTCCTCCGACAGTTGCTGACACTCCTTTCTGCTCTTCCGTTGGACAGCCCACTGCTCCCCTGCGGAGCAAGACCCCTTTCCACCTCCGAATTCATCGCATACATCCGTTCACTGGTTCAGGGGTTGGGATTCGATCCTAAAGGAATTTCTGGCCACTCATTTCGAATAGGGGCAGCCTCTGCCGCATCCCAGCATAATGTTCCGGCCCACATAATCCAGTCTATGGGACGCTGGCGCTCTTCCTGTTTCGCCCGGTATGTGCCAAATCCCCAGGCAGAAATTTCGCAGGCGTTTTGTACTCTGGCTCTGTAACTATTTAATAAATATATTGCATCTATTCCGAGTCTCTTGCCCCCTTTCTTGGCATACCCACGTACGTAGCTCCCGGCACACCTCAGCCACTATGGTCCGGGTTAGGGGCTCCACGCTCCGGTCTCTTAGCCCTGACCATAAATAGTTAAGGCTGATTTATCAGCCTGTATTTGTGGGAGGGGCCTCTTGTTCTTAAGGCCGCTCCCCTCCAGGCTCTCCACGCCACGAGCCGATTGCCCCTCCCTCCCTCCCCTCTTTTTACTATTCCTCATCAGGCACCATTCTGTGGGGTATGCCTCCTTTCTTGGCATACCCACGTACGTGGCTCCCGGCACACCTCAGCCACTATGGTCCGGGTTAGGGGCTCCACGATCCGGTCTCTTAGCCCTGACCATAAATGTAAGGTTATGTACATGGGAAGGAATAATGCAAGTCACCAGTACATGCTAAATAATAAAACACTGGGTAACACTGACTTGGAAAAGGATCTAGGATCTATTTTAGTGAACAGCAAACTAAATAATAATAACTGAAATGGGTGTACTACAGTACCCTGAAAGAGTATCAAAATTATGGTTAATCACGTTAGAAAAAATGACTGAGGGGAGATCTAATCACTGCATAAATATATCTGGTCAGTACAGACCTCTCTCCCATCATCTATTTATCCCCAGGACTGTGACAAGGGGACATCCTCTGCGTCTGGAGGAAAGAAGGTTTGTACACAAACATAGAAGAGGATTCTTTACGGTAAGAGCAGTGAGACTATGGAACTCTCTGCCTAAGGAGGTGGTGATGGTGAGTTCACCAAAATAGTTCAAGAGGGGCCTGGATGTATTTTTGGAGTGTAATAATATTGCAGGCTATAGCTACTAGAGAGGGGTCGTTGATCCAGGGAGTTATTCTGATTGCCTGAAAGACTTTTGGGAAGGACTTTTTTCCCCTTGAGTGGGGAAAATTGGCTTCTACCTCACAGCTTTTTTTTTTGCCTTCCTCTTCATCAACTTGCAAGATAACAGGCCGAACTAGATGGGCAGATGTCTGTTTTTCAGCCTTATAAACTGTGTTACTATGAGCTGCAATACCCAGCACAGCATACAATGTACAGCACTGTGCTTGGTAAGCGGTCGGGAGCCCATTGCAGCTACCTGAAACAGCTGATCGGCAGGGTTAATGGGAATTGGACCCCGCTAATGTCACAATGATGACCTATCCTGAGGATAGGACATTATTATTTCTTGGATAACCCGTTAGAGAATATCTCTGCACTTTGCTCCATTCAGCTTTCCTCAAACTTGACCAGTCTCCCTGTCCCAGTCACTGAAAAACACCCCCACAATATGATGCTGCCACCATCATGCTTCACTGTAGGGGTGGTATCGGGAAGATGATGAATTATGCATGCTTTCCTCCAGACATGAGATTTGTAAATAAGGTCAAAAAGTTCAATCTTGGGTATATCAGACCAGAGAAGTTTCTACTGAAGTTTCTAGTTTCTCACAGTCTGAGAATCAGTTAGGTACGTTTTTGCAAACTCTAGGTGGAATTTTATGGGTCACTTACTAAGGAGTGGCTTCTTTCGGCCTCTTTCACACGGGCGTTCCGGATTTGCTCCGGATGCATCCCAGGTTCATTGCGGGAAACCCGCGCAAGTGCGCATGCAATTTTAGTCAGTTTTGACTGCGATTGAGTTGCGTTCATTTTTTTTGCGTGTGAGAAAAAACTGAATGTGGTACCCAGACCCAAACTTCTTCACTGAAGTTCAGGTTTGGGTTCGATGTTGTGTAGATGTTATTCTTTTCTATTATAACATGGTTATAAAGGAAAATAATAGCATTCCTAATACAGAATGCTTACTTAAATATGCATTGAGGGGTTAAAAAATAAAAAAAATTAACTCACCTTATCTAATTGATCGCGCAGCCGGGCATCGTCTTCTTTCTTCTTCATTGAGGACCTGCAAAAGGACCTTTGATGACATCATTGCGCTCACTACGTGGTGAGCATGGTGATTTCAGCGCAGGTCCTTTTGCAAGCTCATCTGAACGGCCTCATTGAAGAGAATGGGTCTGGATTCAGTGCGGGTGCAATGCGATCACGTCACGCATTGCACACGTGCGGAATTCTCACCCGTGTGAAATGGGCCTTCTGGTCACTCTGCCACGAAGCCCAGATTATTGGAATGCTGTAGTGATGGCTGACCTTCTGGAAAATTCTCCCATTCATTTTTGGAGCCCAGCCAGAGTGACCTTTGGGTTCTTGGTCACCTCCCTACTCCCCTTATTGCTTAGTTTGGTGGGACGACCAGCTATAAGAAGATTTCTGGCTGTTGCAAACTTCTTTGAATTATGGAGGTTCCTAAGCTCTTGGGAACTTTCAGTGTAGCAAACATTTTTTGTACCCTTCGCCATATCTGTGCCTTTAAACAATTCTGGCTCTGAGCCTTAGAGGCAGTTCTTTCCTCCTCATGGCTTGTGTTTTCTCTGATATGCAGTCAACTTTAAGACCTTATATAGACAGGGGTGTTTCTTTCCAATTCATGTCCAATCAACTGAATTTGCCACAGGAAAGCTGCAATGAAGGTATGGAAGCATCTCATAGATGATCAAGAGAAATGGGAAGCCCCCAGTACAAAATTTCAAGTGTCATAGTAAAGGGTTTGTATAATAGGCTTTTCTTCGCCTCTCATGTTCCCATTCTGCCTGGTGCCAAACAACGCCTGCAGAATCCTTGAGTGGGCTGTGTGTGTGTTGTACCACATTACCTTAATCTGCTGCCTGTACTGATCTGATCATATGCCTCCAATCCAGGTTCTTTGACCTACGGCCCCAGCGGGTACATTGCTGCCAGTCCTCCAAAGCGGCTAAGCAATGACATAGACTCCGACAGGGATGCCGACGTGTCTCCCAGAAATAACAAGGTGTCATCAGCGTACATGGCCACTTTATTGTGAATAGAGCCATATTTAAACCCTTTAATCGTCTGTGAACACCTGATCGCAGCCGCCAGGGGCTCAATCGCATTGGAAATAAAGGTCGCTTCTACCTCTTTAACAGCTGCATGCATACGAATATCTGTCTCTCTAGAGCGAGATTTATGTCTGTTAATCTGTTGAATTAGTACACCTCACAGGAACCCCTTCATAGCGTCCCAGACAGGGCTGGTGCAAGGATTTTTGCCACCCTAGGCAAAAGCTAATTTTGCCACCCCTTGACTCCGCCAATTGACCACGCCCTTTAACCCGCCCCTTTTTCGTCAACCCCCATTTTTATGTCCCCCACAGTGGCCCCCTTTGAAAATAATGTCCCCCACAGTGGCCCCCTTAGAAAATTATGTCCCCCACAGTGGCCCCCATTTTCATGTCCCCCACAGACAGTGGCTCCCATTTTCATGTCCCCCACAGACAGTGGCCCCCATTTTCATGTCCCCTATTTTCATGTGCCCCACAGACAGTGGCTCCCATTTTCATGTCCCCCCTTTTCATGTCTCCCACAGACAAGTGGCCGCCATTTTCATGTCCCCCAAAAACAGTGGCCCAGCCCCCCATTGTAAAAAATGCCCAGCCCACCCCACACTGTCTCCCCATTGTCAACATAGTGCCACATTGCAGGGTCACGGTGACTGACCCACCCACAGTTGTCCAGGCAGGCTGCTTGAGGCTTCTTCTCTCTGCTCCGGGCGGACGGTAATATTCGGAAGCAGACAGTGCGTGCGGGCGGCGGCGCTCGCTCACTGTAGGTCACGCGCCTGTGTCCCCTAGTGGGAGGAGCAGGCGCGTGACGTCAGTGAGTGCCGGCCCGTCCGCACATACCGGAGCAGAGCTGAGTGACTGGTGAGCGCCTGGTACAAGTACAGATGGTCAGACCCAGTCACCCAGTCTAGGTAGTAATTAAGACAGAGCGCAGGTCGCAGGCAGCCTGAGGCAGGAGAGATCGGAAGGAGGGAGCCAGGGCACAGGAGGAGGAGAGTCACAGAGGTGCGGGCCGGCGCCCCCAGCAAGAGGGCGCTCTACGCGGTGGCGTATCTTGCTTATGGGTGGCGCCGGCCCTGGTCCCAGACAATGTGCAAAGGGGCTGTACCTGTGTCGAAACAAAAGTACTCATTCAGCACCCTTTCCACATCCTCCGGTCCACCCAGCGTCCGCAGCCAAAAAGCATTACATTTCCACAGTTTGGAACCTAATCTAGCATTTCTTGTTAAGACCAATTCTATTTTAAGAGGAGAATGATCTGAAAGGGATCTGGGGAGATACTCTGTGGAGCGCACCAAAGGAAACGCAGCATTGTTAATCAAGGCCAGATGTATTCTTGATAGCGATGCAAAAGTGGAGGAGTTGCAGGAATAGCTACGCGACCCTGGGTGCTGTAATCTCCAGATATCCAGCAGTCCCACTTCCGCCATTATATTATTAAGAGGAGATGTTCTCTGATGTCTGCCAATGTCGTGTACTCTGCACCTATCTATTCGTTCATCCGGGACATTGTTAAAATCCCCAATTCCCTTACGTCCTACCAGCAGCACAGATGGGGTTAACCACCCCCCGTGGACTGGCAGGACCGGCGGAATGTTTAATGAGCCGAAGACTAATAACTCAATTTAACAATTAAGTATCTCCTTAAAAGGAGGAAGTCAACCCCCAGCCCACTGTGTTTTTTTCTGTCCTCCTGGACAAGTGGACTAGGCGGTTTGTTCCCCCCTTTCTTATGGAAAGTGCGGGGAGCCTTCTTTTCATTTGGGTAACGGCCCTTTTTCCTAGGTACCTTGTCAGTTTGGCCGGCAGCTTATTTGCTGCCGGCCCCGCGCAGTTGCGCCTGGCTGGGGTATTTTGCGTCCTTGGTCCAGGATTCCCGGTCCCTGTGCGCCGTCATCTTCTGGAGGTGACACAGGGACTCTCCTTTTGCATCACCTCCGGGTAATCCGGCCGTGATTTTTTCACTGGCATGATTTTTTTCATAGATGCGATTTTTTTATGCATCTTCCTGTGGAGGATTTACTGGGGGAAGGGTGGATTGGCTATCCCTCCCCTTCCCCTATTTTGAGAGGCTGTGTGCTCCAGTTCAGTCTCTGGCTACATATGCTTTTTCAGCTAGCTCCCAGAGTCCTAAAATTGGTGTTGTTCCACTTGTGGTGTTTTTTTCCTCAGCTGCCTCCGGTCTATTTTTCTACCTTTCCTGCGTAGATAGGTGGTTTACAAATGTTTTATTTGTCCCTTTTTCTCCCGCAGTGATGTCTTCTCCGCGGGATTCGGAAGGCAGGAAAGTGGATTCCAAGAGGAAGCATCTATCCTGCTACCATTGCAGCAGTCAACGGTTATTGTAAGCTGATCATACCTGCACTCGTGAGATCGCAGAAGCTAAACAGCTTAAGGCTGGGCTAAGACCAGCTTGGGAGACCGGTTGGGAATCCCTGGGTCTGTTGACTTAACCTACACCAGGTGTTACAACTGCCGTTAGAGGTTTCTGACCTCTAGTGAACCTACGTTGCAGGATATGTATCAATGGCTCTGTTAAAGGAGTAATATGCCTGCTGGATGGAAAGGCTTCCTATTTGTGCCCAGGCCCCTATGGAGACCTCTGTCCCGGTAGAGAGAACCTTCTTGGTCTGACGTTGTGTTTTCTCCCCTGGAAAGACACAGAAGTTGCTCAAGTCCATCAGGTCGGGGGACCATGATGTTGACTGTGGGGAGCCTCCTGTTCCCGCTACTCGGGCACCTCGTGTCTTCAAAGCGGATGAGACCCTCCTCTCTGTCATGATATAGAGTGGAAAAAACCTGGAAAAGGTCCGGTTTTAACAAAGAAGTTTAAATCCATGTTCCCGATGGCTTAACCCTTGGTGGATTCATGGGGATCCATTCCCAAGGTGGACATGGCTATTCCCAAGTTGTCCAAGCGCTCTCTGGTTACTGCAGACGATGGGTCTAGCTGCAGGACCCCCTTGCAGAGTGCACACTAAGACGGGGTGTTACGGCAGCTGCGGCTTCCGCTTCCACAGTCATAGTGGCTTTTGAAGTCTCTACGTTCCTCCGATCTCGTCTGGATCAAATTCAAGTTGATGTGAACCAGAGTTTTTTTCCAGGACGACATACTGGCTGCTTTCAAGACCATCAACCTGGCTACGGACTTCTTGTGCAATACCGCACAGCTCCAGTTGAAGCTAGCGAGGGAGCTTCCCCGCTAGCAAAGCAAGTCCTGGGAACGAGGCCAAACACAGATCTTTGCTCTTGAAGCTAAGCAGCAGGTCTGTGACTCATGGGAGACCAAGTGTGCCTTTGGCACCCTGTAACAATACTATCAAATAACGTCAGGGGCCTATATATAGCATGGCCCTTGGATCGGCGGTTCATATTCCATTTTGGCTTGGGTCGCTGACAATTCCTCAAAATACAGCTTATATGGCCTTCCATTGGAGCCCAACTGTTTGTTCAGTTCGGCTAGATAAGATCATGGAGGGCCTTTCAGACTAGAAGGTGAAGAGCCTTCCCCAGCAGTCCTTTCGAGGGCAGGGCAGACAAGACCGTGGTGGCAGGTCTGGCCAGCAAACAAGCTCTTGTACTGACTGGAGAGCACAGTGAAAGGGTTTGAGGTGCTCTCGTGGAGGAGCCAAAGATGGAAAATCCACCTCCTGACTACTGGCCTCTTCGAGGCTCTTGGTTAATTCCCGTTACTCCTGCCGTCCTGCCAAAAAGCTTCCCCATTCCTAAGCTTCATGTAGCCGTCGGGAGTCGTCTCTCCCACTTCTGAGAAGAATGGATCCAAGAGATCTCGGATCCCTGGGTCCTGAATATCATTTCCAACGGTTATTTAGTCAACCTCACCTCTATTCCTCTGGACAGGTTTGTCAAGATCAACCTTCTACAAGCTGCCAAGGAGGCGATCCTAGAGGCCTACATTCAGGACTACATTTGCAAAGGGGCTCTGGAGGAGGTTCCGGCAGGAGAACGGGGCCTAGGGATCTATTCACCAGTTTTCTGGTTCCCAAGGCTTCAGGAGATCTCCGGATGATTATCGATCTGAGATATTTCAATCGATTTATAAGGAAGGTGAAGTTTCGTGTAGAAACCATCAGGTCAGTAGTTCACGTCGTCAATCCTGGAGACGTGATGGCAACCCTGGACCTCAAGAATGCATATCTGCACATCCCGATCCATCCTGGTTCCAGGAAGTATATCAGGATCACGGTCCAGGTGTCCGGTGTCGTCAGGCATCTTCTGTTTGTTGCCCTTCCCTTTGGCATTTCTTCTGCCCCTCACACTTTTACCAAGGTGGTGGTTCTGTGGTGGCGGCTTTGAGGCTTCAAGGACTGACCATCATTCCTTATCTGGACGACTGGCTTTGAAAGCCTCTGCTCTAGCGGTCCTAACCCAACTTCTTCAGGTAACAATCTCCTTTCTGTTCCACCTAGGTTGGATCATCAGCTGGTAGAAGTCGAACGTGAGCCCGTCGACTTCAGTAAGATATCTAGGCTTCATAATCGACTCCACTGGGATGTCGCTCCAGTTGACTCCAGAAAGAAGATTCCGGGTTCAGAACACGGCAAGTTCCTTTCCCGGCGAGTTCCAATCCGGACTCTCATGAAGATGTTGGGGCTCATGTCAGCGTCTGTGGAAGCAGTCCCTTGGGCTCTATGGCACCTCCGCCCTCTACAGTCGGAGGTCCTCTCCTAATGGAATGGCAGCCCTGCTGGGCTAAACTCCCTGTGCTCCCTGACTTGGCAAACTCGGTATTCCCTCAGATGGTGGTGCCATCTTTTAGACGGGAAGTCTATGACCCAGCCAATCTGGGTCATATTGACTACGGATGCGTCCTAAGTAGGCTGGGACGCTCACCTAGACGACTCTCCAGTTCACGGGACCTGGTTTCCTCAGGAGTGGCTTCTTTCATCCAATCTCCGCGAGATTCAAGCTATCCGGCTAGCCCTCCTTCACTTAGCCCCTCAGATCCGGAGCAAGCGGTGAAAGTCCAGTCAGACAATGTGACTGCGGTACTTTACATCAACCAGCAGGGAGGCACGAGATCACTTCCCTCCTGTCAGAGATCGGGGTGATTCTGGATTAGGCAGAGTTGTACCTTCCCACTTATCTGCGATCCACATCCAAGGCTCCCTCAATATGATAGCGGCTGAGCCGCGGTCTTCCGTCGGTGGAGTGGTCTTTACATCCGGAGAATCAAGCAGATAGTCCTCAAGTGGGTATGCCAGAGGTGGATCTCATGGCAACAAGGTTCAATGCCAAGGTGGAGAGGTTCTGCTCCTTTACAGGGAGGACAACCCCTGGCGTTAGGCGCTCTGTCAATATCCTGGAGGTTCAGGCTGGCTTACATCTTCCCTCCCTTTTCCATGATACCGAGGGTATTGATGAAAATCCGTCAGGATCAGGCCTCGGTGATAGCCATCATACTGTTTTGGCCGAAGAGATCCTGGTTTACCTAGCTCACCCAGTTGAGTCGAGGACAATATTGGAGGCTCCCCACAGCAGACCCTGGTGTCGTGGGACACTCACCTCTGCTCAGATCTGCACAGATTCAACCTGACAGCCTGGAGGTTGATCAGTCCCTTCCCAGAATAGAAGGGCTTTCAGAGTCGGTCCTGAGAACGCTGTCTCATTCTAGAGCGGACTCTACCAAGAGAGCCTACTCTTGTATTATGAGGATATTCTCATCCTGTTGTACCTCAACTGAGGTGGCGTCTGCAGATCCGCCCCTCTCCGCTATCCTTCAGTTCCTGCAAGACGGCCTTGATAGAGGCCTTGCCCTTCTACTCTGAAGGTTCAAGTTTCAGCCATCTCAGCTTGCCTTAACAGGCTTTTTCTCAGGACCCGCTGATCAAACGGTTCCTTAAAGGAGCTGAAAGATTAAAGCCTACAGTACTGAGACCCCTTTTTTTCAATGGGTTTTTCAGTAGTTCTCAGGGGTTAGCATCTCCCCTTTGAACCGTTAGAGGAGGTGGACATCAAGTTCGTCACTTGGAAGTTTGTGTTTCTCCTTGCAGTGACTTTGGCCAAGAGGGTCTCTGAGCTTCAAGCTCTCTCAGCACATGAGCCCTATACCATTTTCTTACATGACCGGGACCTTCTTAGATTCCTCCCGTATTGTAGGCCTAAAGTTCCTTCCTTCCAGAACATCAACCAGGTGATATTCCTCCCGGTTCTGTCGACATCTACCACCTCCTCCTAGGAACCTGCTAGACATCCTCTGAACGTTTCGAGATGTCTCCGGATCTATGTGGATAGATCAAGGAGTTCAGGAAAGATGAGAATCTGCTAATCCTGTTGCCGGTAAGTTTAAAGGCTATAAGGCATCCAAACCTTCCATCAGTCGGTGGATTGAGGAGGATATTAAGGAATCCTTTGTTTCCACAATCTCTGGACCCTCCGGGATTCGTGAAGGCCCACTCTACTAGAGTTGTGGCTACTTCTTTTGCCGAGAGGAGTCTTCTGCCTCTCAACATGATTTGCAAAGCTGCTTCTTGGAGCTCTGAATCGACATTCATCTGCTATTATAGACTAGATGCCAGTCTAGCTGAGTTTTCGGCCTTTGGGCAGACTTTTCTTAGTTCTGCCAGGCAGGAAGGCCCTCCCTAGGAGTTTCTTCTTGGTATCTCCCCATCTGTGCTGCTGGTAGGACGTAAGGGAATCGTTAATTTCTAACGATAATTTGTTTTCCCTTAGTCCTAACAGCAGCACACAAATTTCCCACCCTAGTAAGTCTAGTTTTTTCTTACTATAAACACAGTGGGCTGGGGGTTGACTTCCTCCTTTTAAGGAGATACTTAATTGTTAAATTGAGTTATTAGTCTTGGGCTCATTAAACATTCCGCCGGTCCTGCCAGTCCACGGGGGGTGGTTAACCCCATCTGTGCTGCTGTTAGGACTAAGGGAAAACAAATTATCGTTAGAAATTAACGATTATCAACCAAAGGACACCAGCATACTGTGCTAAGATATCAAACATTTTCCTTAGAGGGACCACCCAAAATGGAGGAGGAATGTATACTGATACCAGAACCATGCGCACTCCATCTATTTCACAAAATAAACATACATACCTGCCCTCTTCATCCACGTGTTCCTGCAAACATAAGAAACGGAAACAGATACTTCTATGCACCATTATGCTGACACCCCTTGAATGTGAGGAGAACACTGCATGTGACGAAAACCCTGCCCAAGCCTTACTCACAGTATGTAATGATTGTTTAGTTAAATGAGTTTCTTGTAAGCAGCATATTGCTGGGAGAAATGGCATCAAATAATTAAACACACTTTGGCATTTCGTCGCATCAGGTAGACCCCTCACATTCCAACTATTTTAGTCACTTGAGTCATTGACATTTATATTTTTATAACTATGCAACATAATTGTTTGAGCTTGTAGGCCCACTGGTGCCTCTCCTTGCTGCCATTGTCATTTAGTGCTGAGACATGATAACCTTCCCCCTCCCTCCCATGGTCATTCCCCAACCAAAAAACAAATGAAGTGATTCCTCATACTTAGGGTCCATTCACACACCCGGCTGGCACCCCCATAGAGCAGCCTATTTATGTCCGCAGCTGCGGGCAAGAATAGGACATGTTAGATTTTTTTTTTCCGGAGCCGCGGACCGAAAGTTCGGCGGAGCTTCGGAAATGCGGATGCGGAGAGCACACATTGTGCTCTCCGCATCCATTCCGTCCCTATGCAGAATGAATGGGTCCGCATTATTGCCGAACGGGTGCGGACACTGAATGCGGACGTGTGAATGGACCCTTAACAACATTTCCTGCCCTAGGTGGGCGGCTATAGCCAACACTGCCTAGCTTGTGATGCAGCATAGCCTAGCTCTGTGTTAAAGCTCACACAGGCCAGAGTCCTTGGTAAGGTTATGCACGCTGCACGTGCTCCTGCTATCAACTATCAAAATGACACTGTCACCATAAAAGAATAACATTAAAACTGAACAGGACTTGACAACATTCTCCTTACTCGCAACATATTAAAAGCCGTAATCAAACAGCGTGGGAGAAACAAAAAGAAACAGATCAGAAGAAAGTTCCCTCCATAGCAGGTGCGGGTTATCCCCAACTGTAGGAGAACAAGGAATGCAAATAAGAGGTGGGCAACATTACCACCATCACTTTCTACTTCAAGTGTCCGGGTCTTTATGTTTCAGGTGATTTTCATGTAAATCCAGCCACTCTAGCATGTCCTCCGGGCTTTCAAGGAAATGAGTGGCACCCTGGGCCGCCACCCTCAATTTCGCCGTGAATAACATAGAGTATTGTACTTGAAGAGTCCTTAGCCTCCCTTTTATATCCAGGAAGCGCGCCCTGCGCCTTTGAACCTCTGAGGAGTAGTCCAGATATATTGAGATCGTCGCTCCATTAATGGATAACTCCGGAAGGTCGCGTGCTTTCTTCAAAATAGTGTCTCTATCTTTGTAACGTAGTATCTTAGCTAGAATCGGGCGTGGAGGCCTCCCCGGAGAAAGGGGTCTAGTGGGTACTGTGTGTGCCCTTTCCACAGCATACAACGGAGACAGACCTTTATCTTGAAAGTTTTCCAACAGCCACTTTTCAATAAAATATGTGAAATGAGCTCCCTCAGCTTTTTCAGGGACACCCACAATTCTAATATTGTTGCGCCGAGATCTATTTTCAAGGTCGTCCGTTTTGGCAAATAACTGTGCAATGTCCCGGCCAGACGTCTTGGTAGCCATTTTGAGGGGCGCCATTTCATCTTCTAAATCAGACACCCTTTTCTCCACCTCAGTGGTTCTTTCAGAGATCTTGTGCAGGTCATTTCTAATAAGCACCAAGTCTTCTCTAAGTCCCCCACTTGTAATGTCAGGGATTTAAGGGTGCTTCTGCACTGTGCCACTGCTCTCATGATATCCTGGAGTGTCGGCTTTTTATCAGAAGGTGCCTTTCCTCCATCAGCTGCATGGCTCCGCTAACCAGACCTTGCAGGTGCCCGAGCTCCCTCCAGACCACATTCTCCCTCCACCGAGGAGTCGCTCTCCCCCTCTGAGGATGCCTCCATCTCCTCCCGGTCTTTTAAGCCCATTCGCGATTCTCCCGAGTTGCGGGCATATCTGCTGAGCCGCACCGCTACTTTCCGGCTCATCTCATCCTATGTGTCCTCCCCTTCATCCTCCTCGGCGCCATGTTGCGGCCACTCCTCGCGCTCCTGTCTGAAGCTCACCCTTGATCCTTTGGACATTTTCGCCGGTTTCTGGAAGCCCCTGACCATTGTTCCCGCAATCATACGCTTGTCACACCGCTGCAGAGTGCAGGTAAGTAGCGTGCTGGGGAATTTTCAGGATAAACGGCAGGAGCTCTTCACATGTGTGACTTACTCCATGCCGTGCTAGGCCACGCCCCTGCCGCTTATATTTTGAACTGCGCCCTACATCTTCAGGTAATACCAAGCAGAAAATCGGCATAGTTATGTCTCTATTGAGGAAGGACCCGAAACGCTGGGCCTTTAATCTCCCAGCGGGAGATCCTGCATTTGGCTCGAGGCCTTCTTTCATGCCATGAGTGTATTGTATGATGAGTCGTACTGCTGAGACCCAACTAGAACACCTCCAACAAGGATGACGCCCAGCAGAAGAAGTTGCTGGGCCACTTTTACCAACTGGGGGGATGCCACTCTCCGGCACCGGTTCCGGTTGGGACTTTCTGACCCTATCAGAGACTTGCTATTATCTCCACCATCTCCACTATCACTAGATGTGGCAATCCAGCAGGCAATTGACACTGATCGTCGAATTCGGGAATGTCATCTGGAGCGGGCTTCTCACCCAGTATCATCCAGCCCATCTCCAAGACCCAGTAAACCGGCTGAGAAACCCATGGTGACTCTCGTCTTACCCCTACTGAGAGGGCTCATCGCCAAAACGAGGGTCTTTGTCTATATTGTGGAGGAGTTGGTCACCAGCTAAAGAAATACCCATTACTCCTGCCGGTAAATAACAAAGCCTAGTGGGAATGGAGGAGAATCCACTAGGTACTCTGCTGCCTCCTCTTAAAAGAAGTTGGCTTCTCATACCCATTCCTATTGAGTGGCAAGGGAGGGACCATCCTATTTCCGCCCTACTTGACTCGGGAGCTTCCGGAAATTTTATTGACTACAGATTCCAGTCTTCAAGCCGGAAGCAGCCATTTCCATCACCGCTGTGGACGGGTCTCCCCTTAAAAAAGGTCGGTCGTTGTGGATGACACCCGGGTTGCAGGTAACGGTGGGGGCTGGTCACCAGGAGGTCCTAAAGCTTTTAACCCTGGACATGCCATCCACTCCTATGATTTTGGGTCTCCGCTGGCTGAGACTTCATAATCCAGTAGTTGACTGGCGCTCTGGACACATTTGCAAGTGAAGTTCTGATTGCTTCACTAGGTGCATTTGTCCGGTGTTGCCACTTGTATCCACGGAAGTGCTGAGTGCGTTACCTAAGCATTATCACCACTTCCAGGACGTTTTCAGCCCACAGGGGGCTGATGTGTTACCTCCTCATACGCCATATGATTGTCGTATTGATTTGTTTCCAGGTACCATGCCACCCTTGGGACATCTGTATAATCTCACTGGGCCTGAGATTCAGGCCCAGAGGGATTATATAAAAGAGAACCTTGATAAGGGATTCATTCGACCGTCCACCTCTCCCACAGGAGCAGGATTCTTCTTTGTGGGGAAGAAAGATGGCGGATTGAGACCCTGTATCAATTTTCGCACCCTCAATCGAATTACGGTGAAGATTCGGTACCGTCTTCCACGTATTGAGGACTTGTTCTCTCAGGTGGCGTGGGCCCGAGTCTTCACCAAACTCGATTTGCGGGGTGCATACAGTTTGGTATGCATTCAAAAGGGTGACGAATGGAAGACCGCATTTAACACCAGGGACGGACATTACAAGTATCTCGTAATGCCTTATGGTCTCTGTAATGCCCCCGCGGTCTTCCAGGAGTTCATCAATGATGTCTTCCAGGATTTCATGGGTAGATTCATGGTCGTCTATATAGACGATATACTAATCTACTCATCGGACCCGCAGACTCACCGGGATCACGTGTGTCAGGTTTTCCAGAAGCTGAGGGAGAATACGCCAAACTCAAGAAGTGCCTGTTTGAGGTGAGAGAATTGCCCTTCCTAGGGTATATTGTCTCTGAACGAGGATTGGCGATGGATCCATCCAAGCTCTCAGCTGTTCTGAATTGGCCTCAGCCTAAGGACCTAAAGGGATTACAGTGTTTCTTAGGTTTCGCCAACATCTACCGCATATTTATTAAGAACTTTTCTGTGGTGGAAGTGCCTCTCACGAACCTCACTAAGAAGGGGTCGAACCTTCTAAGTGGACAAGAGAGGCTGGTGAAGCCTTTGAGATGCTAAAGCAGGATTTCTGCTCCGCTCCAATCCTCACTCATCCAGACATCGACCTTTTTAACTTGAGGTTGACACCTCTGAGGTTGGTGTGGGGGCGGTTCTCTCCCAGTATTCTGGAAATCCTGAGAGGCTTCATCCTTGTGCCTTTTTCTCCCGGAAGCTCTCACCAGCCGAATGCAATTATGACATCGGCAATAGAGAGCTTCTGGGAGTTAAGTTGGCCAGAGTGGAGTGGAGACATTGGCTAGAGGGTGCGGAACATCCCATTACAGTTTACACCAAGATGTCTCCATCAGGTGTATGGGGGGCAGGGACCTAAGACTCTCCTCTCTGGCAGGGGCCTCCACTGACTCGATGGTGGTGTACCAATGGTTCCAGGATAGGCAACCCATTTGGTTGTTGGCGCGGCGGAATCTTCATAGTGCGGTCATCGCATTGCGGAGCAAGACTTTAAGGTAGGAGATCCAGTGTGGGTCTCCACCCGGAACATTCCCTTGTGCCAACCATCTGCCAAACTGGGGCCTAGATTCATTGGTCCATACACGGTGACACATCAGATCAACTGGGTTACTTACAAGGTTGCTCTTCCTCCGGCGATTCGAGGAGTGAACACCTTCCATGTTTCACTGCTCAAATCAGCAGTCGAGTCAGCTCCCTTCATCCGAACTCCATCTCCAGTGGAGGTTCAAAGGAAGCCTGAATTCAAGGTCAATACGATGTTGGACTCCTGTTTTGTCCAGAGGTCCCTTCAGTATTTAGTGGACTAGAAGGCATATGGTCCAGAGGAGAGATGTTGGGTACCTGCCCATCAGGTTCATGCAGATGAATTAGTGGCAGCTTTCCACGATGAGATTCCAGGGAAAGCCTGTTTAGAGTCTTCTGAGCCGCCTCCTTGAGGGGGGCATAATGTAAGACACTCTCCTGTTCCGCAATTCACTGGGGCCCCCAGGGGTCCTCGAGGGGCTCGGCCTGTGGGGGACCCTGTCAGAGTAGTGGGACAGGTCACCCATGTGCCTGCGGAATCTCCGGTTTCAACTCCTTTGCGGGCATGGACTCCTGAGGGGAAGACCGCCGGGGTCTCAGAGGCAGATGGACCGGACTGGTGGCGGTACGCAGCAGCCGGTCCTGTCTCCAGTATCACCTGCGGGTTCCGTTCCGGCGTCCGTGCCAATGCAATCGCGTATCCATGCTGGGCCGCTTGAGCGTCCGCGTGTATGCTCAAGAGGAGGTTCGCAAAGAGGAACAGACACATGGCACTCTGTGATTGGCTAGCAGGTTCTAAAAAGGTGATCTCCCTGGCTGGTCAGTGCCCACTTTTGTTTTGACAACCCGGATGTATGTTACGGTTCATATTCTCCCAGACTTACCTGTGTACGACCTCTGCCTGGCTCGATCTACCTCTAGAGACTGCCTCTGGATACCTCATCTTTGCTGAACAGTTTGTCTCGTGTATGACCTTGGATCGGACCCTGGAAATCCTGACGTGTCATCCCTAGGCACCACATTACACGGAGTAACACTGCGCATTCTTCCAATGACGCTTGCAGGCGTACTCTCTCCTTTTCCATTGACGCTTGCACGATTGCTCTTTCTGTTTCTTGATCTGCTTGCATTAGCTTTAGTTGCGTTTCTTGTGCAGCAAAAGAAAGACCTTACTTTTGCCGCCCCAGCTTCTGCATGGGCAAGAGCAGCCTTTTCTTTTATTGAAGACTTGCTAAAGCAGCTTGCTCGTGACCTGGTCCTGTATGATGATGCCTGGCTAGCGGACATTGTGTGCCTTTTGCTGGCTGCTTAATGTCTCTGTGCAGAGTCAGTCTAGGTAGAAACGGACTTCAGCTTGGTCTGGATCATGCTACACTTGCTGGGGGCTGCACTCTCACTTCTTGTGACTGTATAGCATCCACTGCAATCTACGCAGGACCGTGTGTGTGATGGCGGCTCCATGTAGTCAGATCCACTATCGCTGGTGACTAGCATCTGTTTTACTGTTCTGTCTTCATACACATTCAGACAGTGTGCAGTCTGACATTCAGCATAAACCATTCCTGTCTTCCAAAAAGGAGGACTGTTTTCTGTAGGAGGACTTGTTTATTGGTCAACAGGATTGTGAATTGGTAAAACTATAAGAATACAAATAAAATGTATAAGTATAAAGCATATAAGATAGCATGTACAGCAGAAAGCATAGATCAACATGTACTAAAACATTACATTTAGGCCTCATGCACACGACCGTTGTTTGTTTCCGCATCCGTTCCGCTTTTTTTTCACGGATAGG
This sequence comes from Bufotes viridis, assembly GCA_033119425.1. Classification (NCBI taxonomy): domain Eukaryota; kingdom Metazoa; phylum Chordata; class Amphibia; order Anura; family Bufonidae; genus Bufotes; species Bufotes viridis. The sequence continues at coordinate 285,612,982 of CM065592.1, read as the reverse complement.
ATGCTTCCCCATTCATTTCAATGGCTCCGTCAAAAAATGTGGATGGTTAACCGTTTTTGTTCCGCATCCGTGGTCCGTGTTTACCTTCCATCAAAAAAATAGAGCATGTCCTATTTTTTTCACGTTTACGGACAAGGATAGGCATTGTTACAATAGATCTTCCAAAAAAACGGATCCATAAAAAAAACAGTCCGTCATCCGTTTTTTTTTTTTACGGATGCCAAATTTGCGGATGGAGCAGACGCAGAGGCAGGCAACGGTCGTGTGCATGTAGCCTAACTCTGAGCATATGTCCAAAATGGCTGTTGATACATAGGAACGCAAATCTGGCTATCTAATAGTCATAACATGTTCCCTGAGACAATTATAGATCTCACTAACTAGATATACTTGGACAAAGATGGTGGGGTTTAAGAAGGAGAAATGCAGGAGACAGCTCTGCTGATGTCCTGTCACATGGAGACTGAGCTTCTCCTTCCCAGAATGCCTTGCACTACCCACAATGCCTAGCAACTCCCACAGAGCAATAATCTTTATTAACAAGAAACACAAGTGTAATACATTTTTACCACAGCTAGATGGTGCTGTTACCTAACTAATAACTACAGAATACAGCAGATGCGATCTGTAATGATACTGAAATGAATCTCCCAGCACTGGGACAGAATACTGCCTGTTCTAGTTCAGCTGTGTCTTCACTCTGCTTTTTAGCCCTCCTCAGAGCTTTCCATTTAGTGGATGGAAAGCCATGTAAAGGGCTAGAAAGCAGAGGGAACCCAGACTAAATTGTTTTAACCCCCCCCCCCCCCCTCAGGACCGTGGAGTACAGATGACACATGAAAAGCAAAAAATGGACACATGAACCAAACAAGGATCCTTCAAGGATAAACCACTATCTTCTCACTAATGTCATCAATCACGGCCTAACTTGTCATTTATTCATTTAAATCCCTGCTTAGGAGTCCAGTGGGCAGTGTTGGTGATTGACAGCTATTTATGTGTTTCAGGGCAAGCTGTCAGTCGCTGACCACCCATTGGATTCTTAAGCAAGCATTTAAATGAATAAAATAAAGTTAGACTAAATCTTTTAATCTGATAAACTGCTCTGAACCATACTGCCTACAGATTAGACTAAAGGTGCATTTAGATGCACCAATAATCATCTAGATTATCGGAAATGACCGTTCCTGCCAAGGTTGTTCCCTATCATCTGGCCGTCTAAGTGCCAATCACCCAATGACCGAGTGAAACACTCATTCATCGGGTTATTCTGTCGATAGTACAGGCACCACCGATCATGGCTTCTGAGCACCATGATTCTGTATGAGGATGTAGGATCGCTATAGTGATCCCCCACCTCATACAGTGAAGGAGATCGCGGCATGTAAATGTAGCGGTGTCCTTCACTGAACGCTTCCTTCCCAACAATTGGCAGCTCAGTCACCCCATCTAAATCCACCTTAAATTTTCAATTTTACAGGTTCCCTTTTAGAACATATCTGGTGTCTAAGGCAAAGTATGGTGACCTCATGTTCATTAATACCAAATCCCATTGTCTTTGATATCTGTATCTGTTATGTGATCTTTGGTTTCTTCTTTCTCCATTGGGCTGTCCACTGGGGCCATACTACTCCCTTCTTGGTCTGTCATGGTATGATCTTTGGGACAGTGGGTTCCTTTCACTAGTTACACTTTTTGAGAGCAAGACATTGTAGTTCATGGGAATGCACAGGACTAGCAGACAGAACAGCAATCACAGTCCTTCAGTGCTAAGTTGAGAATGACATGTCTTATAAGATGCATCAATTGCACAACAATTGGCAAAAATATAACATATTATTACCAGATGTAAGGATTCAGTTCATATCATGTAATATACACACATTTTCTTTTTAATAGTTCCATTAACATAGCTATAATAAAAAGAGTAAATATATGATTTATAACTTTAATGGCCTTGATAGTTACATTCTACTTATTCCAATACATTTCCACAGAATTTGCTTAGTGGCTGTGTGCTCCAGTGCATGTAAAATTAAACATAAGCAACTTTTGGAAAAAATATAATTTTATTTTGTGCATACTGTCATGCCTTTTCATAAGTATATAAACATTTATACATTATTATTGTTATAACGTGTATTCATGGCCTATAAGCAGCCATGTTGCACTTATATTCACCCTCCTGTATGAACCTTCATTGTAAAAGAGAAAAATGGGTTCAAGGAAAGGTCCTTCCTGGCAGATGTGGGCCTATCTAAGGAGTGATTTTACCTCATCACTAGGCTATGAGCCGAGATAAGGTTCTTCCTGGGACTCGTCTGTCATATATCTTTTTAATGAGATGTATTAATGAGACAAACATATAAATGTCTGTCTGTTCATATAGTGGATCGTATTTAGTTTTGACACAAGTTAATCGATATATCACATATATACATTGTTTTATGCTTCATATATTGGTTTTATTTTGTTACATGTTATAATCATATACTAACGTATATATATCCTGTGTGTGTATCACCAGAAGCGTGTATTCCTGAGGTATGTGGGAAAGCATGCTCAGTTGGACTTCTCTTAATGAGAAGTTGTTGATGAGAAAGTTGTGTTATTTTCATAAGATCAGGCACCTGTGAAATCCAAAACCCACGCATTTGTTGTCTACATTTTAACTTTATGACATGAGAACAGTTATACTAGTTTCTGGGAATCTAGGTTTTAATTGCTTCAAGTGTCAGGGGGTATGCCTCCCTTTTTGATGTATGTCCCAGGTGGTGGATATTTACCACTTAACATGAAGTCACATTATATAAATTTAACTCCTAAAAGCTTCACATTTATAGTTTATACAACATTGCCGCCTAGGTATCGGCAGGTAACATAACACGTTCACCACAAAGCATTTTGGGTAATGTATGATCTCACAGTACCATTACCATATGTGCACACCCTCTGGTTTGGTTGGAAGACTGTTATCTAAATGGGTGTATTCTTTTGATAAGTCTGTGAATATTAATCATAGATGGGATGAGAGAAGGGATTCCAAGAAAGAAAAAAAAAAGTTCTACAAACAAAAGGACTAAAACAGAACGTGGTAAAGGTTTGGATTTTATCCTGGACCACGGGGAACCCTCTGGAGAGCTGACTGTCCCTCCGGAGCCTTACTCACCTTTTGACCCTTGGTAACGTATATCTTGCTTATTGCTTGCCGTATTGATAAGTTACTCAGCCCGGTATATAGTCAAAGATCCCCAATTGTGGATCTGTAATTGATAAGGCTCTTGATCAATTTTGATCATTCTCTTAGCAAAGATGCATATTGCTAACTGAGGATCAGACATTGTTACCTAGTCCTTGGGAACTTTGATATTCCCTAGCCTGATACCGAGCTGGTAAATTTATAGTGCCGCCATATACCTCAATTGGTTAAAAGGTGATAGAAAGGGGTACTCTTCTTTAATTTGAATTGTTGCATATCATTGCATTGATTCGCGATATTCAGTATTGTTTGAAGGTAGTGGTATTATATTTCATTGTCTATCATTGTACAGGTTGTATCATTGATTTTGTATTTAGCACTTATGTATAATAAACTCGCATATATTTTTGCATAGATGAGGGTGGCACCTCGTTTTCCTTCTAGTTGCACAAAATAATTAAGGTTCTCGTCAACGAGCTGAGAGGTTATTATGTCGCCCTCTCCTCTATAGGATCAATAACTTTGATATTTTTCCTCTGATCCTTTTTTTTTTTTTTGTATATAATGCATTTTGCGCTTTATATCCGCGACAATACGGTACCTGCAATTAAGTTTGTAACCATGAAGATGCATAGGCCCAGTCCAATAGGCCTAAAATGTGGCAAGATTTTGCACATTTTTGGAGCAAATGTAACATCAAGTTTTAAAGAAGTTCTCCGCTTTTCCTATATAGATGACTTTTGTGCCATTGAATGGGACTGAGGAGCTTTAATTTCACAGCTCACTGCTGCAATTTCAACAGCGAGCAGGTAAACAGTGAAGAGAACACAGCACTTGTACCAGCGATGTATTCTCTTCATACAGCTGATAGGCAGGGGTGTCCGCAGACGGGCCTCTGCTGATCTGATATTGATGACCTATCCTGAGGAGGTCATCAATATAGGAAAAGCAGAGAACCCCTGTAAGCTAGGCATTTCATAGTGCTAAACGTTTGATTTTAAATAGAGATGAGTGAACTTTAAAAAAAAGTCCGGAGTTCGGCGTTCGGGTTGCGGTAAGTTGCGCATCCCGTTATGGATTCCACTATAGCGGCATATGGAATCCATAAGGGGCGGCTGCCACCAACCCGAACTGTTGAACAGCCGAAGGACCTGGGGTGACGTCACTGTCATGTGATCAGTGCAGGGGGCGTGGCTCAGTACTGGATTTGATCCCGTGATGAGCCACACCCCCTGCACTGATCACATGACGGTGACGTCACTCCAGGTCCTTCGGCTGTTCAACAGTTCGGGTTGGTGGCAGCCGCCCCTTATGGATTCCATATGCCGCTATAGTGGAATCCATAACGGCATGCGCGACTTACCGCAACCCGAACGCCAAACACCGGACTTTTTTTTAAAGTTCGCTCATCTCTAATTTTAAACTATTAGTGTAACTTTAGGGTGCACGTAGCCTTTCTGCTGCCTGAGGTGAAAATTTAAACGGTGCCCCCCTGTGCTAAATTCTCAACTTAACCCATTCCCTCCAGCTCTACTGTTAAATACTTACTTGGAAAACATTACATACAGTGCTATAAGATATACAGGGTAAAACAGCGCCACATACTTCTTACATCCAGTGATGTCTTCTCTGATGTAGATGTTCTCTTTCCTCATCTTCTCCATTTAGACAAGACCTCCATGATGATTTTAGCTATATCTCGTCTCTGCAGAGTTTGACACATAGATAGTGCACCCCCTCACAGTACCTTAAAAAATGACGGCGCCCAGGAAATAGTGTCCCTGACACTAATAGTATCGTAAACAAAGTGTCCCCCAAAAATAATTGCACTAAGCTGATACTGTGCCAGGGTGCCCCTCATAGTAATAGTGCTCCCAAAAGTACCGCCAATAGTAATAATTCTTAGCCAGAGTGTGCAATGGGCAGGTACCCAGGTGTTGGAATGCCCGAGTGGTATAGGGTGGCCTAAAATGTCCCTTTATGTTGAGTGAGTATCACGGTGTCCCTATCTGGATACAGCTGGACACGAGGCGTTCGCTCCGAAGCAGCTTACAGGGGGGAATTATTGAGGAGTTTGAAGAAATAATTTGAGCACAGGCCTTGTATGAAGTTCAATGGCAGCTTCACTTTGGATAAACGTTCTCCAAAAGGGGTTTACAGGCTTTGTCTTGGTCCGAGCAGGCTTTAGCAGTAAACTCCGCAGGCAAACTCATCTCTGCTACATCTGTTGCTCTCTAGCTCTGCTGTAATGACAGGCTGACTGTATAAATTTGCTTTCTTCTGTATGCTGCAACTTTTCTCTGTATGGTCTGACTTTTGATTAGGCCAGGGCACTTTCCTCCTGGCTCCTGAGGCTCTAAGCTTTGGCCTCCATGAGTGGGTGCTCCGTCTGGCTTGGCTTGGCTTGGGCACACCCAGCAGAGACGTGCCCAGCACACCCTCCCTTGGCAGGGGGTAAGCTGGAACCAACTCTCACTGGTTCCCACTCTTCCTCCAGGAAGTGGCACTTGCCCACTCCTCCACAGAGGGGGGTTAGAATGTAATGGAAAGCTCCATCCTCCTTCCTCCTCTCCTCCGATGTGCGCTCTATGCCTGTCTCCGCGTGGGGGAAAGGGATCAGCGTCTCTGTACGAGTTCAGGAGGGATGGCTCTCCACTGTCATACCTGATGCAGCCCGCTTGTATCCCTTCTGCTTATTGGGAAATCAAAACCATCTGGCATAGCGAGCAAGAAAAATCTTCGGCAGCTACCCTGGGGCTGTCCTGGTGCCCTGATGCCTTAAAACCGCTGACCTCTTGGTGGAGAGACGCAACTATTTGGTGGATTTGGGATTTGGTCGGAGTGGAGTCCTGTGAGTACTGCATGTCTTGTGCTCCGCAGAAGCTAATCTCCCCTGGCCTTCCTTACAGTGTCGTGTACCGTAGGAGTGTGCTTCCTTGGGTGCACTGAGTGGAATGCTGTTGGAAGAAGTGTGCAAACGCAGTCTCCCGCTACTTCATGTAAAGAAGTTAGTACTCTACACTATCTCTAATAAGGTCAGCTCGTGTGAACTCGCTTATCATACATCGAGGGGTAACCTGCTGCTCCTTTCTCTCACCCTTTGATTATGTCGGTATAGGGACTTTCCTGCTGAAAAAAAGGGATCCCGGCAGTGGCCTGTGGATAGTCATAGTTCTTACAATCTCATGATTCTGGCCCGTCACTGGGTGTAACTTTGCCTCTTTGGAAAATTAAGTGGGGGCGTATGTCAATTGGAGCACATATTCATCTATTACTCTCATTCTAGGACAGGTCTACCGCTGAGACTTATTTATCAGCAATGTGTCTGGGTCATTGTCAGAACAACCCCTATTAAATTTCTACCCCTATTAGGGGACAAAGTTTTTTTTTTTTGTTTTTTTCCCCCTGCAATCTGTTTATACAGATTTCTTGAGTGAAGCAAAGACCCTAATAAACTAATGCTTTTCTGGGATACGTTTCTCATGAACTGGGAGTAGAATATATCCATCTATTCAACTTCCCTGTCTATACCGAATATTGAGGATAAATTGTGCTTACACTGCCCCTATTTGAGTATATAAATAAAATTTTTCTTTTCAAAAAAAAAAAAGAGAAGGAGGGAGGAAAGCCTGCTAAGGCTCAGAATAGGAGATCAGTGGGGATGGCCTTGCCTAAAGGTGGTGGGGTTAATAGCCCTTTAACAAAGATGGAGAAATATCTGAAATCCCCTCTGAATGGCTCAGAAGATTCAGGGAAATGTGAATGAAAGGAAGATGGTGGATGTTCTGCTTCGCGCTATTGACTGTTGTATAACGCTAGTCAGACAGCTTAACAATAATTCAGAAGTCAAGAAACGTGAGACATCAAATCTGTATGTATTCTTCTTTCTGAATAACTTTGTAAAACTACAACATAAACATAATCAAAACATACATGTCAGTACATTAAACATTGTGTAACAGCTTCCTACCATCAATGAAAGAACTTACGGACAATTCCACCATAAAGTCCTGAGATGCTTCAGAGCACCACTGTGTCCTGCTTGCTGGTCCAGGCTCACTCATGAAATGGAGGACAAGAAGTTCCAGGTTGAAGGTCACTGTCTCTCATAAGAATATTACAACTTCCTGTTAAGGCTGATCTAAACTTCGTAGGCAATATTAATTCTGGCCACTAGATGGCAGCAACATCAAACATATTAATACAGTAATTATAGACATTGCAAAACTATATGAGCAGCACACTCCCTGCCTGACATAATTTATTATGTCACTATCTATATAATACTGCATTGCATTAAGAACACATAAACCAGAGAAATAATCCTAGCTAATCTGGGACTAGAACAATAATGTCAGTTACAGGCCTAAGATAAACTTTGAAAGTCCCATTTCTTACAACCTTGACCTCTACTTTTCTAACTTTGCCATCTCTACTTGGTAGTGCATTGACAACAAGTCCTATGGGCCATTCATTTCTGCTTTCTTGGCCGTCCTTTAACAGAACAACCTGACCCACTCTTACATTCGGGCGATCTTCAGTCCACTTTCTACGGCGCTGCAAGGTTGACAGATACTCTCTCTTCCATCTTTTCCAAAAGTGTCAGCCAAGCATTGCACTTGCTTCCATTGCTTAGCATGAACTTGATGGGTACTCAGATTTACAGGTGGAGCAGACAAAGGGTTCACCTTTTGAGTTAACAACATTGCTGGAGTAAGAACCATAGGTGTATCTGGATCTGAGGATACAGGAACTAAAGGTCTTGCATTCATAATGGCTGTAACCTCTGCCATAAAGGTACTCAAAGTCTCATGGGTCAAATAAGCAGGTTTAGTTTGTAGCAACATAGCATCCAAGATCCGTCTGGCTATACCTATAAGTCTTTCCCAGACACCACCCATGTGTGAGGAGTGTGGAGGATTAAAGACCCAAATACATCCTCTATCTTGGAGAAAGCCTTGTAATTTTGAGTCGCTGGCACAAATGTTAAGTTCCTTGCAGGCTCCCACAAAGTTTGTTCCTCTGTCAGAACGGAGAAGTTTTGCTGGACCACGAATTGAGAAGAATCTCCTCAAAGCATGTGAGTGAAGTGTGGCTTCAGAAGCTTTGGTACTGAAACTTGTAATTTCCGATCCAATTTCAGGGTCAGCTTCAGGCTCTATGAGAGGATAAGTACTGGCAGTGTCTATGTCCTCACAGTGTGGTTGGTACAGAAAGGATGGTCCTGAGAACCATATAGAGTTCTGAAGGCATGCTGCTTGAGTAGGTCTAGTGGCATAATCTGCAGGGTTTTGCTCTGTGGATACATAGAACCACTGATCTGGGTGTGTAGATTGCCTGATTCTGTTAATCCTGTTTGAGACATACAGGTAGAATCTCCTTGTGGTATTGCAAATGTACCCTAGGACAGTCTTGCTATCAGTGAAGAATTTCACAGCATCAAAGTCAGTGTCTAGTTCATCTGTAATTAACTCTGACATCTCTACTGCAAGTACAGCAGCACACAACTCTAAACGAGGAATAGTATGGGCTGGTTTAGGGCTTAATTTGGACTTTCCCATAATGAATCCAACATGGCACATGTTTTCTGCATCAATTACTTTCAAGTAAGCTACTGCACCTATCGCTGTGGTGGAGGCGTCTGAGAAAATGCACAGTTCTTTCCTGCAGGCCAATGATAGAGAGACGGGAACATAGCATCTGTCTATCTTTAGGTGCTCTAACGCTAGCAAGGATTCTGTCCATTGAACCCACTCACTCAGTCTTTCTTGAGGAAGCAATGCATCCCATTCACTTTTCCCAGAAGACAGTTCACGAACTAAGGCCTTACCTCTTATTGTCACAGGAGATACAAACCCTAGGGGATCATAGAGGCTATTTACGGTGGATAGAATTCCTCTACGTGTAAAGGGCTTTTCCTCTGAGGAAACTTGGAAAACAAAACTGTCTGTATCTAGATCCCAACTTAGGCCTAGGCTTCTCTGCAGGGGAAGGGTGTCTGTACCTAGGCAAAGATCTTTAAGGTCCTTAGCTCTGTCTGTCACAAGGAAAGCTTCCATGACCTTTTGGCTGTTGGAAGCGATTTTATGAAGACGCAGATTAGATTCTGCTAGCATCTGCTTTGCTTTACTGAGGATGGAAATTGCGTCTTCAGGAGTGCTAGCAGAAGCGAGTCCATCATCTACATAGAAATGCCTCAATACAAAGTGTTTGGCGTCTTGTCCATAACACTCTGCATATTTCTGGGCTGCCTTTTGCATGCAGTATATAGCGACAGCAGGAGAGGGCCTGTTGCCAAATACGTGCACCTTCATTCTATACTCGATAATTTCCTTGTCTATGTCATTGTCTTTGTACCAGAGAAAGCGTAAAAGTCTCTATGGTCTTCTCTGACGAGAAAGCAATAAAACATTTGCTGCACGTCTGCTGTGAAGGCAATGGGCTCTTTTCTGAAGCGCATAAGGACACCTAGCAAGGTGTTGTTTAGGTCAGGGCCACTTAACAGTACGTCATTTAAGGAAACTCCTTCATACTCTGCGCTGGAATCAAAAACTATTCTGATTTGGTTAGGTTTGTGTGGATGGTAGACACCAAACATTGGTAGATACCAGTGCTCCCTATCTGTCTCAAGGGGACTTGCTACTTCAGCGTGATCATTGTCTAGCATCTTTTTAATGAATTCAGTGAAATCTCTTTTCACTTCTGGCTTTCTCTGTAGTGTTCTGCTGAGTGAATGCAAACGCCTCAAGGCTTGATCCCTGTTACAAGGCAAAACACGTCTGGGTGTGCGAAAGGGAGAGGGGCCACCCAACTGTGATTGTCGTCTTGGTAGACCTCTCTGTCCATGATCTGCAAGAAGGTCTGATCCTCTATAGACAGGGCCTGTTTATCATCATCTTTAGTTTTCTGGAACACTGTAATCCCTAGACTGTCTGTCTCAATGTTGGAATTGACTTCTCCTTTGCAATGTAGCATAGGAGAGTCCCAGTGTTGTGCTGGCTTGCCAAAGCTTTCTTTTACTACAAAGCTGTTGTGACAGGGGCTAAGAAGGGATGTGCGTCCATTCGTTAACACAGATGTCTTCAAACTACTAACGTTGTCAGGCTGGTGAACCGTCCCCAGGCAAACTTCTCCTACAATAACCCACCCCAGGTCTAGTCTTTGTGCATAGGGGGCGTTGTAAGGTCCATTAATTTGCTGACGTACCTTGTGTACCTGAAGAATGTCTCTTCCCAGAAGTAGAAGGATTGAAACATGTGACTCAACAGCTGGGATAAGGTGAGCAATTGAGCGGAGATGAGGGTGATGATGGGCTACTTCTGGAGAGGGAATCTCTGTTTTGTCATCAGGTATCATGCCACACTCTATAAGGGTAGGAAGTGAGAACTGCACTTTCTTATCAAGGGATTCAATGGTAAAGCTAGTAGCTCTTCTCCCTGTGGTTTCAATTGTCCCTGCACATGTCCTTAGAGTGTATGGAACTGCACTTGCCTTAAGGTTAAAGATATCAAAGAAGTCTGGCTTTGCAAGGGATCTGTTGCTCTGCTCGTCGAGCACTGCATACATTTTCACTGCCCTTTCTCTCTTACCAGTGGGATACACAGTCACTAAACAGATTTTAGAGCATGATCGTGGACTCTTGCCTGGGCCACATACTTCTGTGCAGTTAGACATTACTGAGGAAAGTGGGGTCTCTTGTTGCTCCCTGCCCTGATCTTTAACGGGTCCTACAGTTTCTAGTGATGTAGGAGCAGGCCCAGGGTGCAAAGCTGCAATATGTTTCTCACTGCCACATTCGGAACATTCTACTGACATTTTACAGTCCTTGGCAATGTGATAAGTGGAACCACAGCACTTAAAACAGATGCCATTTTGTTTAAGGAAGGACATCCTCTCAGCAATGGGTTTGCTTCTAAAGCTTTTGCATTTCTTTAGTGGATGTGGTTTTTTGTGTATAGGGCAATGTCTATCAGGGTTTTCTATAGTCTGTACCTTGTGGGTACTTTGACAGTCGGTGACTTCTGAAGGTACAGCTGTTTTGTGTGTGGATACAGAGGTCTTACCATAAGGTCTGTGAGGCCTTTCAGGTCTGTGCGATTGATTGCTGTTGGTAGCGAAGGCGAAACTGGGATCGCTCCGGATCTTTGCTTGCTGTCGGACAAACCTAGAAAACACAGAGAAAGGGGGAAAAGCAACTCCATAGTCTTCTTTGAATTTGCCTCCCACAGACATCCACTTGTCTTGCAGATTGGAAGGTAGCTTCTCTACTATGGGATTAGTGCCTCTGGCTGTATCTAGGTAAGAAAGTCCTGGCAAGTAGCCATCCTCTTTGGCATATTCTATCTCTAACAGAAGGTCACTCAGTTCTTGTAGCTGCACGTTGTCTCTGTAACCCACCTTTGGAAAGGCTTCAAGCTTTTTAAACAGTGCTCCTTCAATCGCTTCTGGGGATCCATACGTTTCTTCTAGTCTTTTCCAGGTCATGTTAAGTCCTACTGCAGGGTTGAACAGGTTCGCTCTTCTCATCCTCTTTGCATGTTCTGCTGACTCGGTACCAAGCCATTTTATCATTAAATCAAGCGTCTCTGCTGGTGATAAGTTCAGGCTTCCAGTGGCATTCAGAAAGGAAGATTTCCATGCCCAATAGTTTTCAGGACGGTCATCAAATTGTAGAAAGCCTGAGCTCACCAGTTCTTTGCGGATGAGATATTTGGTGACATCTACTGCACATTGATGTTCACACATGTAATCTTTAGGTTGAAGTGGTGAGAACACTTGTTTTTTGATTATTGGGGATTGTGGCGCTTTATCCTTGCTTTGCTGGCAGCTGTTAATCTCATGTGGTTGATAGGACCTGCACAGGGGATCTGTCCGTCTCGGTCTGAATTCTGTTGCTTCAAGTTTGAGAGACCGTTCCTTTGTATGCACATCAGTAAGGTTCTTGACATACTCACTTGTACGATCTGCAAAGGATAGAGGTTTTTCTGGAACCTTTGGTTCTTTATATGATTTTTCACTTCCTGACCGACTTGTTCCCATGTAGGCAGCGGCCTCCGCTTCAGCGACTGCAGCTGCAGTCTGTCGCTGCAGGATGAGCAATTTTGACTCTAATTCTGCTTCTTCCTGAGCTATGGCAGCTTCCTTGGCTGCTCTCTCTTGTGCTATGGCAGCTTCCTTGGCTGCTCTCTCTTGTGCTATGGCAGCTTCCTTGGCTGCTCTCTCTTGTGCCATGGCAGCTTTCTTAGCTGCTATCTCTAGCATCATCATGGCTTCTTTTTCTGCGTACTGTAGCTGGACACGGGCAGCTTCTGCCTTTGCACGAGCTCTAACTGCTGAGGAACTTGCTGAGGACATCTTGCTAGCTTGTGAAGATCTGGACACATGTGACTGTGCATCGTCTTGCTGGGCACTAGGGATGTTCTCCCTGCCTTGCTGTGTCAGCGGTAGCATGTCATCAGCCTGGTACTTTGTTCCTGATCTTAGACTCATGCTGCAGTAATGGCGTCTCTGTGTATTCCAGACTGCCACGTGGCTGTCCTTTTACTGTTCTGCTTCGCGCTATTGACTGTTGTATAACGCTAGTCAGACAGCTTAACAATAATTCAGAAGTCAAGAAACGTGAGACATCAAATCTGTATGTATTCTTCTTTCTGAATAACTTTGTAAAACTACAACATAAACATAATCAAAACATACATGTCAGTACATTAAACATTGTGTAACAGCTTCCTACCATCAATGAAAGAACTTACGGACAATTCCACCATAAAGTCCTGAGATGCTTCAGAGCACCACTGTGTCCTGCTTGCTGGTCCAGGCTCACTCATGAAATGGAGGACAAGAAGTTCCAGGTTGAAGGTCACTGTCTCTCATAAGAATATTACAACTTCCTGTTAAGGCTGATCTAAACTTCGTAGGCAATATTAATTCTGGCCACTAGATGGCAGCAACATCAAACATATTAATACAGTAATTATAGACATTGCAAAACTATATGAGCAGCACAGTGGAGATCAACAGGATTTAGGGAGCTCCCGAGAAAGGGATCATGAGCATAGTAAAAAAGATGGGATTGATACTAGTATAGATTTGATTGATAAGAAGCTGGTAGACATATTAGGTGCTGTTAACCTTACAAATCAATTATTAGGAGAGTTGACTGTTAAAGTCGCCTCTGTTCAATTTGATATCTCTCTAATAAAGGATGAGGTGAATAAAATACGGGTAAGGATTAGAGACGTAGAAATCTCTAATGAAATGAAAGAAGTGGCGACTAGGTTGAATAAAAGAATGGTTGAAATCGAATCTGAGACTATGGGGGCTGCGGCACAAGCTTACGGACCTAGAAGATAGGACACGGAGATATAATCTCAGTTTTGTGGGGTTCCCTGAAGGGGCAGAGAAAGAGGACCCAGCAGCGTTTATTCAAAAATGGCTGACAGAGGTGCTCGGCCTAGAACACATCCCCCTGGTTTGCTGTGGAGCGGGCTCATAGGATTCCAACAAAAAAAAAAAACTGCTGAGAGGCCTCCTAGAGCGTTATTGGCGAAAATGATGTGCTCAAAAGATAGAGACTTAGTGTTGAGAAGAAAGATAAAAATGCAGGAGATAGAATATTACAGCAGTAGAATAAAGATATACCCAGATTTCTCAAGAGAAACACAGAACAAGCGGAGAGAGTTCCGAGATATCAAAAAGGCTCACCCAAGCTAATATTAAATATTCCATGTTATAACCGGCAAAATTGAAAAAAATGTACAAAGACCATTCTTTTTCTCTAACTCTGAAGGAGCGATGGAATGGCTTGATTTTAAGGGGATATGAGCTTAATTAGGTTTGAATTTATATCATGCGGAGGGGGAGGTGGAAAGGATAGGGGGGATAGACGGATTGTAGGAGGTTTATGAGGGTGGGTAGATTTGTTTTTTTATATGGCTGATGGAACAGGATGACATGTGTGCTTGCTTTTGTGTATATTCTTCCTCCCTTCTCTCTTCAGGTGATGACACGGTTAGCTGAATTTGTAAGTATTAAGGGTGAACGTCCGATACTAGTGATGGGAGATTTTAACAGCGTTGATAGTGAAGGACAGATTATCTTTCATAGCTGATCAAAGGGCTACAGCTGGAGGACACACTTTACTTTTTAGAGTATGTCAGGAAATGGCATTAATTAATATATGGCGTTACTTATATGGAGATAGAAGTCTCGTGTTATAGTCGCTCATACAAGGCTATGTCAAGAATTGATCTTGCATTGTCTAGTCTTGATTTTATTGATAAGGTGGTTAGGATGAAATATGAAGCTCATACTGTGTCTGATCACTCTACCATTTTGCTGGTAGTAAAAGAAAATGATGCTGTTCCGGGAGATTAGGAGATTCAGATTGAACCCTCATTGGATATTAATTGTTAAAGAGCAAGAATTTATAGGTAATGAGATCAAGGGAGAGGGTTAGTGTGTTAGAGGGAGAGATTATTATTAATAATAATAATATTAAAACTCAACTTCAATTAACAAAAGCTGTGAAGGAGTACATAAACTATTTAACTAGGTAATATAACCTACAATCCCGCAGGTATTTGGTCAGAATTTACAGATTACTTCTCCTCTTTGTATCAATCTGAGGTGGCAGGGAAAGAGGAAGATATAGACCTTTATTTAAATAACATAGTAATTCCTGTGTTAACAGATGAGGAAAGTGCGATATTGAATGCCCCAATTCAAATGACTGAGTTCTATGATGCAATAAGAGCTATTCGGGGGAATTCCGCACCTGGATCGGAGGGGCTCCCATTTGAAATTTATAGGTGTAATGGGGAGGTGTTGTTCCCTTACCTATATCAAGTCCTGAATGAATCTTTGGAAATGGGAAGTTTGCCATTCTCTCTAGCCGGAGCCGTTATCACACTTATATTAAAAAAGATAAGGATGAAAAGTAAATAGGATCATATCGACCAATATACATACTTAATACGGATTTTAAAATTTGCGGGAAAATATTAGCAAATAGGCTCAGGAAGGTGATAGATATAATTGATACACCCTGATCAAACAGGGTTTATCCTTAAACGGTATGCCCAATCGAACATCCGGAGAGTATGTGTTAATATTCAAGTGGGGGAAGGGGGGGACCACTCCATCCTGTCATTAGATGCTGCTAAAGCATTTGACAGGGTGGAGTGGAACTTCCAAGATGAATCTGGGAAATAATTTTATTAAATGGGTGTGGTTACTATATAGTTGCCCGACGGCTAGAATAAACATCAATGGGGTATGGTCAGATTCCTTTAAATTACATTGAGGTACCAGACAGGTACATTGAGGTACTGCCCTCTCTCTACCCTTCTCTTTGCGATTTTTTTTAGAACCCCTTGCTTTTAAAATAAGGACGGACGATAGGATAATAGGATTTGGGGGAAAGGGGATCAAAGACAAAATTGGCTTATATGCGGATGATGTCCTAATATTCTTGAAAGCGGGATGGGAAATTTTACCGTATGTTATGTGGGTTATAACTGAATTCGGCTCCATCTCAGGTTTTGAAATAAATTGGGCTAAATAGGTATTATTATCATTGAATCGTCAAGCTACTGGTAAAGTAGCAAACGTCCGGATTCTGAGCCCTTCAGATCATCTGGAATATTTAGGGATTAAGATTGGAGCCGCTTTACAGGACTTCAACTCCTTAAATTTATCCCCTCCTTCCTTATATTCGGGGTTACTATATAGCAGCCCAAATCCAATGGTGTATGGTTGAGAGGGAGAGTGATTTTGTTCATCACATTATAAGAGAATATAAAGGTCCCCAGCAAGATATATTTAGTATTTTGGAAACTGGATATCTGGGAACTGGGGGAAACAGTGTCCAATTAGTAGTATGCTACAAAAGGTCTGGAATAAAATTAGAATGGTTTTTGGGATTTCTCAAGCCTTACAATTTACCCCACTATGGCAGAATGTCAGGGAGTCTAAGGGAGGTCTAAGGGAGTTTATGTTATTAGCAGATTATACATTTTGGGAAAAGAGGGGTGTAGTTCGGGTGTCACATTTAGTTTCATCTGGGTGGATAAAGCCTCTTGAGGAATTATGTCCTGATATAGAGGTCGATATATTAATTAAATTTAGATACTCACAATTAAAACATGTTTTCGAATGCACGAAGAATAAGAGTTATTTCATGATAAAAGACCACGAAATTATGGATTTCTGTTATAATTTTAAAGAAATTAGGATCACTATTGTACATATTTATAAAAGAATTAAGAAAGAGTTAGGTAAGGTGATTACATTTAAGAGTGAGACTAAATGGGAACAGGAGATTAGGTGTAGAAATTCACTTCAATGGGAAGATAGTTATAAAAACATAAACAGGGCTTCTATATCAAGTAACCATAGATTGATACAATTTAATATAGTTCATCGTCTATACTACACTCCAGCCTTGTTGTCTAAGTTATACAAAGATACACTGTAAGGACTAAAGGTGTTTAAAATGCCAAAGTGAACAGGCAGGCTTTAGCCACCTGATGTGGAGTTCCCCGATTATTCAGGAGTATTGGGGTAAGATTTTTGAGGAAATAGGTAGGAAGACCGCGTTTAAACCTGCAGTAGGAATAGAACTTGCAATATTAGGATTCCTCCAGATAAAGTGCATAAAAAGGAAAATAAAATATGGTTGAAAGGATTCATAATTGCCAGAGTTATTATTGTAAGAAGATGGGGATCAGAAAATTACCCTGAATTTGAGGAGTGGTTACGCTTAATGAATAAGATAAAGAATTATGAACATTTTTTATGTAGGGGAAAAAAACAGATGAGTCAATGGGAACAGGTATGGGCAAACTGGACGTAAATGCCCTTATGGAGATGTAGCTCCAGACCCGAGTGGATCATCTAAGATGACTCCAGCAATAAATGGGGGAAGGGGTGTGGGATGGAGGGATTTTTTTCTTTATTATTATAATTTTCTGTTTTGGTTGATGTGTACATTGATAATAAGGTTGATAAGAGCTTAATCTCGGAGTTTGGAGTTTACATAGCCTTAAGCAAATGGTCCTCTCTCAGGCATGAGGAAATGTGATCTACTATGATAAGGAGTTTGATCATTATCCGATGTATTGCTCTTATTCCTTTTTTTATGTATGTGTAATTATTATGATGTTATTATATAATGCAAAATTGCAGGAATTGTACACTCCTCTGTCTTAAAAAAAAAACTGTAGCTCTGCTGTGTTTCTGCCACCTTTTGATGAACCAGGCACATTACATGTGAATACAACAGTTGCAAACATTAGAAGTGCAGTGTAAAGGACCTGAAATAAATACACAAGATGACATATATTAGCGTACACAGATAGAGCAGGGCGTAGGAGTGGTAATGCCACTCTGGGATGTTACAAGTGCACTTAGTGTTAACAGGGCACCTAATAGTAATAATGTAATCCATTGACCCCAGAAATAATATTGCACATACTAGTAATCAAGTTCCTCGTAGTCCCATGTGGTAATAAAGCCTGTAAAATAAAAAAGGCCCCTTATAGTGTGTGCTCATAGTGCCCCCCATAATATCTACCAGTACAAAATGCCCCTATTTAGTGCCCCCGGTAGAAATATTGCCCCCATAGTACTCCCCCCCCACCTTCCCCCATAGTGGCCCAACACCATGCTGCCAAATAAAAAATAAACTCAAATACATAACTGCTTGCTGTATGTGGTGCATGCTGCTCAGCTCAGGCAGCCTAATGATTATGTCATTGTACCACCTGTACCGGCCTCTGATAGGCTACAGGCACCAGGTAAGTAAGAATGGCGGGACATGAAGACATCGCTCCTATTCCCCCCCGCACCATTCAACTGTATCGCTGTCCTGAAGATAATTAAATATAGAGGAGCACTTCAACAATGGAAGCGCTCATTTCCCACGGCCCTGCTGCCACCACTAATTGTCTCCAGTTCGCGCTACCTAGGCCAATCACTTCACCTCGCCTCATTGGCAGAGCAACACTGTTTACATGCTGCAGATTTTGTTGCAAAATATATTCTGTGACTGAAAATCAGTTCCATTCACCTAAATGGCTAGCAGAAATCCAGGTGCTTCCCACCAAAACTACCCAATTCATGTATCAAAATGCATTGCAAAGCTGCATAAAAAATGCACCAGTTTTTACCTCAATATATATTTTTTTGAATACATATGAAACATGTTAAAGGGGTTACCAAGTGATATATAATGATAAACTATCCTCCCAATAGGTCATCATTATCAGATCAGCGTGGTTGCCAAGACCCGCATTCTCACTGATCTAATAATTATGACCTATGCTGAGCTATTAGAGGGAGCGGTGGAAAATGCAAACGGCTCCTGACATCTCTCCCAAGCACAGCACTGTACATTGTATAGTGGTTGTGCTTAGTATTGCATCCCAGCCTGATTTACTGCAATGAGGCTGAGCTGCAACTAGTCCATGTGACCAATGTAAGGTGATGTCACATGGCCTAGGACAGGGTTTCTCAACTCCGTTCCTTGGGACCCACCTACCGGTCGGAATTTGAGAATGTCCCACAGAATGAATACCTGTGGTAAGTCCTGATGCATGGACATTAATTATATCACCTGCGAAATACTAAGGAAATCTTGAAAATATGACTGGTAGGTGGGTCCCGAGGACTGGAGTTGAGAAACCCTGGCCTAAGAAAAGTCTGCTGTGCTCATGGAGCACTGGCCTCATCTAACAGCTGATCGGCGGGGGTAATAGGTGTCGGATCCCCGCTGATCTGATATTGATGACTTATCCTGGAGATAGGTCATCAATATTTATTACCAGATAACCCCTAAAATCAGTGTGGTAATTGCCTATGTAAGTTTAAGGGTTCCTTCACGCCAAAAATACATCAGAAAATACACAGTTGCAGATTTTTTTCAAAGTATGGATTTTGGTGCAATTCTTGTGCCAATTTTGTTGGGAATTTCTGTGCAGATTACATTCCCCATTGAAATAAATGGAGAAATTCTACTTTACAAAAGCTAAAACACATTATTATTTTCACACACACTGTTATTCTTCAGCGCAACACAGGAAGGCTTGACTCTTTAACCCCATAGGTAATGTGGAGGAAGACTTTATAAAGTATGGCATATTTTCTGGCAGATTTTTCCACCATGTGTGAAGGCACCCTTAGAGACAAAACACATTGGGGTTCATTTATTATAATCCTCTATGCCAAAAACTGGCATTCAGAAAAAATCACAAACCCCCAGCTTGCAAAGTTTTGAGTGCCAATGTACCTAAATTTAGTGAGTGGTGGAGTAGAGGATATCAAAGACTGGCACAAAATTGTGCACTTTAGCGTAACTAGGTTTTAAAAAAAAAATTCTGACTTGCTTGACAAAGGTTTAGCGCTTAGTGGAAAGGTAGTCGAGCTTTGCTGGAAAGGTCATGGACTAATATGCACCAAAAGTGACCGACAATTATGGCGTAAAATTCTGCCTCAGGCCTCATGCGGTCCCCAATGCACGGACAACATCCATGCATTGGCCGAGACGGATCAAGAGCCATTCAACTAAAACATGTTCTATCTTTTTGCGGTGTGGCGGCACGGACAGAAACAGGCCTCAGAATTCAAGTGCATGGGTCCGCATCCGTGATGCGGGGAGCACACGGCCGGTGCACGCATATTGCTTGTGCATGAGGCCTCAAAGTAAGCCAATCAATACTTGGTATAGAGTTAGACAAAAGGGTCTAACGCGGCGCTACATTTATCATCCAAACTAAGCCCCGTTGACAAATCTAGTGGAGGTCTAGATAGACTAAGTTTAGCCAATCTATAGGTTTAGTAAATCTGGGCCTGTATGTAAGCTCAGCCTTAGGGCTCGTGCACACGACCATATGTATTTTGCAGTCCGCAAAAAACAGATCCACAAAAAATATGGATGATGTCCGTGTGCATTCTGTATTTTGCTGAACGGAACAGCTGGCCCCTAATAGAACCTTGTCCTTGTCTGTAATGCGAACAATAACAGGACATATTTTTTTACAGAACGGACCAGTGGCGTACATACAGGGGTCGCAGTTGCAACCGGGCCCGGCACTCCAGGGGGCCCGGCCGCCTGTGGACCCACCCCCAGGCCAGCAAGCTACCCTAAATCATGTACTAACATGTAATGGAGCGCTCTGATGGGGCCCAGCACGAAGTACAGAGCGCTCCATTAGCGGCTGGTCGACATTTCTGTTCCGTAGTGAAGCAGGGAAACCTCTTTCATCCCTGCTTCACTGCTCTTCAGAGCTCAGGAGCTCCCCCTGCTGGCCCCAGATCGCGCTGCTGGCTGTGGGAGGAGATCTGAAGACCCGGGAATCTGCCTTCAGCACAGCCAGCACCGAGATGAGTGAGGAGGGAGCCTGTCATCAGGGAAGAAGGTAAGTATGTTTTTTTTTTTTTCTAAGGCTGCAGACTGGGGGCAAAGAGCAAGAGGGGGCATAACTAATTTGAGGGGCACCTAATCAGGCATTACTGTGAGGGGGGCACATATGAAGGCATAACTATGAGGATTGAGGGGGCACATATGAAAGCTTAAGGACTTCTGTCATCACTTTTTGACATTATAAGCTGTCTGACATTAGCTATGTGCTAATGTCAGAGCAGCTGATAATGTCTTTTACAAAAATCCGAGTTATATTCGGGTCAAAAACGTAATTTTATAATATGTAAATTAGCCTCTAGGAGCAGGGGCGTTGCCCTGCTCCTAGAAGGTCTGTCGCGGCAACCTGCTGGCACGCCCTTCTTACTTTGAGTGACAGTGCCGGGCAGCGATCCTCTGGCACTGTCTCCTTGTGAAATCCAGCGCCTGCACGGCCGCTCTGCATTTGGCGCAGGCGCGGTAAACAGAGGACAGCAGGCACCAGCGTCCTCTGCTCACCGCGCCTGCGCCGAATACAGAGCGGCCGTGCAGGCGCTGGATTTCAAGGAGACAGTGCCGGAGGATTGCTGCCCGGCACTGTCACTCAAAGTAAGAAGGGGCGTGCCAGCAGGTTGCAGAAGCACAGAGCTTCTAGGAGCAGGGCAACGCCCCCCCTGCTCCTAGAGGCTAATTTACATATTATAAAATTACGTTTTTTGGCCCGAATATAGCTCGGATTTTTGTAAAAAAGACATTATCAAGCTGCTCTGACATTAGCACATAGCTAATGTCAGACAGCTTATAATGTCAAAAAGTGATGACAGAAACCCTTTAACTACTGTGAGGGGGCACATATGTGGGCATATCTAATTTGAGGGACACATAATGTGGCATAACTACTGTGAGGGAGCACATATCTGGGCATAAATATTTTGAAGGGGCACATAATCTGGCATATCTACTTTGAGGGGGCACATAACTGGGCATAAATACTGTGAAGGGGCACATATTCTGGTCATTACTACTGTGAGGGGGCACATATGCGGCATTACTACTGTGAGGGGGCACATATCTGGGCATATTACTGTGAGGGGACACATAATCTGGCATTACTACTGTGAGGGGGCACATATTTGGCATTACTACTGTGAGGGGGCACATATTCTGGGCATTACTACTGTGAGGGGCACATATCTGGGCATATTACTGTGAGGGGACACATATTCTGGTCATTACTACTGTGAGGGGACACATATTCTGGTCATTACTACTGTGAGGGGGCACATATTCGGCATAACTACTGTGAGGGGGCACATATCTGAGTATACCTACTGTTACAGGAACAAAGGTGGGCATTAGTACTGTGAGGGGCCTCAAGGTGGGCATTAGTACTGTGTGGTAGCACTAGATTACCCTGCTATACATTGGCATGGCTCAGTCTTACAGGCCAGCACAGCGCCCCCTGCTGGTGATTTCACAGGGGCAGTCGCCATCCCTTCCTTATGTAATTATTCTTTTTTTCTCCCCACAGGGACCTTGTTCTGGATCCAGCGGACATCACGCCGACACCAGCGACACCCTGGATGAGGTAGGACCAGATTTTATTAGTTAGGACTGGGTGAGTGTAGCCGTGCATTGAGGTTAGGGCTCTTTAACATCCTGTACGGGTAATCTGCTGTGTGAATAAGTGCCAAGCCCGGCTCCGAACAGCAGAGACACGGAGCACTAACAGGATTGATAATGCTCCGTGCCTCTCTGTGATCTTTTTACTACAAAATCACAGTGAGATAAAGTTGTCACCGTGATTTTGTAGTTAAAAGATCACAGAGAGGCACGGAGCATTATCAATCCTGTTAGTCCTCCGTGTCTCTGCTGTTCGGAGCGGGGCTTGGCACTCTTTCACGCAGCGGATTAGCCGCACAGAAATGGCAAGTGATAGGTTACATTTTTGTAATATACTTTATTTAGCCAAAATAATTTTAGTAGTAGACTGGGGCTTAAATGGCCATTAGCAGCGCTCTCAGAAATTAGGGGGCCCATGGATCAGTTTCGCACTGGGGCCCCATGGATTGTGTGTACGCCACTGGAACGGACATACTGAAAACGGAATGCACACTGAGTAACTTCTGTTTTTATTGCGGACCCATTGAAATTAATGGTTTCGCACACGGTCCGCAAAAAAAAAAAGAAGCGGACACAGAAAGAAAATACGTTTGTGTGCATGAGCCCTTAAAAATATTTATGAAGCAAATGTGGCAAAGGAATGCTCCACTACACCTTGTTTGAGAAAGTATGGCTTAGTTAGGGGGTGTGTCTAAGCAAAAAGGGGCGAGGCCTAAGATGCAACAATTTGAGCCAAAATTGGGCTACTATTTTGGCACAAAGAGGATCATTTACTATACTGAAATACGCCTAGGTGTATTTCAGGCGCAGATGGCTGCGACTTCTCCCCCCTCAAGTCAGCTCTAAAATTATGGGCATGGCATGGACGGGGAAGGGTGGGCAGGCCCGTCTCATTTACCGCTTTCTATACCTCTTTCAGGCGTAGAAAATGGTCTAAATGTAATACAGCTCAGAAGCTGTCTTACATTTAGAACTGGCGCTGGATCTCTCGGTGCCTCTTCATAACTTCGGCGGAACCACCACAAGCTTAGGGCTTTATTAGGACTGGAGTGTAAAAAGTTAGATACACCAAATTTATCATCCAGCATCAAGCCCCTGTGATAAATCTGGCACAACTTTGGGGCTCATGCACACGACCGTATGTATTTTGTGGTCCGCAAAACACAGATCCAACAAGAAAAATGGATGAGATCCGTGTGACGTCCATGTTACATCCGTTTTTTGTGGAGCCATTGTAACAATGCCTGTCCTTGTCTGCAAAATTCACAAGAATAGGGCACATTCTATTTTTTTGCTGACCTAAGGACACAGACCTAAGGATACGGAATGCACATTGAGTCATTTGCGTTTTTTTTTGTGTCCCCATTGAAATGAATGGTTATGCATACGGGCCACAAAAAAAAAGAAGCGGACACAGAAAGAAAATATGTTTGTGTGCATAAGCCCTTAAAAATATTTATGAAGCAAATGTGGCAAAGGAATGGTCCACTACACCTTGTTTGAGAAAGTATGGCTTAGTTAGGGGGTGTGTCTAAGCATAATGGGGCGAGGCCTAAGATGCAACAATTTGAGACAAAATTGGGCTACTATTTTGGCACAAAGAGGATCATTTACTATACTGAAATACACCTAGGTGTATTTCAGGCGCAGATGGCTGCGACTTCTCCCCCCTCAAGTCAGCTCTAAAATTATGGGCATGGCATGGACGGAGAAGGGTGGGCAGGCCCGTCTCATTTACCGTTTTCTATACCTCTTTCAGGCGTAGAAAATGGTCTAAATGTAATACAGCTCAGAAGCTGTCTTACATTTAGAACTGGCGCTGGATCTCTCGGTGCGTCTTCATAACTTCGGCGGAACCACCACAAGCTTAGGGCTTTATTAGGACTGGAGTGTAAAAAGTTAGATACACCAAATTTATCATCCAGCATCAAGCCCCTGTGATAAATCTGGCACAACTTTGGGGCTCATGCACACGACCGTATGTATTTTGTGGTCCGCAAAACACAGATCCAACAAGAAAAATGGATGAGATCCGTGTGACGTCCATGTTACATCCGTTTTTTGCGGAGCCATTGTAACAATGCCTGTCCTTGTCTGCAAAATTCACAAGAATAGGGCACATTCTATTTTTTTGCTGACCTAAGGACACAGACCTAAGGATACGGAATGCACATTGAGTCATTTGCGTTTTTTTTTGTGTCCCCATTGAAATGAATGGTTATGCATACGGGCCACAAAAAAATAGAACTGACACAGGCAAAAAATATGTTCATGTGCATGAGCCCTTAGAATGCCTGTCAAAATTTACCCTGTATAGCAATTTTAGACAGGATTAATAAATCTGCCCCACAAGTCTCATAATCTTATAACGTATCTTCACTTTTGTTGTCCCATGCAGTCTGACCATCTGGCATTGTACAACGCTCCTGCACCCCGGGTGATACAGCAGCCAGGGAAACTGTATTATGTCCAGCAAAAAAATACTTTGATGTCCTGCATTTCATAATGACCAAAAACATTTTTTGAGCAAAAAAAGTACCAAACACTGTATACAAAACAATGCAAAAGTGCTGAAAAACGTAGGTCCACCCTAAGAACCTAATGCTAATTAGTTGGACCCATGCACAATACTCTCTGGGAATGGTACATTTGTTATGGCAATCATACCGCCCAGCATGCAAAAGCATTGCACAGAATCTCTGATTGTGCAGGGAACAAGAGTGTTGGCACGCTTTTGGGCTACCTGCACACAAGAATATATTTGATGCAGATTTTCCATGCGGATTTTGTTCCATTTCCATGTTACATGTGGATTTTGTCTCAGATTTTCCCCAGATTCCCTTAGCATTGCAAATAATGAAATCTGCAAAAAAAAGAATTGACATACTGCAAATTTCAAAATCTGCACCTCAGATCTTTTTCCTCACAGAAAATCTCTGTATCGTGTAGATTTTTTAAATCCAGTAAATCCATGTGTAAGCCACTTTGTGTTCAAATACACTACAAGTAGGTTCATATGTTTTTTGTTACAGGTTTCAGCGCACATTCGGTGATGATGAAAGCTGTGCCAAATCTGTGCTGAAACCACCTCTCATTGTTATAAATGGGAGGCCGTTCGTGCTACCGTTCATGTGGCTGAGGATTTTTCCGTAGACCCGCAAAAAATATAGAGCATGTCCTATTCTTGTCCGTTTTGTGGACAAGAATAGGCATTGTTACAATGGATCCACAAAAAAACAGATGCAACACAGATGTCACACGGACATCATCCTTATTTTTTGCGGATCTTCATTTTGCGGACCGCAAAATACATACGGTCCTGTGAATGTAGCCTTACCTGAATTTTTTTACATACATTGTCTTGTACAAGGTCTGGTCACATGGAAAAAGTGAAAATCTCTCCATTATTGTTTTCAAGGAGCAATTCCTGGTTTTGGTACATAAATGACAAGTTACAAAACTGACAGGACTATTCACGTGTAGGCCAGTTACAGACAAGCCTGTTCGCTCCATGTGGGAGCTGTATTTTCTAGACTGACCATTGCTCTTGTAAAGGGAACTTGCAGCATCCTACACATTAGTCAATTACTTAAATTCTACAAATCCCTGCTAAATTCCAAACTGCTCACAGAAAGCGGGATTAAAACTTAACTTTTATTCTCGTAATTAATAGTATACTTCAAATCTACCCAATGACACAACAAAAAGGTGTATTAAAAACCAAAGTAACATCAAAAATGGACTGTCCAGAATTTACCGTAGGTATAATCAAGAGGAGGTTGGTCTAGGAAGGAAGTCAGAAGGACCTAAAAGTCCCTTCACCCTTCACCCACAGGAACACCCTGATGGTAGGTGGCCCGTGGTCTTGTGCCCAGCCTACCTTACCCTCAACTCACCCTCATCTATTCTGACGCATTTCCCCACTCTGTGGTTCATCAGGGAAATAATGTGAGGAGTCAATAGTAAAAATCAATGTTCCCTTGAAAATTCAATATGGCGCCAAAAGATTCACCACCGGAGTTCTATACACCAATCCAAACAGCATCAAACTCATAACTAGATCAATTTACATGATTTGATAATGAATTAGCTCACATGATTGTCCAAAACAATTAGCACACATGATTGTCCAAAAACATCTGATGTCACAAATCACATATATATCATTTCATAAGCTTAATTCATCCATAGATAAAACTACATGATAGGTTAGAAGGCCAGTTTATTGGCCCGTATTTGTGGGAGGGGCATAAGTAGCACATTTATACCAGGCAGGTGCCTCCCTTGGGTGTGTCGACAGCTGCTGCGTACCCTCCCAACCCACCCTTCTTTTTCATAAACACCTTGCAGGGCATGCCCCCCTTCAGGCATTCCTCCTACGCAGCGGTTACGGCACAACTCAAGCCGCTTAGCCTAGTTAGTAGGCAGGTAGACTGTTACGTGTCATGTAGCCCCGACCACAAATGTATTTATGCATATAATCAGCTGGTGTAAATTTGATCAGTGGCCGCCCGCAGATATCAATCCCCCTGAATAATGTTTATCCGGCGACTTTAGGATAAAAAAGTGTGGCCACCAGGGGCTGCAATCCCCCTTAATGATAGATACCCCGCAGCATATATATATACACCATGTGGCAAACTTAGATAGAGGATATAAGTAAAAGACTTATACGTATCTTATACACCATGGAACCTCTAAAGTGATTTGCTGGATACCTGTTTGAAGAAATATATATAGAGAGACCCGCTTAGAATGCCGTCCTTCCTATAAAAGCCAGATCATAGATCTTTGTGCATAGTACTTACAGAGACTTAATGGTTGTCTGGTGAATGATGCATTATTCCTATCTCTCGCCTGGTACTGCCGGTATGGAAGTGCGCATACCTTAAGTTAGCATGAGGTGCTTTAAATAGCGAGGGAGCCGGTCATGCTTCCGCCCGCTGAACTGCACGCCACCTTGGCCGCCCTTCGTGTCAATAGTCGGATATCCGGTCCCTGAGTCTCAAATGTGCTCCAAGGCCCATACAGACCGGATGTCCTGTCTGTGAAATGCAAATGCGTTCCACACAACACGGTACTGCGCAGAAAGGAGGCCCTTTTCTCCTAATGTCGTTCTATCAACCACTGATCAGAATTATTGGGTATTATCAATAAAGATCTCCAGATTGTTTTTATTTATTCTGCACGCACGTACAGATACTTATGGACTGAAGTACAGATCATTAATATATGCTGATTCCGGCTGATTCACGAAAACCTTGGCAAACAACACAAAGATAGAGAAATTTCAGAGATATATAGTCTGACACTTCTCGTGTCGATTATATAGGCTGCTTCTTAAAGCTACAGACACCTAAATTTAATATAGACATACACCCTTATTAAGACATACTGAAGAAAACAAGAGAAGGTGAGCCTTTCATTAAGGCCCATAGGGGATTGGGATTTAAAACGATAATTCCATTTGGATTCTTTTTGGAGAATCCGACGATCCCAGTCTCCTTTCAGAGGCGAGTCTCTAACCAGTTCAAGAACTGAAAAAGTCAGGGACTCCGGTCTCCCTCCATGTACTTCGACTACATGATTAGCCACTGGAGTGTTATTTTTCTTGATGACATAATTTATACGCTCACAAATGCGTCTTCGCAATTCCCTGTACGTCTTCCCAATGTAGTCTTTGGGGCATGGGCACTTGCACAGATAAACCACCCCTTTGCTCCTGCAGTTCACGAAGTCCCTAATATGATAAATATGCCCTGTGGTCGAGCATGTGTTTGTCTTGGTGTTCCGGACAAACCTACATGCCTTACAACCACCACACTTAAACATGCCAAGGGGTTGTTGGTCCAACCATGTGGCCACTTTTTTTGGAACCCACCTGAACTGAGACCACCTTGTTGCCGGTTGGTGGGCTTAGATGTATTTTGATCAAAATGTATTGACAAAGTGTCTCAGTTTTTATCAAGAGTGAGGGCCTAGTCCATATGTTATGCTTGCATCTAATTTTATATTGCATTATTTTTTGTTATTTTGTAAATGCAGCCATATATATCCGCACATTTAATACCATATCGTGCATAATGGTTTATATATAGTTTTTTCTGTGATTTGTTTGATTTGTCTTGAATGGCTCCTTCATGTATGAATACGCTCCTACACTGGGAGTGATATTGAAGTGCACTTTTGCCCCACCTATCTAATAGGTGACCTTGATTAAGGTGGTACATACTGTAAAGATGTGTGTGTCTCTCCTCCCACAGGTTGCTGATGCACATGGAGGTAACAAGGGGCAGCAGACCATATGTGCAGGGACTGTGCTCCTGAAAAATGCGCCACAGCATGAATAGGTTAGCATAGAAACCCGCCTAAACTGAGACCACCTTGTCGCCGGTAGGTGGGCTTAGATGTATTTTGATCAAAATCTATTGACCAAGTGTTTTTATCAAGAGTGAGGGCCTAGTCCATATGTTATGCTTGCATCTAATTTTATAGTGCATTATTTTCAGTTATTTTGTAAATGCAGCCATATACATCCACACATTTAATACCATATCGTGCAGGATGGTTTATATATAGTTTTTTCTGTGATGTGTCAGGATGGGACTATATTTATTTAGGATACCCCAAATTTTCTTTATTGGCGCTATCAAAAGTAGATCTAATCCGAATAACATTTCCCCCATCTTTTTCTTGGTCCCTACGTTCACTTCTAGGGGTGAGTAACTCATTTCCTATCCTGATCTTCCGCAAACTTAAAGGCCTACCTTAGGACTGAATTAGGATATCCTCTTACAAGGAATCTATTATGCAACTTTCTTGATTCCTGATAGAAACTTTCTCTGTCCGAACAATTGCGTCTCATCCTAAGGAATTGGCCCTTTGGTATGACCCCTTTTAAGGGCTGGTGGATGATAGCTAGACCAATGGAGAAGGCTATTGGTAGCCGTAGGTTTTCTACATACCATGGTGGCTAGACCGTCATTGGATTTTATGGCAGTTACATCAAGGAAAGTAATAGACTGGTCTCTACATTCAAATGTAAATGACAGACCTATGTTGTTGTCATTGAGTAGATAAACAAACTTCTCAAATTTCTTCTGATTACCTTTCCATATGATGAATATGTCATCTATAAATTGTGTCCAAAACGCGATTTTTTCAGACCACCACATCGGCTCATCCGGGAAGACTACAGTGTCCTCCCACCAGCCCAGGAGGAGATTTGCATATGAGGGCGCACAGGGCCTCCTCATAGCAGTCCCCCTGAGCTTGTGGTAAAACCGGTTGTCAAAAGGAAATAGTTAAGAGTTAATACAAACTCCAATAAATCAATAAGAAATTGATTATGTTCATTAAAGTGTACACCTCTCGTTTTGAGAAAGTAGGATACAGCTTCCAAGCCCTTGGCATGCCCTATAGAGCTGTATAGGGATTCGACATCTATGCTTCCCAGCACAATTTTCTTCAAGAAATTCATTGTATCTCTCGTATGGGATGGTAATGATGATACAAACTGATAGAGAATCTTGTCTATATAAATTCCACAATTATGCGTTAATGAGCCCACCCCAGATCCTATGGGTCTTCCTTCCTTATTATAGTCATAATATCAGACATGCGTATTTTCTTTGTCTGTTGGTCTTTTGCCTAAACTTTATAAAAAGTCCCACAGCACTTCATGAATTAGACAAGGCATATTGCTATTAGTATGACCTCTGGTGGTTCTTTTTCAGTACGACAGGTTCATATTTACTAAGGCTAGGGCTACACAATAACATGTGTCCCACGACTTCTTGTCGCTGAAAAGTCGCACAACATTTTTTTTAATGATAGTCAATAGTGTCGCACTGCGACATGCTGCAAAATGATAGTTCCATCCAAGTGGGATTTTTGTGCAACTGTTGCTTCGCAGTTGCAGAATGTCGCATTGCGACACCATTGACTATTATTATAACAAATGTAGCACGACATTGGTGCAACATGAATATCATGTGAACCATGTTGCTGTGTAGCCCTAACCTTAGACTGGTATGTGCATGAAAATGTTGGGCAAGTGAGCTGGAAACATGCCACGTCTCCATGAAAATGGGACTTTTAACTTAACGCAAAACTTAGTGCAACTTAACACTCAAAACCGAAGAATAAATGTACGCCAGCCCTGGATTGGAGTATAAATTAGACAGTTTTTGCGACTAAATCAGGTGCAAAAACAGGCGCAGCTATATAAATAGGTCGGAAAAAAAAGTGCAAAAGTTAGAAAGCGTTTGAATTAGTCTAAAATCAGATCGAAATAGGTGAATGAGGCGCAAATGCCTCCAAAACACAACATTTAAAATAGTCGCAAGTCCCTCAGTAAATGTGAGCCATGTGGGGATTTTCAGCACTTTTGCTCTTTAGTGGTGTTTTTTGCACCCGCGGTTTTTGGGATAGTTTCTGCTCTGAAGACCCTCCTTCTTTATTTTGTAACCTTTTTCACACTCAAGTTGAATTTGATGACTTCAGAAGCAAATAACAATATTTTATTAAGCAGATCCTTGTTAAGTTGTAAATAATTTGTATTTAGTTGACATTCTGAGAGTGAACCTTGAGACCCGTAACATTTTATTACATTTTTGGTTTCCAAGTTAAACCCATAAGATGTGTGCTATTCCACATGTTTATATGAACACTGTATTTGTACAGGTATATAACATATTACTAGTTCTAGTTTTCTAAACAAGTATTCTCCTTTCTACCAGCAGAGGGCACTAGTATACTGGGTGACTTCAACCAGCACACTAATCTGCAGCGTGAAATGTGTACAGTTTTTGTAGTAGTCACTATTACCAAGGGTGTTGCAGGAGTCATGAAACTTGTGGGCCACTAGCCACCAAAGATTCAGTAGTATTCAGATAAGATTGTCTCACGTAACTAGACAGAAGTCCATTCCTTACTGAATAGCAGTGCCTGATGTTTTGCAGCCAATTTCCCTTGCTGATTTTGCTGTGCTTCCAAAAATGTACTACATGAGGATTTTCACAAATCTTTCTCTGAATTTCACCCTATGCATTGCAAAGGGTGATATCCATAGCAGAAGGTAACATATTGCTGATTAATTTCAGATTTTTTTTCTGCAACATGTGCATGAGCTTTTTTAAAAAATTTTACTTGATGCATGCAAACAAAATTTTGCTGTCAACTAAAAAAAAAGGTCAACACTATTGCAGCTAATTTTTAGCTGCAGATTTGCTAAGTCTCAGGCTTGTCTTCTGCCGTGCAAGATGGTGGCACTGCTTCTCAGACTACCTGATGTGCACTGTTTATCATAAGTCATAGACATTTTTTACTTTTCCAGTCCTGCTCTTGTATGCATCAGGGAGTCTAAGAAGTGGTGAGGCCATATTGGATGGCAGAAGAGGAGGTTTGGAATTGGCAGATCTGCAGCTAAAAAGATGAAAAGGTGGGCACCATGTAAGTGTTCTATTTGTTCCCAAGTTTATGTGATTTTTTTCTTGAACTGGAGAATTTATTAACAGTTGTGAGACATCTGTATATACTGTATTTCTAACACAGAAGAAGAGTGAGGAGAAAGAAACATTTATTCCCTTATGTCCTACCAGCAGCACAGATGGGGTTAACCCCCCTCCGTGGACTGGCAGGACCAGCGGTATGTTTAATGAGTCCAAGACTAATAACTCAATTTAACAATTAAGTATCTCCTTAAAAGGAGGAAGTCAACCCCCAGCCCACTGTGTTTTTTTCTGTCCCCCCAGACAGGTGGACAAGGCGGTTTGTTCCCCCCTTTCTTATGGAAAGTGCGGGGAACCTTCTTTTCGTTTGGGCAACGGCGTTGCCCTATCCTAGGTACCTTGTCAGTTTGGCCGGCAGCTTATCTGCTGCCGGCCCCGCGCAGTTGCGCCTGGCTGGGGTTTTTTGGCAGCGACTTCGGTCCAGGATTCTCAGTCCCTGTGCGCTGCCATCTTCCAGAGGTGACGCGGGGATTCTCCTTTTGCGCCACTTCCGGGTAATCTGGCCACGATTTTTTTCATAGATGCGATTTTCTATCGTGGATGCGATTTTTTTCGCGTTTTCATGCGAAAATTTTACGTATTTTTTTCTTATGCTTCTTCCTGTGGAGGATTTACTGGGGGAAGGGTAGATTGGCTATCCCTCCCCTTCCCCTATTTTAGGAAGCTGTGTGCTCCAGTTCGGTCTCTGGCTGCACTACTCTCATGGCATAAGGCCATCCTTCATATAAGATAGGGCCAGGGGCTATTCATAGTATTCAGTATATTGGGCAGACTAGAATGGCCAAATGGTTCTTATCTGCCGACACATTCTATGTTTCTATATGCTTTTTCAGCTAGCTCCCAAAGTCCTAAAATTGGTGTTGTTCCACTTGTGGTGTTTTTTTCCTCCAGTCCTCAGCTGCCTCCGGTCTGTTTTTCTACATTTCCTGCGTAGATAGGTGGTTTATAAATGTTTTATTTGTCCCTTTTTTCCCGCAGTGATGTCTTCTCCGCGGGATTCAGAAGGCAGGAAAGTGGATTCCAGGAGGAAACATCTATCCTGCTACCCTTGCAGCGGTCAACAGTTATTCTAAGCTGATCATACCTGCACTTGTCAGATTGCAAAAGGTAAACAGCTTAAGGCTAGGCAAGTACCAGCTTGGGAGACTGGTTGGAAATCCTTGGTTCTGTTGACGTTTTTCAAGAGAAAAAAAAAGGCTGGGCAAATACCTACTTGGGAGACCTCTGTCCCGGTAGAGAGACCTTCTTGGTCTCCTTAGTTTCTTCCTCCTCGAATGAGGAGGAGCTGACGTCGTGTTTTTTTCCCCCTGAAAAGACACAAAAATTGCTCAAGTCCATCAGGTCGGGGGACCATGATGTTGACCATGGGGAGCCTTCGGATCCCGCTAGTTGGGCACCTCGTGTCTTCAAAGCGGATGAGACCCTCCTCTCTGTCATGTTTACAGAGTGGAAAAAACCTGGAGGGTCCGGTTTTAACAAAGAAGTTTAAATCCATGTTCCTGATGGCTAAACCCTTGGTGGATTCATGGGGATCCATTGCCAAGGTGCACACTGGCTATTGCCAAGTTGTCCAAGCGCACTCTGGTTCCTGCAGACGATGGGTCTAGCCTGCAGGACCCCCTTGCAGAGTGCACAGTAAGATGGGGTCATACGGCAGCTGCGGCTTCCACAGCCATAGCGGCTTCTAAAGTCTCTACGTTCCTCCAGTCTCGCCTGACTCAAATTCAAGTTGACATGAACCAGAGGGTTTTTTCAGGACGACATACTGACTGCCTTTAAGACCGTCAACCTGGCTATGGACTTCTTGTGCGATACCGCACAGCTCCAGTTGAAGCTAGCGAGGGAGCCTACTCGCTAGCAAAGCTGCCCTGGGAACGAGGCCAAACACAGCTCCTAAACACAGCTCCTTGCTCCCGAAGCTAAGCAGCAGGTCTGAGGTGCCTTTGGCACCCTGTGACAATACTATCAAATTATGTCAGCGGCCTATATTTAGCATGGCCCTGGGGTCGGCGGCCCATATGCCTTTTTGGCTTAAGCCTAGGGTCGCTGACAATTCCTTAAAATACAGCTTATGTGGCCTTCCATTCAAGCCCAACCATTTGATCGGTTCGGAGCTGGATAAGATTATGGAGGGCCTTTCAGACAAGAAGGTGAAGAGCCTTCCCCAGCAGTCCTTTTGAGGGCAGAAAAGACCGCAGTGGTAGGTCTGGCCAGCAAACAAGCTTTTGAAGTGACTGGAGAGCGCAGCAAAAGGGTTTGAGGCGCTCTCGTGGAGGAGCCAAAGATGGAAAATCCACCTCCTGACTACGGGCCTCTTTGAGGCTCTTGGTTAATTCCCTTTACTCATGCCGTCCTGCCAATAAGCTTCCCCACTCCTATGCTTCATGTACCCGTCGGGGGTCGTCTCTCCCACTTCTGAGAAGAGTGGATCAGCGAGATCTCGGATCCCTGGGTCCTGAACATCATTTCCGTGGGTTATTTAGTCAACCTCACCTCTATTCCTCTGGACAGGTTTGTCAAGATCAACCTACTACAAGCTGCCAGGCAGGCGATCCTGGAGGCCTACATTCAGGACTACATTTGTAAGGGGGCTCTTGAGGAGGTTCCAGCAGGAGAACGGGGCCTAGGGATCTATTCACCAGTTTTTCTGGTTCGCAAGGCTTCAGGAGATCTCCGGATGATTATCGATCTGAGATATTTCAATCGGTTTATAAGGAAGGTGAAGTTTCGCATAGAAACCACCAGGTCAGTAGTTCACGTCCTCAATCCTGGAGACGTGATGGCAACCCTGGACCTCAAGGATGCATATCTGCACATCCCGATCCATCCTGCTTCCATGAAGTTTCTCAGGATCACGGTCCAGGTGTCCAGTGTCATCAGGCATCTTCTGTTTGTTGCCCTTCCCTTTGGCATTTCTTCTGCCCCTCACACTTTTACCAAGGTGGTGGTTTCTGTGGTGGCAGCTTTGAGGCTTCAAGGACTGACCATCATTCCTTATCTGGACGACTGGCTTTGAAAGCCTCTGCTCTAGTGGTCCTAACCCAACTTCTTCAGGTAACAATCTTCTTTCTATTCCGCCTAGGTTGGATCATCAGCTGGCAGAAGTCGAACATGAGCCCTTCGACTTCAGTAAGATATCTAGGCTTCATAATCGACTCCACTGGGATGTCGCTCCAGTTGACTCCAGAAAGAAGATCCCGGGTTCAGAACACGGCAAGTTCCTTTCCGTTCCCCGGCGAGTTCCAATCTGGACTCTCATGAAGATGTTGGGGCTCATGTCCCTTGGGCTCTATGGCACCTCCGCCCTCTACAGTCGGAGGTCCTCTCCAAATGGAATGGCAGCCCTGCTGGGCTAAACTCCCTGTGCTCCCTGTCTTGGCGAACTCGGTATTCCCTCAGATGGTGGTGCTATCTTTTAGACGGGAAGTCTATGACCCAGCCAACCTGGGTCATATTGACAAGGATGCGTCCCAAGTAGGCTGAGCCGCTCACCTAGACGACACTCCAGTTCACAGGACCTGGTTTCCTCAGGAGTGGCTTCTTTCATCCAATCTCCGCGATATTCGAGCTATCTGGCTAGCCCTCCTTCACTTAGCCCCTCAGATCCGGGGCAAAGCGGTGAAAGTCCAGTCAGACAATATGACTGTGGTACTTTACATCAACAAGCAGGGAGGCATGAGATCACTTCCCCTCCTGTCAGAGATCGGGTGATTCTGGATTAGGCAGAGTTGTACCTTTCCCACTTATCTGCGATCCACATCCAAGACTCCCTCAATATGATAGCGGCTGAGCCGCTCAAAATGAACGGCACAGATTTCTTCATTCACATTGATCAATGTGGATGAAAAAATCTCTAAAAAATGTGCAAAAAAAAAAAGGGACCCTTAGGCCTCATTCACACGTCCGCAATTCTGTTCCGCAAAATTTTGCAGAACGGAATTGTAGATACATTCAATTCTATGGGGACAGACTTTGTCCCGCTCGGATCTGGAATTGTGGATCTGCACTTCCGGATCCGCAAGAAAAGGCATTTTCTATATTTAGTTCTGGCAATGTACGGATCCGCAAAATGCGGAAAGCACATTGCCGGTGTCCGTTTTTTGTGGATCCGCAGATCCATGGATCCGCAAAACACATACGGACGTCTGAATGAGCCTTACAGGGGGGTGATTAGTGACGGGGGGTGACAGGGGGTGATCAGGGGGGGTGACATGGGTGATCAGGGGTTAATCAGTGATGGGGGGTGGGGGGGGGTGTGTGTAGTGATTGGTGCACTTTACTTATG
The DNA here is from genome assembly GCA_033119425.1 of Bufotes viridis. Lineage (NCBI taxonomy): Eukaryota > Metazoa > Chordata > Amphibia > Anura > Bufonidae > Bufotes > Bufotes viridis. The sequence goes on along the minus strand of CM065592.1, from coordinate 285,576,965 downwards.
TTTGGCCTGGTGGTCCCAGACAAATGGACCACCAGAGGAGCAGACAGCAGGCATATCAGACGCTGTTTACAAAACAGCGTCTGATATGCGTTTTAAATGCGTTTTTTTCCGCATCTAAAAAAAAGCGTGGCGGTTTCGCATCTAAAAAAAAGCGTGGCGGCAAGTGGTTAATAGCTTTGTGCATTCCCCACGTAATAACAATTCTGGAGCATTTATTCTTATGGCTCTATGTTGTACCATTCCTTTATTGATTCCACTAGAAATTATGAATTGCTAGCAGTCTGCAGTAAGGGTACAGGGGGTTGGTAACCAGTAGGGAGTGTGCACAGTCTGACAATGGCAGCACTGATTGGATAAAGTGAGGCGGCACCCCCCCCCCCCCCCCAAACACACACAACTGTTTACCACCCCTCTGTACCCTTACTGCAGACTGCTAGCAATTTATTCATAACTTCTAACAGAAATAATAAAGGAATGTCACAACATAGAGTCATGAGAGTAGAAGCTCCAAAATTGTTATTGGATGAGGAATACATGTAGCTATTAAAATAGGCATGTCAGGAGAGGTGACAGGTCCTCTTTAAATAGTTATCCCAGACAGACCAAGATTTCTTCCATTTTGTAGTTGAAGGAAATGTTTTTTTCTGCTTCATCAAGCAAAGGTGGGAAATTTGCCCTCAAATTTTTGGTTATGGTAGACCAAACAGCTATTAATATTGTTCTGCTTTTTGGTGGAAGTTGATTTAAATAAATAATGTTAATTGAGGAGAGATGATTAAATTAAGACATGGATTCAGAATATTGTTTCCAAATTATTTAGGTACAAAATGTACAAGGATATACAAGTATTTTCAACCTTGTTATGGAGCCTCTGGTTGAATAGATTATAGATAGGAATGAGTGAATCGACTTCGGATATAACATCCAAAGTCAATTCGCATAAAACTTTGTTCCAATACTGTACGGAGCAGGAGCTCTGTACAGTATTAGAATGTATTGGCTCTGATGAGCCAAAGTTTTTGCTTCACGAAGTGTTGCGACACTTTGGGTAATAACTTCATAAATCAAGTTGAACTGTAATAAACCATTTCCTGAACTCGGGTTCGGTTCCAAGGTACCACTAAGTGAATTTCCAAGGTACCACTAATAAGTGAATGATATCAAGCTCCCAGTCACCAGAATTATCCCTACCATGTGCCCAAAATATCTCTGTAATTTTATAAAAATCAGTGCTTGCAAGTCTCCCAAATTCAAGGCCCAAATATTAATACAGCATGTAAGCTATGTTTTCAGTTCCATTATCCTTAGTCTTGAGAAACTAACCACAAAAATATTTTGGAATCAATCTCCCTTACCACAGCAAGCTACTGCACAAATTTAGTTATGACCTACTTTTTCCCCCAAACTTCCAAATTACTCCATCAGTATTCTCACCTTTTTCATGGACAGGGTGAATAGCCACAATTAAAAAGTTAATTCTTCCTATTGGACTTTAAACCTTCAGATGCATTTATAATACTGCTACATAACACCTGGAGTCAAAACTAGAAGCAGAATTGCAACGATCAGGATCAGACTCATAAAATAGAAACTGACAGAAAACAAACTTCCAAAGAAACTGGGAGCCTTGAGGCAAAGTTCACAGGAACAGAGGGTTGGATGGGACTGGATCCAAGAACATTTCTATGGAGATTGACTCTCAGACAGTGACTGACAGGCAGGGTTTAAATAACAGAACCGATCATAGGCAGCCAATTAGAGGACATGATATTACATGGCTGAGCAATGAAGAAAGAACAACACAGGAGCATAACAATGCTGAACTGATCTCAGAACAGCAGAGCTGAATGTGTAGAAGTGACTACGAGTAGACTTAAAGGGGTTGTCTCAGTTCAGTAAGTTGCATTTATCATGTAGAGAAAGTTAATACAAGCCACTTACTAATATATTGGGGTTGTCCATATTGCTTCCTTTGCTGGCTGGATTCATTTTTTCATCACATTATACACTGATAGTTTCCATGGTTACAGACTATAGGAAAAAGCACCAGCCTATCGTGGCCGGGAAATGGGAGCTCACATAGGCTGGTGCCTTTTCCTATATTGTGCAACCACGACCACCACTGATGGATTGCAGGGTGGTCTGTAACCATGGAAACGAGCAGTCTATGATGTGATGGAAAAATGAAAGGAAGCAATATGGATAATAACAATATATTAGTAAGGCCGAGGTCACACTTCAGTTATTTGATCAGTTATTGTGAGCCAAAACGTGTAGTGAAACCTACACAGAGATCAGGTATAATGGAAAGATCTGCACATGTTCTATGTTTTTGACCCGCTACTGGTTTTGGCTCACAATAACTGATGGAAATAACTGATCAAATAACTGAAGTGTGAACACAGCCTAAGTGGCTTGTATTAACGTTCTCTACATGATAAATGCTTCTTACTGACGTGAGACAACCCCTTTAAAAAGAAGCACTGGATCAAACATACATCCCAACTTTGATGAAATGAGGGAAACCAGCAGTGGTACACACAGAGCACTGCATCAAATGATTAAGCCATACCCTCTAATTCCACCCAATACATACCCTAACAAACATACTCCCTCCCAGTCCCTTCTGTATCCCTACAAAGTAATAGTGCATCTTTGTGATCGCCAAATAGTAAAGATACCCCCACAAAGTACCGTAATAACTCTACCTTAGGGCCCTGCAGACAGTAATGATGCCCCCTTAGTGCCCTCACAAAGTATTGAACCCCTTAGTTCCTCCTCCTTTTGTATTATGCCACCTTAGTTCCCCCATGCAGTACAATGCTTTCTTAGAGCCAGTCCACTCTGTATTATGCCTCATTAGTGCCCGAATTAAGTTTTATATCTCTCAATGCTTTGCATTAAATATTGTGGCCCTTTAGTGTCCACATCAACTATTATGCCCCCTTAGTGCCCACATGCAGCATGATGCCTCCGTAGTGCCACAATTTGGTATTATGCCCCCTTTGCGCACCCCACACAGCATGATGCTCCCTTAGTTCACCCATGCAGTATACTGCCCCCTTTGTGCCCCCCACACATCATGATTCTCCCCATTATATATTATGCCCCCTTAATGCCTCTTCAATGCCTCTTCATGTTGCATGATGATAACTTAGAGCCTGCCCATGCTCTATTATGCCCCCATGGTGCCCCTATGGAGTAGGATGATACATTTGTGCCTCGCACACAGAATGTTGCCACCTTAGTGCCCCTCCATGTAAAATGATTCTTCCTTGGTGCCCTCATGCAGTATAATACCCTGTTATTGTCCTCATGCAGGATAGTACCTCCTTAGTTCCCCAGAAACCGCATGAGGCCTCCTTAGTGACCACATACAGTATGATAGTTCCTCCTCATGCTGTATTATGCCCCATTAGTGCTTCCCATGCAGTGTGATACTCTCTTAGAGCCTGCCCACATTGCATTATGCCCCATTTGTGCTCCTTGTGAGCCCACCTAGGCCTGTTGTTCCCACGATGAACTGAACTCACCACCCAGTGCAGCCTCCTCTGACCTGTATTGTCTGTGGCTTGCAGCAGGTGCAATGATATCATTACACCATGCCTACACCAAACCACTGAGAGCAGTGCTCACATGGTGTATGGAGGAGCAGAGAGCTGAGGCTACCTCCTTCACCATTGTATCTAACTGCATCTTTGTCCTGAGAACTCAAGTGGGACATGATAATGCCCAAAGTCCAGGACATTTGGGAAGCATGGACCATATGGCATCTAACCAGGGGCGTAACTATAGGGGAAGCAGGGGAAGCGGCTGCTTTGGGGCCCTGACCCAGAAGGGGCCCATCCAAGAGGAGGAGAAGTACTAAAAGATTTTGTCAGGGCCCCTCAACATTATTACACAATGAAATGATATACAGTGGCAGTATAGACCGTGTAGAAAACGGATGGAACAGCTGCCGGCCCTGGTCTGAGAGAGCGATTTTTACTAGCCACAGGAAAGGGGGCGGCATGAAAGGAAGGGGTTGTGAAAAATTTACTGGGCAAGGGGGCCCCATTCAAAAATTTGCTGTGCGGCCCAGTCATTTCTAGTTACACCACTGCATCCAACAAATGGAGGAATAGAGCAACAATGTCAACAGCGCAGTTTGTGACATAGGTACATATCTAAACTGTAAAGGTGGCCATACACATTAGTTTAAAGTTGATAAAAATGGACGATTTCAGCCAAAACAAAAAGTCGGCCATGTTCAATATTTTTGTCTGAAAGTCGGGCAAAAAATCTATCATTCAAAGAAAGATTACTCGTGAATGAAAGACCTTTATTTGAAATAATGTTTCCACAAAGATCTTTCATCCATCGCCCGCTTTCACTGAATATGTATGAACATTTTGAACAACTGTAATGACCAATATGTGTATGGCTATATCTGTGAAAGGAACGTTCACCAGATCTTTGCTCAACTGCTGTTCAATTGCCAACCAACTTCTATCTAACGTGTTTACATCAGAGTATACACTTTATGGAACCGATAGTAGAAAGGACGTTCCAGCACTCCATTTGTAATTGAAGATAAAAGTTTTCTCTTTATTTACTCACTTGATAAAATAATGTCATATCACATCAGGCATGGTTCACCCTACAGACAATTGTGGTTGGTTACCCCTCACAAGTTGTATTTATTTTGGTTAATTGGCTTGAGGTTTTATTTAGCTGAGCTATTTAAGTATTGGCATTTGTTTACTGAAACCCTTATATAAAATTGGTTAAATAAGGCTGCAGTACTTTTATAGTGTCTTATTATTTATTGATTATATTTGATGGTTAAATGTTATTATGTCATAGAAGAAGCCTAAAATCCCATGAGATGATTCACATCATCCTATGCCACTATATACTGTTCACCTGACAAGTGAGCTACAGGAAATAGGAAATGCAAGCTTACTGGGACTGTTTTCATGGCCAATGTGAATGACATGTAAGCAAAAACCACACCACAAAATTGTGGTCATTGTGACACTATCGCTACCTGTAAAAACACAGGATTTAGTTGACTTTAGATGACTAATAGATGTTTATTGTTAATCTCTGCAATGTCACTAGTTAGCAAGTAGAGCTCAATTTCCCGAGATAAAAATCTGAATTTCAGCCTTTAAATCTTATTTGAAGTTTTAATTTCTTGTAATTTACTATAGTATTTTAAGCAATCAAGGATGAAATGCAGTCAGTTGTATTTAATGAATAGGCCTACTGTGCAGGGCACATAACTGAGTCATGACTGCTCTTTGGAGACTGGGTATGCATTGTTAAAAGCCCTAGATTTTAAATTTAACCCAATATTTTGTGTTTTACAGCTTTCCAGATGGTGATCAAAATGGTTGCCAATGCAAAGAATAAAAAAAGGGGGTTAGTCAGCACATCCCAATATGCAGATGCACATTACTATGGCTGAAAACTAAACTAAATATATAATGCAACAGCACTCTGCGATCCAAATAAAGTACAAAAAAGTATTTATATTGCTAATGCTATGCTTAAATTAGAGATGCTTGGCAAATACATTTTGTACAAAATTATTTGAGCCCATCTGCCACACGTCAAGGCGATCTCTGATTAGACGGGTTCCTAACACTAAACCACACATGTTTATGTGCCATAAACAGCTACCATAACATGGAGGGAGCATAGGTCCCACATGCATGCTGGGCCCCTTTTAATTTTTGCCATTTTGGTGCCAAAATGGCCTCCATTGAATCTAAAGAATACAGCTACCAACATGCATGCCGAGCCCACTCCACACATCCCCTGGTGCCAAATGGCTACTAGTGGATGCAGTAGGAATACACCCCATACCTCTCCTGATGCCAAAATAGTTGCCAATGCGCCTTAAAATTTGCAGATGGCAGCAAGACTCTTTAGCCTAGTTGCCATTTGCGACAGGGCTGCAGCACTGTAGCTGAATATTGCGGCGGGGCATGGGATCCAATAATTCCTTGCTCCGGCACCCCAGCGCAGACGTTCGCTCGGCAGCACAGGGAAGAAGGAAGAAGTCTCTCCCTCCCCCCCTGTGCTGCTGCCGTCAATGAAAAGGCAGAGGGGAAGAGAAGGGGAGGGGCTGTGGCCACTGTGCCACCAATGATGTTAACTCACCTATTAATTCAAATACAGGAGGCGGGTGCTGGCTGCAGAATCACATGGCCGGCACCCGACCTCTATGACAGGTAGCTGCAATCCATGGCAGTTAACCACTCAGGTGCCGCCAATAGCTCCTGTTTATTTTTTTTAGTCGGGAGCACAGTTTTACACTTTTACATTAAATTTACCAAAAACAAGTTAGAGGAGTTTGCCATATGATGGCATATTACATAATTTAGGCCTCTTTCACACTTGCGTTGTTAGGATCCGGCGTGCACTTCCGTCGCCAGAAGTGCCCGCCGGATCCGTAACAACGCAAGTGACCTGAAAGCATTTGAAGACTGATCAGTCTTCAAAATGCTTTCAGTGTTACTATGGCAGCCAGGACGCTATTAAAGTCCTGGTTGCCATAGTAGTGAGGAGCGGGGAGCAGTATACTTACAGTCCGTGCGGCTCCTGGGGCGCTCTAGAATGACGTCAGATCATCCATGCGATCACGTGATCCATGCGCGTGGAGCGCCCTGACGTCACTCTGGAGCGCCCCGGGAGCCGCAAGGACTGTAAGTATACTGCTCCCCCGCTCCCCACTACACTTTACCATGGCAGCCGGGACTTTAGCGTCCTGGCTGCCATGGTAACCATTCAGAAAAAGCTAAACGTTGGATCCGGCGATGCGCCGAAATGACGTTTAGCTTAAGGCCGGATCCGGATTAATGCCTTTTAATGGGCATTAATTCCGGATCCGGCCTTTCGGCAAGTGTTCAGGATTTTTGGCCGGAGCTAAAAGCTAAGCATGCTGCGGTATTTTCTCTGGCCAAAAAACGTACCGGTCCTGAACTGAAGACATCCTGATGCATCCTGAACGAATTTCTCTCCATTCAGAATGCATGGGGATAAAACTGATCAGGATTTTTCCGGCATAGAGCCCCGACGACGGAACTCTATGCCGGAAAACAAAAACGCAAGTGTGAAAGAGCCCTTACTGATTAATGGAGCCTTGTTCGCTAGGACCCTCACTGAATGCCAGTGAAGAGCTGCATAAAGGAGACTATTTTGCAGTTTCTGCACAGCACTGGGTTAGCATTGATTCTAAGGTCTGACTGGATCCCATTTTCACTAGCTGGATTGCTTACTTGTTCGATCCTATCGATATGCCATAAAATAATATGGTTAAAGGGAATCTGTCAGGAAATTTATGCTGATCAAACCAAAGGCAGCATAGAATCCAGTTGGAAAATATGGTTTAAAAATGCGAGAATAGTCATCTGGACAGACTTCCAGGTGCCCCCTGTGTACAGAGAGGTACCTGTCCAGAAGAGCTTGGCAGCAAGAATCTGGCAGGGAGCCACCCAGATGGGTAAAACTAGCTACTTGTAACCAGGGAGCCTGTTCTGATTTTATGCTGCCTCTGGATTAGGCAGAATGAATTTCTTGAAGTTTTCCGTTTAGAGTAATATTTTTTTATTAAAAATGATCGCTATCAATGTAACAAAAATCCAGAAATATTAAAGACTTCACACTAGCCTGTGTCCGAGTTATATACAGTGTCACCTGCCATTTTCCAAAGCTTATGAAAACTTGTTTTGTACTGCTGATGCATTTTATATTTTTCTCTTTTAGATTCAATGATTGCAAATGTTTAATAACATTTTTAATTTCTACATTTGTTTGGTAATACAAGCTGTCAAAACCCACTACCCAGCTATCAGGATCCATTCTGAAGAGAGTTAAGTGCGAATGGCCAAAGTGGACATAAAGCTACAAAAAAGAGACCATATACTGTATGTACACAGCAGTTATCATTCCTCAAGTATATGATGGAGCTGTGACTGGAAGTACAAGCTATATAAATGCTATACTAACTGAATTAAAAACTGAACGTGGTACAACTTTGGGACCCAATGGTATCTCCAGAACGTGCCCCCTGAAGTGCACTAGAATGCACCATGCAAACTCAGCCACGCTACATTCATTACTTTAGGCGAGGACGCTTGCTTGGCTATTTTGTGAACTCCCATAGAAATAGAGAGTATGCTGCACATGTGTGCCCTGCGTGACCCTCCCAAACCTATCTGACATTCATATCCTTGCAAAATGACAACAATGTCTGAGGTGAGACAACCTCATAAAAGGGGTATAACCTAAATGACTTATGCCATCTATGTATGACACAAGTTGTATCTATGGATGGCGCCCGCTCTGGAGAGGAGTGTGCGCTGTAGCCCACGGGTGCCTGCTGTGTTCAATTGTGATTGGGGCGCACATAGAAATCATGGTGCCCCATAGCAAAACTCAGAATTGGGCCCCCACCACGAAAAGTACAATTTGTGCAAGAACGAAATAGGAAAAGAATAGATACATTTTATTGTGTTTATGTTCATATAGATGGCATAAAATGGCAGGATTGGAGCTAGCTTCAGTCTTGCAAGCTTCAGCAATGTATCAGTTGTATGATATAACTGACACCAACAGCTGTTGGTACAGACTCAACTCCTGAGCCTGTACCATCACTGTGCCACATCTACGTTGCAGAGCAGGAATACGTTTTAACCCCTTCAAGACCAGCATAATACTAGTACGGTGCTTGCCGGGTTTTTTAAAGATGGGCCCACTCCTTTGTGGAGCAAGCGCTGTAGCCAAAGTGTGCCTGCTGTTTGATACAGCAGACTCCGGTGGCTCATGTCCCCGACCAGTGATAATGCCAACACTTTAGCTTCCAGGTTTGCATGCGCTTAGATGCCGTAGTCAGGATTGACGACAGGATCTGAAGTGTTAAATGTCCGCGACTGGCATAATCGCGGGTATGCTTCAGGGTATGCACCCTGCTGCATAGTGTTTCTTATGGAGCACCTCTCTGTAGCAGGGCTCCATATGAAACTAGTACATTTCTCATACACTCCAATGCTTCCTTATGGGAACTATAAAAAAAAATAAAAAGTTTTTAAAAATAAAAAAATATAAAAATACAAATCATCCCCCTTTCCCCAAAATAAAAATTATAAAAAAATAAATAAATGGGTATCGCCGCGTGCAAAAATGCCCATACTATAAAAATATTTTCCCCATTTGGTAAGCAGCCAATTCGTAGTTTTTGGTCACTTCATTTCCAACAAAATATTTGCGGTCAGCCCGCTTTGCCTACCTACTTGCAGTACATGCCCTAGGTAGCAAGACAGCAACTGGTTGACACTCCCTTTACTACTAAGGTGCAGAGACACACAAACACCAGGATACAAAACAACACGGAACAACATGGAAAAGGACTTAGGAATTTTAGTGAACAGCAAACTAAGCTGTAGAAACCAGTGTCAGGCAGCTGCTGCCAAGGCCAATAAGATAATGGGTTGCTTCAAAAGGAGCATAGATGCCCGTGATGAGAACATAGTCCTACCACTTTACAAATCACTAGTCAGACCACACATGGAGTACTGTGTACAGTTCTGGGCTCCTGTGAACAAGGCAGACATAGCAGAGCTGGAGAGGGTTTAGAGGAGGGAAACTAAAGTAATAACTGTAATGGGTGGACTACAGTACCCTGAAAGGTTATCAAAATTAGGGTTATTTACTTTAGAAAAAAGACGACTGAGGGGAGATCTAATAACTATGTATAAATATATCAGGGGTCAGTACAGAGATCTCTCCCATCATCTATTTATCCCCAGGACTGTGATTGTGACCAGGGGACGTCCTCTGTGTCTGGAGGAAAGAAGGTTTGGACACAAACATAATTAACAAAAAGACCAAAGTGGACCCTTGTGTCCACTAACATATTTTCAGCAGAAAGTGCTGAGACTAATGTAAAGGGACCACATATTAACAATAATGTAGACACAAGCTCGTATATATGTAAAACATACACAACAAGAAAAGAGAGCAAATAGTGCTATAATAAAATTACTTTATTAATTAATGTAATAGATAAATAAAAATTAGAGACGAGAGGTGACAGTATATAAGTGCCATCCGGTATCCAGCCAGCAAGAAAAGACAATACATATAAATAAATAATAGTAAATACCAAAGATAGTAATGAAAGCGTAAAGCAGGGGAGCCGCAATAATAGGAACTATAAATATAGACCTATAAAATAATCACCTCACAGTGAGGACAGCTCACCTGAAGTCTGCTGGGTCAGGAGACAGGACGGCACTACCCCAACGCCCGTTTCGGCGTACCTTCTTCTGGGGGTACAAAGACAAACATAGAAGAAGATTCTTCGCAGTAAGAGCAGTGAGACTATGGCACTCTCTGCCTGAGGAGGTGGTGATGGGGAGTTCGCTAAAAGAGTTCAAGAGGGACCTGGATGTATTTCTGGAGTGTAATAATATTACAGGTTATAGTTACCAGAGATGGGTCATTGATCCAGGGAGTTATTCTGATTGCCTGATTGGAAAATGTGGGGAAAATTAGCTTCTACCTCACAGTTTTTTTTTTGCCTTCCTCTGGATCAACTTGCAGGACAACAGGCCGAACTGGATGGACAAATGTCTTTTTCCGGCCTTACAGTATATATACTATGTTACTATGTTACTTCATATTCACAACACAACACTGCAAATAGACAGGTAGTAAGTTCATTGCTAGGGTACTAAAACAAGGGCTGTATTATATTTGTCACAATAGGATCTATTCCTGGTCACTTATGGAGGCATGGGGTAACTGTACCGTAGGAAGACTTGTGCCAGCTGTCAGACAGTGCTTAAACATCTCAGGTGCTGATGTTTCTAAGAGGCACCCTGGGGAGACTAGATAGAAATAAAAGTTATTCCAAAAAATGAATAAAGCATTGATGGTGACCTTCTCCTGGACAGGTTGGGGAACTGAATTAATAAATAGGTTTCACGTGCCAGTCTTAGTAAAAAGCCCGCTGGTAAAAGTAGCAACCATTTTATTAAGAGGGGAGTGGTTCATAATACATTTCTCACATCTGAGAGGTCTGTGCACCAGAACCTGATACCTAATCTACCTACCAGCTGGCGTAGGTCTCAGCTGCAATTTACATCACTTTTCTGGCATCACTTACATTAATTGTGCCAGTAGTTCCTCTAAGTTTCGCCCAATTTTTTGTAAATGGCAAGAACGGCGTTAAAGGATGACATCACAGCTACAGAGATTGACCGTCTGACAGCCCGGCTCGAGTGGTCGTCTCTCCTGAAGATCCCTCAGCTTTTTGAGAGTTGGGTGGAGGACATCGTCTCTGAAAGAGGGTCCCATAGATCAGTGTCAGACTAGGGTACATAGGGTCTGCCAGAGGAATTGATCCTGAGGCCCACTCTCTGTACAAACCAACATGTTCAGTTTTTAATAATCACTTTCTAAAATGAGCACAAGATGCTCCTTGAAACTCCATTTTCCTTCTCCACTGCTCATATTTTATGTTGCTAAAAGAGCGCAGAATGTGATAGACAGAATGTATACGTTGGTTGCCGCATTTATACTAGAGTCGTCTAATTAATAGTATATGAGCAGTGCAGAAAGAGAATAGAGACCTGCAGAAGAATAATACCCTTGCACATAATAGTACAAAAAACAGAGCTAGATCTGCCGTGCCCAAAATACCAAACATGTAGACAGATCCGTCATTGCTGTGTTAAAGATAATACAACCGGATCCGTTCATAACGGACGCAGACGATTGTATTATCATGATGGAAGCTTTTTTGAAGATCCATGAGAGATCCAGCAGAACCTTATAATACACACGTCAGCTGCTGCAAAACCATATAATACACACTTCAGCTGCTACAGAACCACATAATACATACCTCAGCTGCTGCAGAACCTCAATACACATCTCAGTATTATACATAAGAATACAACTGTTTAAAATCCAGCCCACACTTTGTTGTAACGGCTGACGTATGGACATGCTGACTAGGGAAGAGCGACTCGCATAAAACTTCGTTAGAATACTGTACGGAGCGAGCGCTCCGTACAGTATTAGAATGTATTGGCTCCTATGAGCTGAAATTATTACTTCGCGAAGTCTCGCGAGACTTCGGGTAATAACTTTATAAATTAATTTCTACTGTTAAAAACATTTTCCCGAACTCTGGTTCAGTTCACCACTTGTTTAATCCGAAGTCGAATCGCTCATCCCTAATGCTAACCAAACACCAGGATAAACAGGAAAAAAACAGTCCAGCATCAAGCATAAGTAATAATACCGCATTTGTTGTTCATGCTGGATTTTATGGAAGTTGTTCAGTATAGCCAAAGCATTTAATTATTACTTATGCTGAACGCTGGACTTTCCCCTCAGCAATAAAGCAAGTTTACATATCACATGAGCATATATACTATAAGGGACATTTAAGCTCCAGCTACACGGCGAAGTTGGCTACGGAATTGCAAAAATTCAACGCTGCTGTAATTTTTTTTTCGATTCTGGGGGTCACAGCAACTTGTGCTGCAAGCCCATTCATTTCTTTGGATACATTTCTACACTGTGATCCGTGGTTGCACAACAACTGTCATAGTAGCCCCAGCATTACTAAAACTGGTGTTTAGTGCACCAATCTCTGCTAGCTGATAGGTGGCTCACAATTATTAAGAGGTGCATGTCTCTTTAAAATTGTGACACATCAGAGCAGGTTGGTGCGCCAAAACGAAAATCTATAGCAGCTAGGAGCTAGTACAGATTTCAGGTATCATTTATGTCAGTTTCTGTCAAAAATTATAATAAATGTGCAGGGTTGGCCAAGCCTAGTGATGCTTCCTCCACATTTTGGAAAAATGCCAAGTGGAACACAAAAACCCCAAAAAGCCGCACATTTCTCCGTAAACAGGGTCTTGTACAAAAAAGTGAGAATTTTCGGTACCAGAAAGCTAGCGCACTAGTGTGATGAAGGTGGGCGTATGTATCTGTCGCAGGGAAATGATGAAAATGGAGATTTGATCAAATCCCTAAGATAAAAATGGAGATTTGATCAAATCCCTAAGGCCCCTTTCACACGAGCGAGTTTTCCGCGCGGGTGCAATGCGTGGCATGAACGCATTGCACCCGCACTGAATGCTGACCCATTCATTTCAATGGGTCTATGTACATGAGCGTTTTTTTTCACGCATCACTTGTGCGTTGCATGAAAATCTCAGCAAGCAAGTGCGAGTGCGTTGCGTTTTTCACTGATGGTTGCTAGGAGATGTTGTTTGTAAACCTTCAGTTTATCACACACGTGAAAAACGCATCAAAACGCATTGCCCCCACGCGGAAAAAACAACAACTGAAAGCAATCGCAGGCAAAACTGAATGGCTTTGCCTGTGAAATCGCACAGTTTTCACTGAACGCATCCGCAACGCATTCGGACCTAATCCGGACACGCTCGTGTGAAAGAGGCCTAAGGAGATGATCAATTCACGGAAGATGATGTTCCCTAAAGAAAGTACCGTATTTTTCGCCCTATAAGACGCACCGGCCCATAAGACGCACCTGGGGTTTAGGAAAATACGAAAAAAAATATTTTTAACCAAAAAGTATGCTTTTGGAACTAATGGTGGTCTGTGGATGGCACTATTATGGGGGATCTGTGGATGTCACTGTTATGGGGGGGATCTGTGAAGGACACTGTTATGGGGGATCTGGGGATGGCACTGTTATGGGGATCTGGGGATGACATACTGTTATGGGGGATCTGGGGATGACGTACCATTATGGGGATCTGGGGAAGACACACTTATGGAGGGGTCTGGGGATGACGCACTGTTATGGGGGATCTGTGGATGATGCACTGTTATGGGGGGATCTGTGACTGACACTGTTATGGGGGATCTGTGAAGGATACTGTTATGGGGGGATCTGTGAAGGATACTGTTACAGCCCCCTGTAACAGTATCCTTCACAGATCCCCCACTAACAGGGCTGGCACTGTTATGGGGATCTGTGGATGGCACTGTTATGGGGATCTGTGGATGGCACTGTTATGGGGATCTGTGGATGGCACTGTTATACATGTGTCATCCACAGACCCTCCCAACCCCATAACAGTGCCATCCACAGATCCCCCATCCCATAACAGTGCCATCCACAGATCCCCCATCCCATAACAGTGCCATGCACAGACCCCCTCCCCCATAAAACTGAGCGAGCGGGGAGGGACTGGGAGGAGGAGCTGGGGGCCGGCAATTGCGGAGGGGCCGGTGCAGTGACTGTACCCGGCCCCCCGCTCCAGTGCTGCACTATTAAAATATAAGGTATCTAAATCAATTAAAAGTTCTGGTCCATGCCCCCCACCCCTAATATTACCGACACACGGCTTGTTCAGTTGATAGCAGGCATTCCGGGCGGACGGCGCGTCACTCACTGACGTCCAAGCCTGTGCCGCCTGCTTCATTCATAAAGTAGGCGGCGCAGGCACTCCCAGTCCCTCCCCGCTCGCGCATACATCGCAGCTGGCGATGCAAAAATGTCAGCATTCGCCCCATAAGACGCAGGGGCACTTTCCCCCCATTTTTGGGGGAAAAAGTGCGTCTTATGGGGCGAAAAATGTGGTAAGTGATTTCATCAAATCCCTTAACTGTTTTAGTGAAAAGCTTAATATTTTTGATAATATAATAATAATATGAAATAATATTGTAAGAAATAGGTACTTAACCACTTCAGCCCCCCTAGCTTAAACACCCTTAATGACCAGGCCACTTTTTACAATTCTGTACTACACTACTTTCACCATTTATTATTCTTCTCACTAATAGAGCTTTCATTTGGTGCTATTTCATTGTTGCTGACATTTTTACTTTTTTGATATTTTGCTTTTTTTGACGACATTTTTGCAAAAAATTGACATTTTTCACTTTCTGTTTGAAAATTTGTCAAATAAAACTACATTTCTCTACAAATTTTTCTCTAAATTTATTGTTCTACATGTCTTTGATAAAAAAAAATGCAATAAGTGCATATTTATTGGTTTGGGTAAAAGTTATAGCTTTTACAAACTATGGTGCAAAAAAGTGAATTTCCGCACTTTGACTTTCTGAGCACCTGCCCTGTTTCCTGACGTACTACAATGCCCAGACAGTACTAACACCCCAGAAATGACCCCCATTTCGGAAAGTAGACACCCTAAGGTATTCACTGAGGTGCATAGTAAGTTCATGGAAGTTTTTATTTTTTGTCACAAGTTAGCGGAAATGTTTTTTTTTTTTTCTAAAAATTTCATTTTCCGCAAACTTGTGACAAAAAATAAAAACTTCCATGAACTCACTATGCCCATCAGCGAATACCTTAGGGTGTCTACTTTCCAAAATGGGGTCACTTATGGGGTATTTTTACTGCCCTGGCATTTTAGGGGCCCCTAATGCGTGAGAAGAAGTCTGGAATCCAAATGCGTAAAAATGCCCTGTGAAATCCTAAAGGTACTCATTGGAATTAGGGCCCCTTTGCGCACCCAGGCTGCAAAAAAGTGTCACTCATGTGGTATCGCAGTACTCAGGAGAAGTAGGGCAATGAGTTTTGGGTGTATTTTTACATATACCCATGTTGGGTGAGAGAAATATCACTGTAAATTGACAACTTTGTATAATTTTTTTTAAAAAGTTGTCGTTTACAGCGATATTTCTCACACAAAGTATGGGTATATATAAAAATACACCCCAAAAGTCATTGCCCTACTTCTCCTGAGTAAGGCAATACCACATGTGTGACACTTTTTTGCAGCCAAGATGCGCAAAGGGGCCCTAAAACCAATGAGTACCTTTAGGATTTCACAGGGCAACTTACGCATTTGGATTCCAAACTACTCTCACGCTTTAGGGGCCCCTAAAATGCCGGGACAGTAAAAATACCCCACAAGTGACCCCATTCCGAAAAGTAGACACACTAAGGTATTCGCTGATGGGCATAGTGAGTTCATGGAAGTTTTTATTTTTTGTCACAAGTTAGCGGAAATTGAATTTTTTTTTTTTTCTTACAAAGTCTCATATTCCACTAACTTGTGACAAAAATTTTTTTTTACATGAACTCACTATACCCCTCACAGAATACCTTAGGGTCACTACTTTCCGGAATGGGGTCACTTGTGGGGTATTTTTACTTTCCCGGCATTTTAGGGGCCCCTAAAGCGTGAGAAGCGGTTTGGAATCCAAATGAGTAAAAATGTCCTGTGAAATCCTAAAGGTACTCATTGGATTTAGGGCCCCTTTGCGCATCTTGGCTGCAAAAACTGCCACACATGTGGTATCGCCGTACTCGGCAGAAGTAGGGAAATGTGTTTTGGGGTGTATTTTTACATATACCCATACTGGGTGTGAAAAATATCTCTGTAAATGACAACTTTTTCCATTTTTTTTATACAAAGTTGTCAATTTACAGAGATATTTCTCTCACCCAGCATGGGTATATGTAAAAATACACCCCAAAACACATTGCCCTACTTCTCCTGAGTACGGTGATACCACATGTGTGCCAATTTTTTGCAGCCAAGATGCACAAAGGGGCCCCAATTCCAATGAGTACCTTTTAGGATGGCATTTTTACGCATTTTTCTTCTCACGCTTTAGGGCCCCTAAAATGCCAGGGCAGTAAAAATACCCCAAATGTGACCCCATTTTAAAAGAAGACACCCCAAGGTATTCTGTGAGGGGCATGGTGAGTTCATACAAGATTTTTTTTTTTGGCACAAGTTAGAGGAATTAGATTTTTTTTGTTTTTTCTCACAAAGTCTCCCTTTCCGCTAACTTGTGACAAAAAAATTCAATCTTTCATGGATTCAATATGCCCCTCAGCGAATACCTTGGGGTGTCTTCTTTCCAAAATGGGGTCACATGTGATGTGTTTGTACTGCCATGGCATTTGAGGGTCTACGCAATCATTACATGTATGGCCAGCATTAGGAGTTTCTGCTATTCTCCTTATATTGAGCATACTGGTAATGAGGGCTGAAAGAAAAATTGAACGGCACAGATTTCCTCATTCGCATCGATCGATGTGGATGAAAAAATCTCTGCCAAAAAATATGCAAGAAAAAAAAGAGGGGCCTGGCGATTGCCAGGACATAGGGGCTCCGCCCAAACATCCATACCTACTCAGCTCCTATGTCCTGGCAAACGTGATTTCTCCATTCACATCGATCAATCGATCGGTGTGGAGGAAGACATCTTTGCCAGATTTTTTGATACAAAGTGTTTGCCAAAGCATATGAACTCCAACACCTCTCCTCAGCTCATATGCCTGGGCAAACGTACCTGTCCTGCAGAGGAGAAATCTCATCTTGCAGCGCCGCATACACCGACTTCACGTGTCTTCTGACAGCAGCGCAATGCTTCTCTCAGAATTCACATCAGTGCTGCGGCGTTTTCATCGGTTGGTCCGTTGATCTACCTGGAAAATAAAGGGTGGTTAGGGGGAAAAAAAAAAAAGAAGAAAAAACAGGCAGCAGGCACATAACTTGGACGTTACAAACTTTATAAAACATGAATAAAACCTGAACATGAAAAAAAAACTGAACTTTTAAAACCTGACCTAACTCAAGATTTTTTTTTTCTTGCTACCTGTTTCATTTTTTTTTCTTTTTTTAACCATATCACTCTTTATTTTCCTAGCAGAAACCTCTCCTTTCCCATGGGACAATGTGTAAAGTGTAAATCACACAGAGATGGTGCGAAGTACACTATACACGTTATCCCAAGTGAAAGGAGAGGTTTCTACCGTTTCACACTTCTGCTGTAGCACACCAGCACCGTCCCCTATGTGTTAGGGTCTTTTAAAACCTAGTATCCTGAGAGACCCTTAAGCCTGATTGTAAAAACTACCTGTGTCCTGCAATCCCTATGTCCCTAAGTGTACCTGGGTGTGGTACTTCCGGAAACACTCCCCTAGGCATAGGGCAGGGTGGTCAGGACAGTCAGGACAGAAATAGCGGGTGTCACGCCTTATTCCACTCCTGCTACAGACACGACATTTTTTTCAGGGTGGCGGTTGGGTTGAGGTACCGGTAACGACACTGGGGAAGTGTCGCTCGTGTAGACGGCTCACTACACTGGTGGATGGGGCCACGGAACCTCCTGGATACAGGAGTTCCGAAATGATCTCTTCCTGGAATTTGAGAAAGGATCCCGTTCTCCCAGCCTTACTGTAGAGAACGTAACTATTATAGGCAGCCAATTGAAATAAATATACAGACACCTTTTTATACCAGCGTCTGGTGCATCGGAAAATCAAATACGGGGCCAACATCTGGTCATTGAAGTCCACCCCTCCCATGTGGAGGTTATAGTTGTGGACTGAGAGGGGCTTTTCAACGACACTGGTTTCCCGTTCAATTTGTATTGTCGTGTCTGCGTGAATGGAGGAGAGCATGTAAACGTCACGCTTGTCTCTCCATTTCACCGCGAGCAGTTCTTCGTTACACAATGCAGCCCTCTGCCCCCTTGCAAGTCGGGTGGTAAGGAGCCGTTGGGGGAAGCCCCGGCGACTAAGTCGTGCGGTGCCACAGCAGCCAATCTGTTCTAGGAACAAATGCTTGAAGAGGGCCACACTTGTGTAAAAGTTGTCCACATAAAGATGGTACCCCTTGCCGAATAAGGGTGACACCAAGTCCCAGGCTATCTTCCCACTGCTCCCCAGGTAGTCAGGGCAACCGACCGGCTCCAGGGTCTGATCTTTTCCCTCATAGATCCGAAATTTGTGCGTATAGCCTGTGGCCCTTCCACAGAGCTTATACAATTTGACCCCATACCAGGCGCGCTTGCTTGGGATGTACTGTTTGAAGCCAAGGCGCCCGGTGAAATGTACAAGGGACTCGTCTATGCAGATGTTTTGTGCAGGGGTATACAAATCTGCAAATTTCTGGTTGAAATGGTCTATGAGGGGCCGAATTTTGTGGAGCCGGTCAAAAGCTGGGTGGCCTCTGGGACGGGAGGTGGTTTTGTCGCTAAAGTGCAGGAAACGCAGGATGGTCTCAAAACGTGTCCTGGACATGGCAGCAGAGTACATGGGCATGTGATGAATTGGGTTCGTGGACCAATATGACCGCAATTCATGTTTTTTTGTAATGCCCATGTTGAGGAGAAGGCCCAGAAAAGTTCTAAATTCGGAAACTTGGACTGGTTTCCACCGGAAAGACTGGGCATAGAAGCTTCCCGGGTTGGCGGTTATAAATTGAGTGGCATACCGATTTGTTTCTGCCACGACTAAGTCATAGAGCTCCGCAGTGAAGAACAGCTCAAAAAACCCCAGCGCCGATCCGATCTGAGCTGTCTCCACCCGAACTCCTGACTGGGTGGTGAAAGGGGGAACTACTGGTGCGGCTGAAGATGGGGACAGCCAATCAGCATTTGCCAGCACCTCAGGGACTCTAGGGGCTCTACGGGCCTGTCTGCGCGGTGGCTGCGATGAGGGAATTACTGCACGTGCCACCGTACCAGCTTCAACTGCCCTTCTGGTGCTCGCCACTTCACCATGTTGTACGGCAGTGCTGGTAGAAGGTCCAGGACGGGCTGCGCTGCTGGTGTATGCCTCACCACGTAATCCGGCAGCGCCAGCCCCACTCTGCTGCCCTTGAAACTGATCCTGCGCTACCTGCGGTCTAGCGACACTGGGCCAGGTACGCCTGGTGGTATCAGGGACCTCAAACTCCTCGTCAGAACTTTGAGTCAGAGAGCCACTGCTCTCTACAGGTTCGTATTCTGACCCGCTGGATTCGTCAGATGAGGGTTCCCATTCCTCATCCGACTGGGTCAGAATCCTGTAGGCCTCTTCAGAGGAATACCCCTTGTTTGACATTTGGGCGTCTAAATTTAGGGGGTATTCCCTGAGACTACTCAAGAAAAAAAGCAAGCCTGTCTTGCAAATGGGAGTGTAGCGAAGTACAGAAGCCGCTGCGATTGATAAAAAAGATCAAAACTGATTTTTTTTATCGCCGCAGCGTTTATGAAGTGATTGTGCAGTGATACAAAAAAAAAAATTTTTTTGTCACTGCGGCGGGGCGGGCGTGGGTGAACGCAGGTGTGGGTGACCGATCAGGTCTGATCGGGCAAACACTGCGTTTGGGGTGGAGGGCGAACTAAAGTGACAGTAATACTATTATAGATCTGACCGTGATCAGTTCTGATCACTTACAGATACTATAAAAGTACAAACGCTGATTAGCGCTACGCTAATTAGTGAATCAGTGACTGCGGTGCGGTGGGCTGGGCGCTAACGCTAACTACCTAACAAAGGGGCCTAAACTAAACTAAGACTAACAGTCAATTGTAGTGAAAAAATCACACTGATCACTTTTTTCCCTTTCACTATGTATTGACAGGGTGATCAAGGGGTTAATTAGGGTGATGGGGGGTGATCATGGCCTAATATGTAGTGTTTTGTGCACTTACTTGGTATCTGTGCTCTGTGCTGGGTCCAACCGATGAAAAGGACCCAGCACATGGCACAGATCCCTTATAAATACTCTATATTTACAAATAAAACCTATATCTCCATTTTCCATAGGAGATTTTGAAAATCACCAGCCTGCCAGCGCTGATCATTGGCTGGCAGGCTGGTGACCCACATCTCCTGAGCCCGGCGGTGCGTTCCATTTGTTTTCCAACGGGCCCAGGAGCGCGTCATCTCGCGTCTCGCGAGATGACGCGCCCACGCGTCCAGGAGGAATGAACCGACCGCCCGCAGGACGCAATCCTGCGTACGGCGGTCGGAAAGAGGTTAAGCTGATATTTTTTAAAAACAAAAAGGATATTTTTAGTGAAATTTTAAAATTTTTTAGTGAATGTAATTAATAAATAATAATGTTCATTCATTTTTATTAAAACACGTTGTTGATTTGTGGCATCTCGAGTTACAAAGTACGTTACTTTTTATACAGGCACATCTTTTTGTTTTAGATTGTATTTTGGATTGTTCACCAGAACACTTCTAATCTTAAATCCTTGACCTCCAAATAAGAATACTTTTCCTGCAATCTCAAGCAGACTTAGGTTAGTTCGGGGAACTGTTTCAGTAAATGTTGTAGTAGCTATTTGAAGAGCGTCTCTAGGTAGCCAATCTTTTATAATTCTAACTGAGGTACCAATTTGGTATAAATTATTTTTTATATCTAATACAATCCCCACAATGCTATTTCCAACTAATGGGCCTCTATCTACCTTAGGTACATATACTAAAACTGTGGAATCCACTAACACATCTTTAAATTTCTTCAAAGAAACTTCTTTCATTTTTTCAGTTGATCTTTCCAGGTGTTTTTCAGCATTTTTCCTTTGCTCTTTAATGCTCTCTTCTTTTTGCATAAATAGCATAGAATTTTCGATCCATATCCTTCTTCTCCTACTGGATCCCCACATATTGTCTGCACTGGATTTTTACAAATGTCACATGAATGGGCTCCAGTAGATTCCATTCCACAAACAATACGACATGCTTTACTGTCGCTGATTGCTGCTTCCAGTTCTGATGCAAGTAACACTACAGATGTTTGAGCTGTTGAAGCAGGAGTTGAAGTAGAGTTGTTAACTGGTTCGAGTGGAGTGTTATTGTTGGTTGATTTAACTATTGATAGATCATTTGAAGTTGAAGCATTGTAATCAATGAATTCGGATGCTGGTAGATCTTTTGAAGTTGAAGAGTGGTTGTTGTTCTCTAAGGAAGCTGCTGGTAAATCTTCTGGTGTTAAAATAATGTCATGGTCCTGATGATTAGGAAGTAGATCCAAGTCTTCTTCAGTAACAAGTTTTTCAAGCAACTCTTTCGAAATATGAGTAGATTGGAGTCCTGTTTTTGGTTCTGTTTCAAAAAAAGCTTTGTAAGGTGATCGTTAATTGGTTCGATGAAAAGAGTAATTCTTTTGGAATTGAACAAAGTAAATCACGGGCAATATTAATAATGGTTTCACCTCTCAATTAGTATAATTCACGGAAGAAGAGGAGAGATGTGTAAGAATGCTAAAACCTAGCAATCTTTATTGGTATGCTCTAAAATAATGGAGGGTGAAAGAAATAATGGCCTGTTGGAGGCAAGGCTGCACCCTTGGTCCGCAGAGGAACCCGAGCATATATGTCATGCGGCCCAAAAGGATGCAGCAAAATACAATAAACCGGCAACCCTATTAACATGAAATTCAAAAAAGTGGCATATGGATCGCAGTATTGCAGCAATAAGCCAGCCACCCCAGACCTGAGGTACCACGCTGTGAACTATCTGCCTGCTATATCTCATAAGCCTGCCACCAATGAGTAATAGGGTCGCCGTTTTTATCTGCACATATAAACATCCACCTACTCAGTCCGAAACACCGCTGGTATAAGCGGTTAGATCGGAAGTGTGACTGAGCAGGATTAGAATTAGACTACCACTGGGCAAAAGCCTGGCGTCCCCCCTGGCGAGGGATCTTACAGCCTTGCTAATTATGCCCCATGGGAGTCCTATGTTCAGAAAAAGTCCCAGCTTAACGGCTTAACGGCATCGGCACCTATTGCTTGGTGAACGGTAACAATGAGGAAAACATCTAGTAAGGGACGTGGACGCGGTCGTGGTGGTGTTAGTGTACCCTCTGGTGCTGGGAGAGGACGTGGCCATTCTGCCACAGCCACACGTCCTAGTGAACCAACTACCTCAGGTTCCAGTACCCGCCAGAATTTACAGCGATATTTGGTGGGGCCCAATGCCGTTCTAAGGATGGTAAGGCCTGAGCAGGTACAGGCGCTAGTCAGTTTGGTGGCCGACAGTGGATCCAGCACGTTCACAACATTATCTCCCACCCAGTCTTCTGCAGAAAGCGCACAGGTGGCGCCTGAAAACCAAGCCCATCAGTCTGTCAAATCACCCCCATGCATATCAGGGAAACTGTCTGAGCCTCAAGTTATGCAGCAGTCTCTTATGCTGTTTGAAGACTCTGCTGGCAGGGTTTCCCACGGGAATCCACCTAGCCCTTCCCCAGTGGTGGAAGACATAGAATGCACTGATGCACAACCACTGATGTTTCCTGGTGATGAGGACATGGGAATACCACCTCATCGGAGTCCGCACATCTATGATGATGACGAAACACAGGTGCCAACTGCTGTGTCTGCAGTGTGCAGATCGAACAGGAGGTCAGGGAGGAAGACTGAGTGGAAGACGATGCAGGGGACGATGAGGTCCTAGACCCCACATGGAAGGAAGGTCGTGCCACTGACTTTCATAGTTCAGAGGAAGAGGCAGTGGTGAGACCGAGCCAACAGCGTAGCAAAAGAGGGAGCAGGGGGCAAAAGCAGAACAGCCGCCTTCAAGAGAGTTCGCCTGCTACTGGCCACCGCCACCAGGGACCGAGCATCCCAAAGGCAGCCTCAAGGAGTTCCCTGGCATGGCACTTTTTAAACAATGTGCTGACGACAAGACCCGAGTGGTTTGCACACTGTGCCATCAGAGCCTGAAGCGAGGCATTAACGTTCTGAACCTTAGCACAACCTGCATGACCAGGCATCTACATGCAAAGCATGAACTGCTGTGGAGTAAACACCTTAAAAACAAGGAACTCACTCTGGCTCCCCCTGCTCCCTCTTCTGCTGCTGCCTCGGCCTCTTCCTCCGCCTCGGGAGGAATGTTGGCACCTGCCGCCCACCAAACAGAGGTTGTGCCACCGACACCACCACCTGCGTCACCAAGCATATCCACCATGTCACACGGCAGCGTTCAGCTCTCCATCTCACAAACCTTGGAGAGAAAGCGTAAATTCCCACTTAGCCACCCTCGAGCCCTGGGCCTTAATGCCAGCATTTCTAAACTACTGGCCTTTGAAATGCTTGAAACAAGAGACGAGTGACTCCAGCTCTGTAGTTTCAAAAAGTGTTGTTCTTTGTCTTTATTGAAGTGCTTCCAATAAAATTACACAGGATACACAAACACACGGTTGCGGCTGTTGACGCGTTTCGAAAAAATCTTATTCGCAACTCTGCCTGGTATGTGCTCTTGCTCTGTTTTATAGCTGGGGAATGGTGTATGGGTCCCGATCCCCCCCTTCCCCCTCCCATTGGGAGGGGAGGGAAGCCAACCACCATCCACCTGAGAGCACAACCTGCCATTGATTTTAACAACATATATAACATAAGAAGAAAAAATTATTACATATAGTTAAAAGTGTAGCGACTGATATGTTTATTAGATATACACATGTTTTCCCATTGGTTGTAACCACTAGTAACTACACACTAAAAACAATGCTAGCTGCTATTGTATCCACCAGATAATCCAAGTATTTATTTTAGTTGATTCATATATTTTTTCTCTTTCCCCTTTTCCCTCATTATTAATTTTCTATCTTACTCTTGCTATTACTAGTAAAAATGCATGACTTCTTTTCTCATATTTAATCCATGTGGATGCCTAGTTTCCAACTGGAATATCCAGTAAGCTTCTCTCAGTCCCACTTAGGCCTCTTGCACACGGGCGTCATGTTTGACGCCCGGATAAGATGCGGGTGCGTTGCGGGAATCGCCGCGATTTTTCCCTGCGAGTGCAAAGCGCTGTCATGCGTTTTGCACGCGCGGGAGAAAAATCGGCACTTTTGGTACCCAGACCCGAACCTGCACTTCTTCACAGAAGTGCATGTTTGGGTCAGAAATTGTCCCGCTGGTATTATTTCACATTATAACATAGTTATAATGTAAAATAATACCCTTGGCCATCTCCCTAATGTTTAAACTGGTGCAGAATGAGTTAAAATAATAAACTAATAATTACTTACCTGTTCCATTTGATCGCTGAAGCTCCGGCATCACATGGCCCAATCACCTGCTCCATCACTATGGTGATGGAGCATGTGATTGGTCCATGTGACCATGTGACATCATCCAGGTCCTTAACCACTATCCACAGCCTGAGGATAGTGGTTAGGACCTGGATGATGTCACATGGTCACATGGACCAATCACATGCTCCATCACCATAGTGATGGAGCAGGTGATTGGGCCATGTGATGTGACGTCATCACAGGTCCTTTAGATCTTAGCTGATGCAGGGAAAGAGAGGAGAGATCGCGACTACGCGATCAAGTGGCTAAGGTAAGTTAACTTTTATTATTTTTAACCCCTTCCTCATCATTTAACAATGCATTCTTTATTAAGAATGCTATTATTTCCCTTATAACCATGTTATAAGGGAAATAATAGAGATTGGGTCCCGTTGCTAAGCAACAATGCGGGAAAATCGCAACGCATCCGCACTTGGTTGCGGATGCTTGCGATTTTCCGCATCCCCATTCACTTCTATGGGGCCTGCGTTGCGTGAAAACGCAGAATATAGAACATGCTGCGATTTTCACGCAACGCAGAAGTGATGCGTGAAAATCACCGCTCATGTGCACAGCCCCATAGAAATGAATGGGTCCGGATTCAGTGCGGGTGCAATGCGTCCTCCTCACGCATTGCACCCGCGCGGAAAACTCGCCCGTGTGAAAGGGGCCTTAGTGTTTGAGATCCCCTCCTCTGACTGGCATTCTGACTTGTTCTATTGCAAACACCTGCACATATTTGGTGCTGCGATTGTGTTTTTCAGCAAAGTGTCTGGCTGCATGAGAAATGTTAGTGTGAACAGGGTTCTCTATATAGTTGAGGTGTTCTAGGAAGCGATTTTTTCGTTTTCTAATGTGCACCCTACATACATTAAATCGCATTGACTGCATTTAATGGTATTTTGGTATTTTGAGCGTGTTCACATGTGCGGCATCTCCGACTGCCACATTTAGTGAACCCTTTACACTGCAACCAGGTGGGTTTTGTCTGGTTTGTTGGACTGACATACAATGATGGAGACAGTATGTTTCCTATTGTTTGTGGTCTTCTAGACACTATCCTGCATCCATTTTCCAAAGTTTTTTCTAAAATATTTTCTTCTGACAGTATGGGCAAATATTTTATTATTGCTTGTTGGATTTTATTAAATTGTTTACTATATGTTAAAACTATTGTGGATTTATTGATAGTCTCTTTATTTTTATTTATATTTTCACCGATAGTAATAATATTTTTATTTTTGCTTTTGTTTTTATTTT
Source organism: Bufotes viridis (assembly GCA_033119425.1). Classification (NCBI taxonomy): domain Eukaryota; kingdom Metazoa; phylum Chordata; class Amphibia; order Anura; family Bufonidae; genus Bufotes; species Bufotes viridis. Next base: position 285,550,872 of record CM065592.1, on the reverse strand, counting down.
CTACCCTTGATTCATAATTCCCATTTGTCAATTCTTTTTTGTTTTTGTGAAATAACAAATCTTCTCTGCTCTTATTAGTGACTATATTTTGGCCTCTTTGTATCATCCAGTTAGGATATTTTCTTTTTAGAAGTCTTTCCCTAATGATGTGGCTTTCATTTCTGAATGCCTCATCTGTACTGCAATTACGTCGTGCTCGAATAAATTCCCCCACTGGGATGGATTTTATGGTATGGGTGGGGTGGTGACTATCCGCCCTTAATATCGTGTTACCTGTTATTTGTTTTCTATATGTCTCTGTTAATATTGTTTTTTCGGGTATACCTGTTAATTTCAGGTCTAAAAAGGATGTCTCTTGCGGGTTTTCATTGTAAGTGAATTTTAAATTATATGGATTCTCACTCAGGTATTGAATGAAACCTTGTACGGCAGGTACATCGCCGCTCCATATTATGAGCATATCATCGATGTACCTGCCGTACCATATTAGGTTGTCACCGTAGGGATTGTTCGTATTGTATATATAACGCTCTTCCCAATATGCCATTGTTAAATTGGCCAGGGACGGTGAATATTTAGCACCCAAAGAGGCCAAAATATAGCCACTAATAAGAGCAGAGAAGATTTGTTATTTCACAAAAACAAAAAAGAATTGACAAATGGGAATTATGAATCAAGGGTAGAAAATAAAAACAAAAACAAAAATATTATTACCATCGGTGAAAATAAAAATAAAAATAAAGAGACTATCAATAAATCCACAATAGTTTTAACATATAGTAAACAATTTAATAAAATCCAACAAGCAATAATAAAATATTTGCCCATACTGTCAGAAGACAGTATTTTAGAAAATGGATGCAGGATAGTGTCTAGAAGACCACAAACAATAGGAAACATACTGTCTCCATCATTGTATGTCAGTCCAACAAACCAGACAAAACCCACCTGGTTGCAGTGTAAAGGGTTCACTAAATGTGGCAGTCGGAGATGCCGCACGCTCAAAATACCCAAATTTTTCATAATAGCTCAGGTACAATGGAATACAAAGTGAAAACTTATATTAACTGCAATAGCACAGGAGTGGTGTATGTGATTAAATGCAGTCAATGCGATTTAATGTCTGTAGGGTGCACTATTAGAAAACTAAAAATCGCTTCCTAGAACACCTCAACTATATAACGAACCCTGTTCACACTAACATTTCTCATGCAGCCAGACACTTTGCTGAAAAACACAATCGCAGCACCAAATATGTGCAGGTGTTTGCAATAGAACAAGTCAGAATGCCAGTCAGAGGAGGGGATCTCAAACACAAAGTGGGACTGAGAGAGGCTTACTGGATATTCCAGTTGGAAACTAGGCATCCACATGGATTAAATATGAGAAAAGAAGTCATGCATTTTTACTAGTAATAGCAAGAGTAAGATAGAAAATTAATAATGAAAAGGGGAAAGAGAAAAAATATATGAATCAACTAAAATAAATACTTGGATTATCTGGTGGATACAATAGCAGCTAGTATTGTTTTTAGTGTGTAGTTACTAGTGGTTACAACCAATGGGAAAATATGTGTATATCTAATAAACATATCAGTCGCTACACTTTTAACTATATGTAATAATTTTTTCTTCTTATGTTATATATGTTGTTAAAATCAATGGCAGGTTGTGCTCTCAGGTGGATGGTGGTTGGCATCGGGACCCATACACCATTCCCCAGCTATAAAACAGAGCAAGAGCACATACCAGGCAGAGTTACGAATAAGATTTTTCGAAACGCGTCAACAGCCGCAACCGTGTGTTTGTGTATCCTGTGTAATTTTATTGGAAGCACTTCAATAAAGACAAAGAACGACACTTTTTGAAACTACAGAGCTGGAGTCACTCGTCTTTTGTTTCAAGTGTGAACACAGGCTTATTACCTCAGAACTCCGTGCACCTGGGCAGAGAAAGCTATACATCATAGGTAAGCTGGATCCTTTCTTTACATTTGGGACCTTTGAAATGCTGTTATTAAGGCTGGTGGACACAGACAGCTTCAAACTGCTGATGGCTGTCCCACAGTATGTTCTTCCCAGCCACCACTACTTCTCCAAGACAGCCGTGCCTTCCCTGCACAACCAAGTATCCGATAAAATCAAGTGTGCACTGTGCAACGCCATCTGTGGCAAGGTCCACCTAACCACAGATACGTGAACCAGTAAGCACGGCCAGGGACGCTATATCTCCCTAACTGCACACTGGGTAAATGTAGTGGTGGCTGGGCCCCAGGCGCAGAGTTCCTTGGCGCACGTCCTTCCGCCACCAAGGATCGCAGGGCATAATTCTTTGCCTCCTGTAGCCTCCTCCTCCTACTCGGCTTCCTCCTCCTCTGCTTCCACCAGCTCATCCAGTCAGTCTCCCTCCAAGTCACCAGAGACTGTATGTGCAGAAAATGTAAGGGGTTAAAGGGAATGGAATGGCAGTAATGTAATGTGCATATTGTGTGTTTTTATGTATGTGTGTCATATGTATGTCTGTATATATGTATGTATGTGTGTCATATGTATGTCAGTATGTGTGTGTGTTTTATATGTATGTCAGTATATATGTGTGTCATATGTATATATGTATGTGTGTGTCATATGTATGTCAGTATGTATGTGTGTGTCATATGTATGTCTGTATATATGTGTGTGTCATATGTATGTCAGTATGTATGTGTGTGTCATATGTATGTCAGTATATATGTGTGTGTCATATGTATGTCAGTATAGATTATCTAACCCAGTCCCCCTTCCCCCATCAGCCCTTGTCCTACCCCCATCTACCCCACCAGACATTTAGATGTTATTTATTCCTGCTATTCTAATGCTCTGATCAGTAGATGGCTCAAGTCAAGCCCTCACCCCCCCAGCCATTTAGATATGTATGTTATCAATCATCCCCCACCCCCGCCTTCCTTGTAATTTGCTGGCCCCCAATATCCATTGTGAGTCACAATCCACAACAGTGCCATCCACAGATCCCCCCATAACAATGCGTCATCCACAGATCCCCCATAACAGTGCCATCCACAGATCCCCCATAACAGTGTGTCATCCACAGATCCCCCATAACAGTGTGTCATCCACAGATCCCCCATAACAATGCGTCATCCACAGATCCCCTATAACAGTGTGTCCTCCACAGATCCCCTATAACAGTGTGTCCTCCACAGATCCCCTATAACAGTGTGTCATCCACAGATCCCCCATAACAGTGTGTCATCCACAGAATCCCCATACCAGTGTGTCCTCCACAGATCCCCTATAACAGTGTGTCATCCACAGATCCCCTATAACAGTGTGTCATCCACAGATCCCCCATAGCACTGTCATCCACAGATCCCCCATAACAGTGTCATCCACAGATCTCCCATAACATTGTCATCCACAGATCTCCCATAACATTGTCATCCACAGATCCCCCATAACAGTGTCATCCACAGATCCCCCATAACATTGTGCAATCCACAGATCCCCCATAACAGTGCAATCCACAGACCCCCATAACATTGTGCTATCCACAGATCCTCCATAACAGTGTCATCCATAGATCCCCCATAACAGTGTCATCCATAGATCCCCCCATAACACTGTCATCCATAGATCCCTCATAACACTGTCATCCATAGATCTCCCATAACAGTGTCGTCCACAGATCCCCCATAAGTGTGTCATCCACAGATCCCCATAGCATTGTCATCCACAGATCCTTCATAACAGTGTCATCCACAGATCCCCCATAACAGTGTCATCCACAGATTACCCCATAACAGTGTCATCCATAGATCCCCCCCCCATAACAGTGTCATCCATAGATCCGCCCCATAACAGTGTCAACCATAGATCCCCCCATAACAATGTCATCCACAGATCCTCCATAACAGTGCGTCATTAATTGATACATTAAACTGTGCATATTTATGTGTGATTACAACAGTATTTAGTAAAGACTCCACAAGTTGGGGGGGGGGGGGGAGGGCGCACTTGGGCAGCTCAGCCTCTGTTGGTGGTGGACCTTGTCCCAGCCCTGTGTGCGAGCAGCAGCAGGCCATAGTGGAGTTTCAGCTGCAGCACTTATGCGTCAGTCGCACTGCGGAACAGCACAACTTCACCACCAATGATTGGGCCTCCATGCGAGACCTGTGTGCCCTGTTGCGCTGTTTCGAGTACTCCACCAACATGGCCAGTGGCGATGACACCGTTATCTAGACCTAAACCTTATTGAGCATCTGTGGGGCATCGTCAAACGGAAGGTGAAGGAGCGCAAGGTCTCAAACATCCAATAGCTCTGTGATGTCGTCACAGAGGAGTGGAAGAGGATACCAGTAGCAACCTGTGAGGCTCTAGGGAACTCCGTGACACTTTGGGCACAATTTGGCCATTTTTATTTAGGGGTTTACTCACTTTTGTTGTCAGTAGTTTAGACATTAATGACTATGTGTTGAGTTATTTTGAGGGCACACTAAATTTACACTGTTATACAAGCTGTACACTGACTCCTTTACATTGTATATACAGGAAAAGATGTTAATAGTTGGGTGGAAGAAACTGGATACAGGACTCCCTGTGAGCTCTGGATCTTAGAGACACTGGAATTTAAAATAGGAATTACAATTTTCTGTATTGAGTTTATAAATCAATATATCAATATGCATAGTGATTACTCCTCTAATGCTTCTGAACCTCCTTCCAGGTTGGTTGTAATGTATCTAAAATAATATTTTAAGTATTTACCTTTTTAAACAACTGTCTGCAAATGCATAAAACCATCATTACATGAGCTGAAGTCCTTCAGAAGAGAGACATGAGATTGTGCAATACTAGTTTATTATCACTCAGCCTTCACTATTAACAGTATTGTTTGAGTTTGGCAGACAAAGATGTAAGATTAGTCAATTGATGGCCTGCATGGCGCCAGTACAGTCTGCATAGTAGACCCAGTGGTGTTTATTTCAGATTGATATGCTTGCTTAGTTTGATCTGCCAGCACTGATATATGACATTCCCTATGTGCAGGATGAGTCTGTGTGCCAGGATGTAAGGATTTCTAAGTTAATGTCATCAATTTCTTTACACAAGTCCAACAGGTGCCACCACAACTGCCTACTTTGTCCAACAAATCTCCTGCAGATATGTGTCTGGTTCTTCATGGACAAGTTCTAATGTAACATAATCTCTTTTTAACATATCAGGCGGACTCCTTCTTCCTCTGCATTTTGGAACGTGGATTCTGTTCAGCGATATTTTTAGGCACAGGGACATCCCTCTAGTTCCCTATCTACTTAACAGTTCACAGTTGTTGCTGCTTTGTATTCTTGTCTATCACATTATACAATCTAGGGGTGCTGGCACACAGTGCAGTTCTGACATGCAGTTAGGATGCAGTTTTTTATTGCAGCTAGCTGAAATTAATTAAATCATTCCCACAATGCAGAACCCCGGGGTTTAACGATGCTGCTAAACTGGCTAAATTGAAAACTGCATCCTGAATGCATGTCAGAACTGCAGTGTGTGCCACCACCCTAAAGGAGACTTTTTTATGTTTTCAGTTAAAAGTGTTAAAGGGAAGTATCATTCTTTTGAAGAAAAATGTTACAATGTTTCCTGTGCTGATAATCAACCATGGTTCCATATACACAGTGTTGCCAACCATCTCTAAATTCTTAGACAGATTGTAAAAAAACTGTGGACTTCTGGCCAGTGTCCATAGCATCTGGTTTAACAAGCTGGGAATTCTTTTGCAGATCCACACACACTGGACATATTTTCATTCAACATTAAATGCCTTTGTTGGCATAGGTATGTGGCCCTATGTTTCAGTATCTGATATGGCACCTCTGATCAGCAATTATTTTAACCAGACACATATGTTAACTGTGGGAAAAGATTAAATATTCAGACTTCTTAATCGTTGATACCTTTCAATGTCTGACCAAGACAATAATGACCAATGGAAAGCTTTCAAGATTACTTAGGTCTCTTCATCAGACTAAGTATTCTTGAAAGCTTGTATGAGTTTTTTATTTTTTCTATCTACTAGTTAACACAGTACAAAGATACTTGTTCCTGTTAACTGCTGATCAGCTCAGTCCTTTGCTCATTGTAGGGCAGGCATCCTCAAACTGCGGCCCTCCAGCTGTTGTAAAACTACAACTCCCACAATGCCCTGCTGTAGGCTGATACCTGTAGGCTGTTCGGGCATGCTGGGAGTTGTAGTTTTGCAACAGCTGGAGGGCCACAGTTTGAGGATGCCTGTTGTAGGGTGTCTACAAATCATACAGCGGACAGCACCCTTTTTGGCTTTATTTATAACATTTCTTTTGAATTAAGGACCAAACTTTAACCATTCCAAGGCAATTACTGTCAATTGGTTGGAATGCAGCCTCTATATTGGAATGCAATGTTAAGTTTTTATTTTGGATGATTATTTTATTTAGCTGCTCCTGGGAAGAGTAACTGTGATGTTGATTTTTTTCCAGTGGATTAGACAGGATGCAGAGTATTTAGAAATGTTCTAGAACCTTTTGTAGCCACTGAGAATATTTAACTAATATTCTCATATGATTAAGAAATTACATGGGTTCACAAATCAGTGTGTTCAAGACCATATAAAGCTTCTACCAGTATGATTTACTACACACAGCAGTTCCATCCATTATGTGGTGGACAGTGCTTGGTTGGTGCAGTAAATGATAGTGGCACTGAAGTTACTCTGAAATAGCTGCAGTCATCTGCTGCATGCTCTTCCTCGCACTTGCAGCCAAACAGGAAAAGTGGTCACATCCAGTCAGAACCCTGGAGGAGGAGTCTGCAGAGGACAACTGTGCAGCGGTAATGGAGGCATCAAGGAAGCAAGGGAGGATGTGTCCTATGTAAAAGAGCTTCCCTGCACAGGTTAGCACTATGCCCTATCTAGACAATATGTCTGGAAAACCCCTTTAACACGTGCAAAGAGATATGGAATTTCTCTATCAGATTCCCTGGTTACAGTCCCAAGAATAGTCACCAATTGTTGGTAGTAGCACTGATGAAGCAGTAGCTAGTCAGGAATGGATCAAAGGGTGATGACAGGATAGTGGTCATGTTGTGATAGGCCAGAAGTGAGACAGAATGGAGGAGCCAAAGGTCAGTAGTTAGTAGGAGAGGAAAAACAGGGGTAAGAAGAAGTATCCAAATGGAAAGGCAGGGGCAATATCCAATGCTAAAAACGCACTCTAAGCGCATCACAACCGCACTAAAAACACAGACACATAGAGATGCGCCGTTCTTTCTATAGCATTCTTAAACATTGCGATTAAGCTTCATATTAGACAGTGACTATATGGCAAAAATCCATGGAGATGGCTATATGCAATGCAGAGATATGGAACACTATAAGAGTAATGATAGAAATGTCTGAACTTTGTTATCTTCTTACATATATCCATGCCAAGCCATCTCCTCCACGACCATTATTTATATGAATAATTTTTATGCATTTTCTATGAACTGTTGTACCAAATTGATATCTTATGTTAATATCCTACTCCATTTTATTTTTTATGGCAATGTCCAAATTTTTTGAATTTTTTTTAAATGTGTTTGAATACTTTCTAACGAAAAATATGAAGAACAACACAAAAACGCATCGAAACCGCAGATGCACCTACATGCGTTTTCTACCCTCTTAGAACAAGACATACTGAGACTACAACTGTATGCAATATGTACGCAATGCTAGATTGCAGCACAGAGATAAAGAACTATATAGGAGTTCTGATGACCTCTCATCATTAAGACTGTTTGTAACTCCTCCGCATCGACATCTGAACCCCCTTTGAATCCCTTTTGATTGAATATTTATAACAACCTGCCTCCATCGTACTCTCCCTTGAAATATACATTTTTAATATTCAAAAAAAACACCAACATATTGCACGGAACCATCTAGTCTGGAACATGAATCCATTTCAGTTTTTCCTTCCCTCCATAATGCCTATAAAGGAGGGGTATTCATTGGGATACTTTCACCACTGATGAAGGGGTGCTTTTAATCCTTATATACCCCGAAACGCGTTTGGTTTTTATCCCATGAGATATTGAATCCAATACTAAGGATTTCTTTCCACCTTTCCAACTTACCGGAAGACGAGTAACAACTATCCATTGTGACCCCTGAACCCTCCAGATGACGTTGGCATAATCGGGAGCCCTTCCACACGCGAGCCCCGCACGTGCAACGCCAAGTGAGGTACGGAGGATACTACTCCCCAAGCTGCACGCTGGTGAGATCGGAACATCACATGGAATGATAGACTGTATACCACCGGTAAGATCCACCCAGTGGATAACTACATTTTTGAATCGCGATTCTTAACCACATTTTTAGCGGGACGCCGCACTATTTATTTATTTATTTGAAGAACGGGACGCAGTCCGAGTTTTTAATGGTTCATGTGGATTATTTTGGACAGTTACCCACTAGAGATGAGGAACAGTTATTAATTCTGTAGGCGACATCTACTAATACTGGCACATTCTCAGTCTCCTTCTGCTACTGTACACTCTCGGAGAGTTTTTCTATCAGAAAGTTGTTTGGACCCTATTTACCGATTAGGCTCCCGCTACTACTGCACGTGCACTTTACAACTTTATTATATTTGACATTATATGTATCTTTTTATCTCTACTATGTATTAATGTATTAAATATTGTTTTACATTTTATCCCTGCTATCCCTTGTGTAAGAGTGCCCCATCCTCTATTACTTCTTCAATATCCAATGCTGCCATGCAGTCATAGCCAGAGATCCACAGCCTGATCAAGCAGGGCAACGGCAGTAAATAGGAGCAGACAGCTGGACGTGGCCACTGGCAGGAGCTACCGCCTCCTGAAAAGGCTCACCGCAGGAACTGGATGAGAACTGCAACCGAAGCATGTAGACCTCTCTGTGGGAAAGCCTCCAATCCTTGCACACTTTTTAGATCTGATTCCTGCACACCAGAAGACAAAAAGATCCATGACTGAGCCATTTCCAGTGCTGCAGCTCTGGTTCTCACCTCTGATTTCTGTGTGTAGGCTGCAGTGGTGATATAGCTGTATACAGCTCATGACCATTACAGCCAATCACTAGATCACACTCACCAAAATAGAAGTGCAAATATACTCAACAATTTGTTTTTTTACCACAGTTGACCCCATAATAAGCCCAAAACCACTTATGGTCAGTGTCCTCCATGTTCTGCCTTTGCAGTCTGCCAGTGCCAGAACTAATGCCAGCTGTGGTTCTTTAAAAAGTGAACTATTTGTAACACCTTATGATGAGTATCTGTGCATGAATAGATGTTATTTATGCAAATTAACAGATTGTGCTTTCAAATATAGTTCCATGGATCTGAGTTTATGTTGGAACCCACTTTATATACACATATTTTACATAAAATACACCAGAATGTGTGTTAGAAGAACATGTTCAAAAGTGCCTGGAAAAAAAACATTATAAACAGAGGGAGAGCAATAGGATTTCCTTTTGGATCAAGAACTTGCATTAATTATGTCTGTCATGATATCAATTATAAATCAACCTGGGAATTTCAGTTAGTTAAGCTGCTGGCAACAGTAACCAGTGATAACTTGGCAGGTTTACAAAGCAACAGCATTCTGGCTTTGTGTTACTCTGCCAAAGGGAAACACAGAGTGTGGCTCCACTGAGTAATATTTAGACACATAGTCATCTGCATGAGCAACCTTTAATCTGCTCACTTTGCAAGAAAAACCTCCACATGATTTGAAGATACAATTACCTACTCTCTATGAGTAACAAAAACAATCAATGTAAAAAGCATTTCCAATTTTCCTCAGAGTTGTGTGTTGTGTGGTAATACTAGCTGGGGGTGGGGGGGTTCTTTACTTTTTGTATAGCTAGAGAGATGCACACAAATGGATCACGAAGTGTACCTACACTTTCATTTGACTTTTCATTGTGTTATTATATGACTTGTATTCTGCATGTTTTGGCAGTTTCTCTTTTGCAGGCACTACCTCAGGTTTCTCTGATTCCCATGATGTCTCCCATACACCTAGAGAAAACAGTAGATTCTGCTTCTGAGCTTTAACTCAGAAGTAGCAACACAAACATACAGAACATTAAAGAGAAGTACTGAACAGTATTAAAGTGAATAAAGCACTTAGGGTGAGATAGAAAACTCACTCATTCGTTTCAGCAGTATCTCTGCATGTCTCTCACCTTTTCTTTCAGTTAGCTCCTATCAAAAGACTTCTTCGGGCCGTATGTCTTTGTGCATCTCTAGACCTATTCCCTTCCTCTCACCCCTCCCCTCTCCATAGGCGTCTACCAGCAATATGATATATGATCTCTCAGTGAGCTGACATTCCATCTTGGTCTCTCAAGGCAGATTTAGCAGAGAATTCAGAGTGAATGTTAGTTTAGGGAGAGAGCATAAGTGGATAAAGTCATTTTTTATGATAACATATATCACAAAGTTTCCTATATTTGCCTGTACCAATTATGATAAAAATGTTGATGAAACTGTAATTCACGACCATTTTTATCGTGCAAACGTGCCCGATGAAACAATAAACCTGTTAGCTCAAAGCTTTGTGCCTTTTCTGCTAGTCCTACATGTGGGCACGGGCTCCGGGCTCCCTTATTCCCTTCTGCTGCCGTGTGCCATGCTGAGAAGTGTGGGCAGCAGGTAGCTTAACTGTTGTATCTGTGCTCCGTGCCAGAGTTTACTTCTGGCTTATGTCTTGTATTGATGGTAGGGCATGCACAGGCGTGTCTCTTCTCCCTTGTGAGGCAGCACGTACACTCTCTCTATCTCACCAGCCTATGGCTAGGTTTCAGGAAGTATTTGAAAAGCGCTTCCTGCTCCAGGAAAGCACCTGAGCAATCTTGGTTACTAGCTTGTCTAGTTCCTTGCGTGAAGGTGTTTTGGAAGTTTCTGCTTTTCTGTGTACCGTACCCTGCTTCTTGATTTAATAGATTTTGCTTGTTTGCCGCTTGCCTCTGACCTTGGACTTCGATTACAGACTTTGTTTGATTGCCTCCTACCCTGACTCCGGACTTCCTGACCATGTCCTTCCCATCGGTGCTTGCACTGATATCTCTGACGCCCTGGTCAGATGCCACTGACCTAGGGACTGCATTGGAATGGCACTTGGTAACTACCCTAATAGCACAAGCCTATCCTCACCATCAGAGGCTCTAGTGAAGACCAGGTAGTTACTTAGTGAAGCCCCATAAGGGTCCATTCACATGTCTGCAAAATGGGTCCGCATCCGTTTCACAATTTTGCGGAATGGGTGCGGACCCATTCATTTTCAATGAGGCCGGAATGAATGCGGACAGCACGCTATGTGCTGTCCGCATCCACAAGAAAATAGAACACGTTCTATTCTTGTCCGCAAAAGCGGACAAGAATAGGCATTTTCTATTATAGTGCAGGCCATGTGCACATGGCTGGTGTCTGTGTTTTGTGGATCCGCAAAACACTTATGGACGTGTGAATGGAGCCTAAAAATCATTTTTTGTTGGCAGCATATCCCCTTGTGTAAAAAAATACTGGAATGAATGAAACAAATGATTGTCTAAAAAAATCTCAATATACTGTAATTGCAACATATAAATGTTAGTAAACAGGCAGTAATCGACTTGCTATATTTTCTAAACAGTTAAGTAGTAAAACTTATTCACATTTACATATTATGAATAGGGATGAGTGAATTGAGCTTCGCATCTAAGATCCAAAGTCGATTCACTCAAAACTTCGTTTTAATGCTGTATGGAGATCCGTCTCCATATAGCACTAAAAATGTATATGCTCCAAGGGAGGAAATTTCGTTATCACCGAAGTCACATGAGAATAACTTCAGGATTTGATTTTTTAACTTGAAAATCATTTAAAAACTTTGTTCCGAAGTTAGCTTCGGTACCGAGATGATTTCCTGTTTTAAAATGGTGTTCAATTTAAAAAATCGAATGCCGAAGTTATTCACTGAAGTCTCCGAAGATAACCCATTGCAACTCATCGGAGACTATACATTTGAATACTGTACAGAGACGAATCTCCGTACAGTATTCAAACCAAATGTTAACAGTGCAAATACATTAAAATTGTTTTATTAAATTTTCTTTTTTTTTCAATATGCAGTATGTTTCAACAGTTCTGGATGGGTCCTAATTTTATGCTTTGGAGGTCAATAGGTTGAATTAAAAATACATGGTCCATATTTGCATTGTTCACACGTGTGCATTTGTTCCACTTATTTCATCAACATTAGAAAAGCAGCAAAAAAAAAAAAAATGCAATCCTTATGCAAAAAATCAAACAAATTCAGATGAAAAATAGACAACTCAACTTTTTCACTGGGTTTGGTGCATGCCCGGTGAAACAGCTGAGGCCGATGCCCTCACTTAAACCCGAAGAGCGCAGGCATAGACAGTGTTCGGCAGTGCACCCGTTGGCAATGCTGAAGGGAAAGGGTGGGCGGATTTATCGGCTGCTAGTGACATAGCGGGGACAGCAATGGCGCTGCTGGGGGCATAGTATATGAGCGGAGGAGAAGCATGCCTGGGCACTCGATGGGGGCTTTCCTGGGCACCTTTGAATGAAATTAAAGAGGTTGTCAAAGTTACTTTTTTGTTCTTTGTATGTTTCTAACTAAGCAAATGTAACAGCTTTCCAATTAACTCATGTTATCTCCAGTGGCTGGTTTCTCAGATTTCACTGAGGGTCACGTGACCTGTGATGTCAGCTTTTCTCACTGGTCTGATAATGTTCATGCACAAGCCTGTACAGGAGACGTCACTGTGCTGGCCATGCCCCCTTTACTGCTGGCTGCTGCTTATTGCTCTCTCCCAGGATTCTTAACCCCTTCAGCTGCACAGACTGAGGGCTGAAGTGTTTACTGTGTAGCTGCAGGCAGTGAGGAGATAAATGCTGGGTACAGGAGCTGAAAGAGTTCTGCAGAGCATTGCAGGTAGGGGGAAGATCCTGTGTGTATTAGCAGTGTCATTGTACTGCTAGGACTTGTAATTCTACACATACAACATGCTGCTAAGTCTCCCAGCACTCAGGGCAGCTCTTGTATTCACTCCCATAGCAGTGTCATTATACAACTAGGACTTGTAGTTATACACATACAACATGCTGATGAGTCTCCCAGCAGGCAGTAATGTCACTCAGGGTAGCACTTGTATTCACTCCCTAAGCAGTGCAGAGGGAGGGGCAGAGATTTGTGTTACTGCAGGTAAACAAAGGGCCAGAAGAGAACCAGGAAATGAGAAAATAGATCTCTTTTTGCCTACAACTTGCTTAACTTAGTTATATATTGCTGACCATCAGATTTACAGTGCTATATATTTTTTTTCTCCATAACTCGGACAACCCCTTTAAGGCCCCTCTGAGTACCTTAATACCTCATTAGCATATGGATAAAAGTGGATTTTATGAATATATAAAGCGAACTCCAAGAAAAAGAAAAACATATGGAAATAAGGTATGAAGTGCTGTAATGATATACTTTTGGTTTAATATTGATTATCTAGGTGACAGATTGCCTTCATTAGATCATGTAATTGGTAGGTGTCAGATCCCCTGAAAATAGCTAAAGGTTCAGCGACTCTTTAGCAAACCACTGAACTCACTAGTGAGATAAATTCTCTCGCTATGAATTGAATCTGAAGCATTAGATATAGTGTAAATATAGTAGCATAATATGCGTTGTCATTTCCACTATTTATAGAGCGGAGTAGGATTTACTTGTCCTTAATAAAGAGTCAGATGCATTATAACCTTGCGTTATGGGACAGGCAGCACCATGAATAGTATCATGGGGCTAATAAGGTTATGTTACAAGCAAATTTACTGTTCCCTAGTTTCACTTTAGAAGTGTAGCAGTATTTCTGGCAGAAATTCAAAGTTTCTGCAGCAACCAAATACTAGCAGGTGTCTCTTTCAACACCATTCAAATAGTAATTGCACAAAGCAAATGAATGCATTTCACAGCTCCTACAGTGAAACTGAAGCACTTCAATGATTTTTCCGTATGTACTTCTTTTATACTGAGTTCTCATTTACTACAGTACATATATTTTAAGCATTCTTTGCAATATGATTTGTGATATTACAGAAGGGAAATATTTAGTGTATGTTGAAAAGATTCCAGTTTCAATTGCCTGGCACTGAAACTAAAAAAAAAACATGATACTGATCTATGAACTTGGTTTGGATCCATAGATTTAACAAAACCATTACGATGATTTGTGTCACTTTACATGAGGTGGGAGTGGGGTGGTGTTTCACTGTTGCTAGCTGTATCATTATTACACTATGAATCATTAACATGACTTTGACTGAACATTCAGTATCTGTTGTGTTTAGTAAGCTTTGAGTAAATCCTCATTCTATGTATAAAGGTGGAGCAGAAAATGGTGCACCCTTTTGATGCATTTTTTCCTCATCTGTTGTACGTCACAAAACAGGATGAAAAATGTGTCCCAAAGGCTTTACTATTCTTATTTTCATGCCAATTTCCCATATATCTCTATGAAATCTGGTATTCCAGTTACACAATAAGGAAAACCTTATTAAAGATGTTGCCAGGGAACACAATATTGATAACCTATCTGCCGGATATCTGACCAGTGGGAGTCTGATTTCTGGCACCCCTGCCGATCTGCTGTTTGAAGACGTCATGTTGATCTTTTACATGGCCTATGTGCAGCTCAAACCAGCAAAGGAGACGATATGGACAATCACAATATATACTACTCACAAAAAGTTAGGGATATTTAGCTTTCGGGTGAAATTCATGGAAAATTCAAAAAGTTTATGCTACAGTGATATTATATAATGAAAGTAAGGCATTTAAGTAGCAGCATGCAATAGTGATTTCTTAATCTCAACCTATTGGAAGAGGAGACTCTACCAGACTACTGAGTAACCAGAAGAAGACACTGAGATGGGGATACGCTGCCACAGACCCAGGATCAGCAGCCTTAGACCAGGGTACCAGGCTTCTGAAGAGAAAGAGGGACAGCTAGATCAGGCCTTTCCTCAGCATAAAACCCTTCTTCTGCCAGGGAGGAGACTGGAGAAGCCAGCCCTATGCCTCACCTGTATTGTTTTGTACCTGAATTCCTCCAGTAAAGAAGCACCCTGGTTTACTGCAGACCCTGACTCTCTGAACTTATTTCCCATTGGGGTGCACTACAATTTACCATCCGTTCCGAAGAGCGGAAACATGTGGTGACACCTCAATGGTATCCGGGGGACCTAGCGTAGTGTTGGGACCACCCCAAAAGAGGCCACGGCACTGGGTTACAGAGTTACGACCTTCTACATGGCGACTCAGCTGATCCCATAGATTTTCAATGGGATTTAAGTCTGGAGAAAGTGCAGATCACTCCGTTTGAAGTACCCCAGTTCCCTAATGATGTGACCTCGCTGAGCTGGCGCATTGTCGTCCATGAAGATGAATATAAGCCTGTGTTGTTAATGCAAAGGCACAATGACTGGATTAATGATGTTATTCAAGTAGTATGGGCTTGTCACTATGCCATTCACAAAGTGTAGGGCCTCTTTCACACGGGCGTCACGCGGGATCGTTGCGGGAAAATGCAAACTATTGTACTGCGTTTTGCACGCGCATGAGAAAAATCGGCATGTTTGGTACCCAGACCCAAAGCCTGGACTTCATCACTGAAGGGTTTCGGGTTGAGTATTCTGTATATTTTATTATTTTTCCTTATAGCATAGTTAAAATAGCATTCTAAATACAGAATGCAAAGTAAAATGGGTGATTGAGGGTTAAAAATAAATAAAAAAAACTAACTCACCCCCTCCAATTGAGCGCGTAGCTGCCGATCTCCTATTCTGTCCTCAGCGGGGGGGGGGGGGGGGGGGTAAAGGACCTTCCGTGATGTCACTGGGTCACATGGTCAAATCACTTGCTCCCATGATGGAAGCATGTGATTGGACCATGTGACCCATGTGACTCAGTGACATCACGGAAGGTCCTTTACCCCCCAGCTGAAGACAGAACAGGAGACCGGCAGCTACGCGCTCAATTAGAGTGGGTGAGTTACTTTTTTTTTTTTTTTTAACCCTCAATCACCCATTTTACTTTGCATTCTGTATTTAGAATGCTATTATTTCCTTTATAACTATGTTATAAGGGAAAATAATAAAGATCGGGTCCCCATTCCAATCATCTCCTAGCAACCATGCGGGAAAATCGCCCCACATCCGCACTTGCTTGCGGATGCTTGCGATTTTGCCGCAGCCCCACTCACTTCTTTGGGGCCTGCGTTGCATGAAAAACGAAGAATATAGAACATGCTGCGATTTTCATGCAACGCAAAAGTGATGTGGGAAAATCACCGCTCATGTACACAGCCCCATTGAAATGAATGGGTCCGGATTCAGTGCAGGTGCAATACGTTCACCTCATGCATTGCACCCGTGCGGAAATCACGCCCGTGTGAAAGGGGCCTAAGGCAGTTTTGTAT
This sequence comes from Bufotes viridis, assembly GCA_033119425.1. Lineage (NCBI taxonomy): Eukaryota > Metazoa > Chordata > Amphibia > Anura > Bufonidae > Bufotes > Bufotes viridis. Next base: position 285,534,331 of record CM065592.1, on the reverse strand, counting down.
TGACTAAACACAACTGCCCACACTGTAACACCACCACCACCAAAGGCTCACCAGTGTCTGATACATAGCGCTCTCCTTGACCTCTCCAACATCGTTGGCGGCCATCATTTCTGCTCAGCATGAATTTACTTTCATGAGTGAACAGCATTGAGGACCACTGGTCCCTTGTCCAGCGTAGATGCTCACTAGCCCATGCAAGACGATGATGCCTGTGGTCAGGTACCCTAGCACGCAGGCCAGGCTGGTTTTTCAAATGCTCTGAAGTGACACTTGGGAGCCTCTCAGCTTCCTTAAATTTGCCTGGAATTGTGTGGCATTCATTCATTATCCAGTTCCGCAGGACATTGTTCACAATGAAGCTGTAATCAATGTGGAATGTGGCCAAAGGACATCCACTTCTATGCCTTTCTGTGAGTCTTCTCATCTCTCTGTATCTCTGTTGCAACCTGCTGATGACACTCTGTGACACTCTAAGTTCAGCGGCCACTTCCGTCTGAGAACATCTTGCTTGAAGCCTTGCAATGGTGAGGTACTGTTGATCAATTGTTAGGCGTTGTCTTGGTCTCATGATGTCAAAATCTGAACAGCATGATGTGGAGGACTGTTTAAATACCAATTCTAATTGAACTAGAAAATTTATTGGGTGATTCATGGATCTAACACCTGTTGTGTAGAGTTGAGCGAACACCTGGAAGTTCGGGTTCGACCGGTTCGGCCGAACTTCACAAAAAAGTTTGGGTCCGGGATCCGAACTTAGCCCGAACTTAACCCCGACCCCAAACCCCAGAACATGGCTTTTGTCACCAAAATTCACAAATGCAGTATTTAAAGGCTGAAAATTAACAACTCTTTTCTATATTATTTAACATGCTGTAAATGGGTCTGTCTTGGTGACATATCCTCTTTAAAATGTGTCTTTCTGTATGAGAACGACTGTAATGCCATCCCAATGACCTACCATTTCCAAAATGTAAAATTGCTTTTGTTCCAACCCCTTCATTCTATCCTCTTTGTGCATTGAGTAAAATCCTCATGTCACATGCCTTACATTCTTTTAAATTTTGGTTCAAAAAAGGACACCCAAAGACTGGGTTGTAGAATCTACTGGAACAATGAAGAATTCATTATTTCCTAAAACTTGGAAGGCATCCATTTACTGAGACTGCAAAGCAGTAGCAAACCGAAGCATCCAAAATCTCCATGCTTTAGGCCGAGGTTGTTTTTTGGAAATCAATGTTCTCTTCTTTGCCAAATAATACATTTCTTATTTAAATTAAAATGTACCACTTTCATCTTACATGTTCACGGTACATTCCCTTAGCAACATTGCGGCTACTTTAACTTGTCTGCTATGAGATTGGAATCCATATAAGATATCTTCTAGAAGAAAAATAAAGAAAAAGCAGAAAAAGACCTATAGATTGTAACACTTTAAGAGCTGTGCACTCCTTGAAATATGCTTTTGCTGAAATGACTAATATTCATTTATACATTTTCAATAGTAAATCTTCCCCAATATGCTCAACACCCTTATATACTTATATACTTATATATCAGCAATAGATAAAATTCTTTAAAAAGCTAAAGTCATTCAAAGATGAGAGAAGAGTAAAATGTTTATCCACTGACATAGTTTAACCACTTCAGCCCCCCTAGCTTAAACACCCTTAATGACCAGGCCACTTTTTACAATTCTGCACTACACTACTTTCACCGTTTATTGCTCCATCATACAACTTACCACCCAAATGAATTTTACCTCCTTTTCTTCTCACTAATAGAGCTTTCATTTGGTGGTATTTCATTGCTGCTGACATTTTTACTTTTTTTGCTATTAATCAAAAATTACCGAAATTTTTGCAAAAAAATGACATTTTTCACTTTCTGTTGTAATTTTTTTTTTTTAAACTACATTTCTATATAAACTTTTCGCAAAATTTATTGTTCTACATGTCTTTGATAAAAAAAAATCCAATAAGTGTATATTTATTGGTTTGGGTAAAAGTTATAGCGTTTACAAACTATGGTGCAAAAAAGTGAATTTCGGCATTTTGAAGCAGCTCTGACTTTCTGAGCACCTGCCATGTTTCTTCAGGTGCTAGAATGCCAGGATAATATAAATACCCCCAAATGACACCATTTTAGAGAGAAGACACCCCAAAGTATTCGCGGCGGGGCATGGTGAGTTCATGTATCATTTCATTTTTTTTCATAAGTTAGCGGAAAATGACACTTTCTGAGGAAAAAAATAAAAATAATAAACTTTCCATTTCTGCTAACTTCTGGCAAAAAAAAAAAAAATCTCCCACGGACTCACTATGCCCCTCAGTGAATACCTTGGGGTGTCTACTTTCGGAAATGGGGTCATGTGTGGGGTGTGTTTACTGTTCTGGCATTTTGGGCGGGGCTAAATTGTGAGCAGCCATGTAAAAGCTAAAGGTATTCGTTGGAATTTGGGCCCCTTTGCGCACCCAGGCTGCAAAAAAGTGTCACTCATGTGGTATCGCCGTACTCAGGAGAAGTAGGGCAATGAGTTTTGGGGTGTATTTTTACATATAACCATGTTGGGTGAGAGAAATATCTCTGTAAACTGACAACTTCGTATAAAAAAATTAAAAAAGTTGTCGTTTACAGAGATATTTCTCACACCCAGCATGGTTATATGTAAAAATACACCCCAAAACACATTGCCCTACTTCTCCTGAGTACGTCGATACCACATGTGTGACACTTTTTTTTAGCCAAGATGCGCAAAGGGGCCCAAATTCCAATGAATACCTTTAGGATTTCACAGGGCATATTTATGCATTTGGATTCCAGACTTCTTCTCACGCTTTAGGGGCCCCTAAAATGCCAGGGCAGTAAAAATACCCCACAAGTGACGCCATTTTAGAAAGAAGACACCCCAAGGTATTCATGTAATATGGTGAGTTCATATAAAATTTTATTTTTTGTCACAAGTTAGTGAAATATGAGACTTTGTAAAAAAAAAAAAAAAAAAAATATCAATTTTCGCTAACTTTTGCAAAAAAAAAAAATTCTGTGAACTCGCCATGCCCCTCACGGAATACCTTGGGGTGTCTTCTTTCCAAAATGGGGTCACATGTGGGGTATTTATACTGCCCTGGCATTTTAGGGGCCCTAAAGCGTGAGAATCCAAAATGCGTAAAAATGTCCTGTGAAGTCCTAAAGGTACTCATTGGTTTTAGGGCCCCTTTGCGCATCTTGGCTGCAAAAAAGTGTCACACATGTGGTATCGCCGTACTCAGGAGAAGTAGGTCAATGTGTTTTGGGGTGTATTTTTACATATACCCATGCTGGGTGTGAGAAATATCTCTGTAAATGACAACTTTTTAAAAATGTTTATACAAAGTTGTCAATTTACAGAGATTTCTCTCACCCAGCATGGGTATATGTAAAAATACACCCCAAAACACATTGCCCTACTTCTCCTGAGCACGGCGATACCACATGTGTGACACTTTTTTGCAGTCAAGATGCGCAAAGGGGCCCTAAAACCAATGAGTACCTTTTAAGAGGGCATTTTTACGCATTTTTCTTCTCACGCTTTAGGGCCCCTAAAATGCCAGGGCAGTATAAATACCCCACATGTGACCCCATTTTGGAAAGAAGACACCCCAAGGTATTCTGTGAGGGGCATTACGAGTTCATAGAAGATGTTTTTTTTGGCACAAGTTAGCGGAAATTGATTTTTTATTGTTTTTTCTCACAAAGTCTCCCTTTCTGCTAACTTTTGACAAAAAGTTACATTTTTCATGGACTCACTATGCCCCTCAGCTAATACCTTGGGGTGTCTTATTTCCAAAATGGGGTCATTTGTGGGGTGTTTGTACTGTTCTGGCATTTTGGGCGGGGCTAAATTGTGAGCAGCCATGTAAAAGCTAAAGGTACTCGTTGGAATTTGGGCCCCTTTGCGCACCCAGGCTGCAAAAAAGTGTCACTCATGTGGTATCGCCATACTCAGTAGAAGTGGGGCAATGTGTTTTGGGGTGTATTTTTACATATACCCATGCTGGGTGAGAGAAATATCTCTGTAAATTGACAACTTTGTATAAAATTTTTTAAAAAGTTGTCATTTACAGAGATATTTCTCACACCCAGCAGGGGTATATGTAAAAATACACCCCAAAACACATTGCCCTACTTATCCTGAGTACGGCGATACCACATGTTTGCCACTTTTTTGCAGCCAAGATGCGCAAAGGGGCCCTAAAACCAATGAGTACCTTTAGGATTTCACAGGGCAATTTTACGCATTTGGATTCTCACGCTTTAGGACCCCTAAAATGCCAGGGCAGTATAAATACCCCACATGTGACCCCATTGTGGAAAGAAGACACCCCAAGGTATTCCGTGAGGGGCATGGCAAGTTCACAGAATTTTTTTTTTTTTGGCACAAGTTAGCGGAAATTGATTTTTTTTTTTTTTTTTACAAAGTCTCAAATTTCCACTAACTAGTGACAAAAAATAAAATTTTACATGAACTCGCCATACCCCTCACGGAATACCTTTGGGTGTCTTCTTTCTAAAATGGGGTCACATGTGGGGTGTTTGTACTGCCCTGGAATTTTAGGGGTCTCCGCAGTCATTACACTTATGGCCAGCATTAGGAGTTTCTGCGATTGTCCTTATATTGAGCATACGGGTAATGAGATTTTTTTTCCCGTTCAGCCTCTGGGCTGAAAAAAAAATAAAAATGAACGGCACAGATTTCCTCATTCGCATCAATCAATGTGGATGAAAAAATCTCTGGCAAAAAATGTGCAAAAAAAAAAAATTAATGGCACAGATTTCCTCATTCGCATCAATCAATGTGGATGAAAAAATCTCTGCCAAAAAATGTGCAAAAAAAAAAAGTAGTAAGGCCCCATTCACACGTCCTCAAAAATGTCCGCATCTATTCTGCAATTCTGCGGAATAGATGCGGACCCATTCAGTGTGAATGGGGCCGGCGGTGATGCGGAGAGCACACTATGTGCTCGCCGCATCAGCATTTGCGGAGCTGCGGCCGAAACTCCGGTTTCGGCCCCCAAACATCCGGCCGCAGCTCTGCAAAAGATAGAGCATGTCCTATTCTTGTCCGCAATTGCGGACAAGAAAAGGCATTTTCTATATAGTTCTGGCAATGTGCGGATCCGCAAAATGCGGAAAGCACATTGCCAGTGTCCGTGTTTTGCGGATCCATGGATCCGCAAAACACATACGGACGTCTGAATGAGCCTTACAGGGGGGGTGATTAGTGACAGGGGGTGATCAGGGGGGTGACATGGGGTGATCAGGGGTTAATCGGGGGTTAATCAGGGGTTAATCAGTGACGGGGGGGATGGATAGGGGGGGTCTGTGTGGTGATTGGTGCACTTACAAAAGATTCCTTTGGTGGTCCCAAGCAAAAGGGACCACCAAAGGAATAAACAGCAAGCATATCAGACGCTGTTAACAAAACAGCGTCTGACATGTGATTTTTTTTTAACTTTACAGCCTGCCAGCGCACGATCAGCGCTGGCAGCCTGTAGTTTAACTTCTTCCCGACGCGATCCTGTAAACGCGCGCGCGTGCGCGCGTTCACAGAAAATCTCGCGTCTCGCGAGATGACGCCTCGGCGCGTCCAAGAGGAACAAACCGACCGCCGCCAGGACGCAATCCTGCGTTCGGCGGTCGGCAAGGAGTTAAATGGTTCCTAAAATTGGAAGCTTTGTAGAACCAACTTTAAAAACCTCTCTTGCAATACAGTACATTGAAGATTTCAAAATGCACCAAAATGTTTCTGCATGTTCCTGAAATGAGTAGGCTTGTAGAAATTTCGGAAAGATCAAAAAGGTTATTTTACTCCTCTGCCAGATGGCTTAGTGGTGGACCTTATGCAGGTTTACCTTGTATTGCAGATAGGCCACCAGGGGTGTGAGGAGGACTGGGGTATTGGCTGATCTCCTGGGGCACACAGAGAAGAAGCCTTTATATATTTTTCAGTTTTAATTGTAATATATGATTGAATATTATCTAAGGAAAATAAGAAGTTAAAGCAATTCTTTTTTAGTGTTTTATTTTTCCCTTTTATTTTCTGTTTGTGCAACTACTTGCATTCCTGTTTAATAACAATTCTGGATCATCTATGGTGTGCCATTCCTTAGTTATTTCTACTAGAAGTTTAAGAATGAATTGTCAGCAGCTTGCAATAAAGGTCCAGATGGGTGTTACCAGTCGGCGGGTGTCCGTACACCATCTATTTGTTACACCCAGCAGTACATTTACAGCAGACTGCTGGCAATTTATTTATAAACTCTGAACAGGAATAATACAGTAATGGCATAACATAGGGTCATAAGGCTAGTTTCCCACTAGCGGTAGTCTTCTCCGGCAGGCTGTTACGGCGGGTGAACAGCCGGCCGGATCCGTGCTGCCGCTAGTGCACACATGCCGCCGGAGGTCCGCTCTGGCCCCATTGACATTAATGAGGCGGCCGGAGTTCCGGCGGCAGCAAGGCAAAAGTTTTATTCCGGCCACCTCTCGGCATGTTTGCCTTGCTGCTGCTGGAACTAGCCTAAGAAGAGATGCTCCAGAATTGTTATCACATGGAGAATGCAAGCAGTTACTAAGACAGACATGTCAGGAGAGGGGACATGTACTCTTTAAAGTGATGACGTTGAGCTTTAAACCTATGCTATTGTAAATGTACAACACAGGATTAAAGCTCTTGCAATTCTGTTAATTTATTGTGAAACTGGACATTTCAGTCTTAAGTATTTATTAGGAAACTGTGTAGTAACCGTCTTTTTGTGGTAGAGATGACCAGACTGGAAGCTGATATCACTGCTTCATAACTAACATTTCTTTGAATTTTGCAAGAGCAGACAGCTCCCAGAGGTAGTATAGTCTAGGAAAGGATAGACGATGGAACTGCATAGAGAGATAATGGGGAAGATTTACTATGTAAAATGTGCCATACTTCTAACATGAAATGCACAATGGAGTGCTTATTGTGCCCCAAATCGTTTTCAAGTTCAGCCAAGTCCCCATATAGTTGCTATAAAAGTAATTCTAAACCTGTTTTGTATGGTTTCTTTCAAATGTATTGGGAGAAAATTATTACTCCGTTAATAGGGGCTTTAAACCATTGATATAAACCAGTGGTGCCCAACCATTTTTCGTCTGAGGGCCGCACTAGACATGGTATAAATTTCGTGAGCCAGAACCAGGTAGCTTTGCCAGAAAGAAATGCAAACACTGTGAAGGGGCATGTGTGAGCATTATTAAAATACATAGTACATAGGCCTACACTTGTTCAAATCTGCTTTGGAGGCTCCGTTTGGAGCC